>VZTG01009613.1:0-24065 GCA_013397845.1 Melanocharis versteri | reverse complement strand
CCGGGTCTGCCGCGGGTGGCACCGGACGTGCCCCCGCCGCCATTGGCGGGAGCGCCCTGGAATTCTATGACGCCAGGCGGGGCGGGGCGCGCGGCAGTCCCGGCCCCGGCGCTGCCCCCTCCCGCAGCGAGCCCGTGTTTTCCTGCGGGAGCCCGGAGCCGATCGGGCCGGCGGGGCTGCAGCGCTGCTCCCGCCTTGCCGCTGGCAGCTCTGGCTGGTCTCAAACGCGTGAGGAACACCGCAGGCAGGACTACAGGGTATTGTCCGCCCACTGCCCGCAGCGGAACCCAGGGAAAGCCCAGAGAAGGAAAAACTATTCCAGTATTATCAGGTTTTGCACCCTCGTTTCATCCTCGCTGATTAATGCCATTAAACCCGTGCTTTTCCAGGGCTGTAGGAACAGGTACGGCCCTTTGAGCTTTACCACAAATGCTATTTGAGTGCCCACAGGACAGCGCAGAAAGAGCTGGCCCAACTCTAAAAAGGCTCCAGACGTTCATCTTTCACTGGCAGCACTGATAAGCCTTTGCTCCTCCTTTCCGAAGGTCTTTATCTCTGCAGACCACAGGCATCTTCCACCCTAAGGCATCCATAAGCGGCCATGAAGAAATCTAACCTAATGAGATTCCACTGGTTTAGCCGGCAATAACATGCCAAGGACAACTGCAGCACTTCATCCTCACCCGGCGTAACCACCGCTGCTTCAAACGTGGCCAGATTGCCACGGGAAAGAAGATTAGGGTGGAAAACAGCTGGTGCAGATTGGAGCCAAAGAAGACTCAGATGATAATGAATAGGAAAGAGGAACATTCAAATCAGAAGTTGTTTTTAGCACCTTTCGCAGAAAGTAGACAGCCCTCATTCAGAAAAAAGAGGCAGATTTCCACTGCTTGTACACCTTTGGGCTGTCCAAGTAGCAGACATTTTTTCAAAATAATCTCTTTCACCTTTCCCATGTTGGAAGACTCTCATCTTGCGCAGGAGACTCTGGGCAGATGGAGGCAGGCACTTTTCCTATCAGGATGCATTAATTGCAACTATTTTATCAAGCTGAAAATACTGTTTCAAAATGTTACTAGGAAAAAAACAAAGCAAAACAAAACAAAATGCAAAAAAAATCAAAACACAAAACAAGCAAAACTAACACGTTGTTGCTTTGGACCTTTCCAAACAGCTCCTAGTCAGCTTCCAATGCCGGCGTAATGCACTGGCCCAGTTGGAGGAAGAGCTACCAGATCAACCCCAGCAACATCACAGACTGCAAGAACATCTACAAACAACTGCAGCAGCTGCTTCCCTTTGCAACCGCACAGATTACAAGCCAAACAAAACACAGCAGAGAAGATGAAGTTTGCCTTTTTTGAGGTTAACTGGACCAAAAAAGGAAAAAAAAGGAGTCCAGAGTATGGTTGTTTTTAAGCAACACTGCAGGTATCTTTCAGAGTCATTCGAGAAATGTTTCCCACTACAAGAGACGTTCGCCATTTGTCACCAAACTCCAAAGGGTCCCTGATCAAAGAAGAAACATTTTTTTCCTATACCCCAAAAAGCACAAGCTAAACATCCAAACGACTTAGTCTAGTTCCAGCTCAACAGATAAAGGTCCTCTCCTACCACCCAGGGGAAATCGGGGTTGCTATTAGTTTTATGTAAAAAGATACTCAGACATTTTGGTGAGGGAAGGAGTACAAAAGATTACCTTTATTTATCTACAGCCTTCACCTGACTCCTACTTTCATTCACCTCTTCCCAGACCCAATTCTGCCTTCCTGTTCTCAATCAGATCCATCTCCCTTCTCTAACTCATTGAACCTCCAACCAACCTTTGCACTCCCGATCTGCAAGTTCACACCTATTCCCTACCCCAGCTCCCAGCATGGTGGCCATTTCCTTATTTCATATTCCCTACACACCTCCTTGACTCAATATGTTTGCTCAGACAGTTGCATTTTTCTCTTCTTTCTGGTTTTTTTTTTTCCCTTCTTTCTGTTTTTTTTTTTTCCCCCTATCCCTGTCTTTCATACTCTTGATTCTGATGCCAAACAGTTCCCACCTTCCCCTAGTTTTCCAGCCAGCCCCAGTCCCATACCTGCTGTATTCCCTTCTGCAGCATCCAGGCTGGACAACCTTTCCTAGCCAATTTAAATTCCATCCTTAAAAAACACTGGACTGTGTTGCTTCATCCTCACTCCAGCCCTGGCAGGCCTGCCACCCAGTTTCTGGTTATGGCTGCAATGTACTTACAATTTCTCCTGGAAACTAAATGTCAGTACAAAATGCTCCCAAGCTTTAAAACTTTCTTCCTCTTAAAATGCATTTTGACACATTTAAAATATTTGTAGCCTTAACTTAGTGTTAACAGTACATTTGGTGCAGATTTAAATGTATTCCTAAATAATCATCTACATAAAAGACAAAAATACACATTTGCTGCTTTTTCCTAGGAAGTTACTAGGGGTGGCAATCATTGGCACTTGTTAAGGAAAGTACAAGTCACCTAAAAACCTCAAAATGAGTTACAATAATTTTGCCTCTGTGTAAATAGCTTTCTATTAGTATGTGTTTCGAAGGTTTCTGTGTCATGGGCTTGTAGACCACAGAAGTTACAGCACTCTAACAGCAGGCACAGTAATGCACGACTGTTTGATATGCTGGATTGCCCATCACACAGGACACGTTTCTATCCATTGGAATATTTATATTTTCTGTCAATACAGACACCAAAAATACACTGACCAGAAGTAGCAGCTGTGTAGTACACCTATCTTTAGAGATTGGCACCTACTGGAAACACAGATAAGGAGAAGTTGTGTAGTAGCAGTAGTAGTAGACACAGCTTTTTCCTCACGTTTGTCATGTCTTTTAATAGTGTCTTTTGCCTTTTTCAGCTCTCTGAAATGCATCACATATATTCAGACATTATGGCCCCTCCATTCAAAGAAAATTCACGTGTTTACTTTTAAGCAACTCTCAAGCTACACAGATTCCTACTGAGGATTCATAGTTTCTAATTTACGCCCATGCTAAAGTGTATCCCTGCAAACCGAGCCCGAAGGAAAGTTCCCCTGTTTAAATAACAGTGAAAGTGTATATGTGCCACACGAAAAAATTTATTGGAATTCCTGGGTTCTTCAGGAAAGCTTAAAAGAGACAGCTACTTTAAAATGCAAAATCATCAGTCCTGACAAAGGTACTTCTTTTCACACTTTGAGTATCACATATGTGCAGGGGATTCAGGACAACCAACTTTGGAGACAAAGTGCATTTTTCTAATGTCTCATAACCCAAAAGTGGTAAATCTGTTTTTTGCTCCAAACTTTTTTTGTTAATTAACACTGTTTCAATGAAAAGTTTTTCCCAAAAGGTATTTCAAGGACAAAGTTCTAAGAGAGTGAAAATAAGCCTACAGTAGCTCAGGGAATAAGATTCAGGATTCCTGGATTTCGCTTCTCTTTCTGGATTACCACTAATTTTTAAGAGGCTTGATGAGTTTGACTCACCTTTGTGGATCCTCTCCTACAAAGACTTACCAAGCTCTTAGTTTCACTGAGTGTATGCCTGCTTTTATATAGGGACTCCTGGCTCTAATTCGTTATGTATCATCCAGGATTCTCTTATTATAATCTCATTTGTATGGCCTATTATTAACACACATGCACTGCTGGAACTCATCTCTCATCCTTCTAATGAGGTCCCACAGAACATGAAAGAGTAAATAACATTACATAAAATAGTACTAATTCTTTCTTTTCTGTGGTCTAGTGAGTTTCCTCTGGTGGAAAGAGTTATAAAAATCCTGTATGAGCACCCTATAATGACATCCTGAAACTCCATTCCTATTCCTATCTTGTTTGCTTATTTGTTTGTTCATAATAGCCTTTTAGATATGCTTAATATTTTAGTATACTTTCTAATAGAAAGTAAAAAAAAGTCCATTACCTTTCGAAGACTGAAAGTCAAAAATATCTTTAATTGCCTGATACAGAGCTAAGAACAGTTCCAGGTACATACAATGCATTGCAGCTGTAACCACAGTCTTCATTTCTTCTTATCAGCTTTGAAAGACTGGCATGCAACAGTTCAGTATCTTAAGGTGGAAACAGGACTTGCAATATCACACCAAAAAAGCTGTATTCCTTTTACACTGGCACTATAGAAATCCTAAATAGAAACCCCTTGTCAGGAGAACTTCAGCTTCTTATTGACTTCTCTAAGCTCATGCCCTTTCTTCTCCCATTTCTCAGGACAGTATTGTGCTTTTTTCTTAGGTACTGCCAGTTTGGAGTGCAGTAAAGGGTTAAGTGAAACAGAAACCAAGTCCTAGCACCCGATAGGGAATAGGGCACAACCGATAATTGTGAGGTTGTTGTACAGCCCTGCCAAAGACTAGAAACTGAATGGTATGACAAGGAGTATCTGTGATTTTTTAGATAAAGTATGATCAAATGTGGTAACATATTTCAGAGATATGATGTGAAATTTAATTATAGAAATACGTTAAAGGCATTGGGTGAAAGGACTGGTGGACAAGTAAAAAGAAAAGGAAGTACATCCTCTGTAATGATAATGCAAGAATCTGAAATTTACTGTACCTGCCTGAGTTAGTTTGCATTGACAGACACATTTCAAGTGGGTTTTTGCAGGATTTTCTGCAGAATAGGGAAGAACAATTGTTCTGGAGAATATTTCTTCCCAACGTTACAGCACAATAAAATTATTTAACTCATTTTAGCTCTCCTGGTTCTTCACACATGACTAAGTTATGATAACAAGCTTTGCTGTCTTTTGAAGCATTGTATTGTACTGTGGAAGGAACTGGGTAGCCCGTGATTTTCTAATAGAGACAACTGTAAAATCTTTTCTTTCCAGTACTTCTGTGTTATGGGTTCATTAAAGCTGCCAAGGAGAAACAACCAACACATGCTCTAATTGGTTCTCAAATAAGATCCCTACTACTACTACACTGATGTACTAGGAGCTCCTGTTGTAGAAGAATTCCAGCAGGCTGATTTGCCCCAAGGCTCACACCTGCTGGAAAATAACCCCCTGCAGGCTTGCATTAGGGAGGGGAAAAGGAGGCTCACTCTTTTCCACCACCCATTAGGCTCGCATTGGCTTCATTCTGCAGGTTGTTCTTGGAAAGGACACCTTTTTACGCACTGATGCAGGATCCAGCCCCTGCTGACACTGCCTTGAAAGGCTTTGAGAGCTACTATACTTGACAGAACTAAGAGATAATATTATTTATTTCATTTCTTTGCTCCGTGGGGTAATCTCATGAGATATGAATCTCTTCTTCATGAGGGCCCTGGGGATAGCAGGCGGAATGAAACTCGGCTACTCTTTAGTACAATGCAAACAGCACAGACCAAAGTACTCAGGCTCCAACAGCAAACAGCAGACCGAAATACCAGCTATGACACCCTATATCTTAATTTATTTGGAACAGTATTCTGTAGGCTGGTTGCTTTCAAAATAGATCTGCTTGTTCTTCATAAAAATATAAGATTGTCTTATATTGATGCATTGATGCTTCATAAGCCTCATTTGTGATGCTTCCTCAAGCCTCAGCTGAGGAAGGGTCTCAAAAATGAAAATACTGTTCTGCGGTCTGGCTCTAAGGCAGTTGAGAAGTGTTCTGACATGTCCCATCTTTCTTAGCAAGTATTGCCAAATCTCAAAACCCACTTCTGAAGAAAGTGGTCTCCTGAGAGCAGAAAAGGGAGAGGGAAGATGGAGTAGCAGACATTATATCTTAAAGCATCAGCAGAGAATATGAAGCTATTTTCAGTCTTATGAGACTACAGAGCTTTGGGGGTTTTTAAAGAAATGAAAGATTCCTATTTTCCCAACATTCTTTGTAAGTTACACACTCTGTAGACTCTACTTTTCTGTACCATATTTTTAGATTATTTTTCTTCATTTCTCCTCCTCTTCTTCTCAAATTCACATCTCACAAGGCATCATGGTATGAAAACTGCAGTTGCTATTGAGAATAGCACTTTATAGTAGCACTTCTCATTAGTTTCCTAATGCTTAGAAACTTCTGCAACACAATTAATGTTCAAGCCTAATAAAGAACAATTTGCCATGACTACTCAATGTTCAGTATCCACAATTCCAGCTGAGAATAAAAGGATTCACAGATATTCACTTCTGAAAATGAGGCCTAGTGTCCCTCTGACTACATGCCCAGATGTGGACACCCTAATTAGAGGCTATTTTTCAAAAACTCCTTTAAAATGCCCACATAGCTGCTTTCACATCTCAAGGAAGAAAGAGCTAGAGCCAGAATTAGAAGTTCCTGTCTCCCAAACACACTCCAACCACATATGTCTTGTGTCAGAGAAGGGGGCCGGAAGCGAGGGTGCACAGGAGAGATGTGGCAATAGGTGGTTCCTTCTGATCAAACAGTGCCTGCCAAGCCTCACTTGCTTTGTGAGTGCCACAAAGCTGCTTTCATGGGGCCCAGCTGCCTCAAAGGAGTCCAGGGATCATTGGTGTATGAGAAGGATTTGTCAGGCAGCACCAGTTCATCATATATGACTTGTATGTCTCAGTCAGTTGCTGACAAAATTCCCTCTTAAGTTTTACAGTGAGACTGGGGAGTTTTACCAAAAGTCCTACATCCCTGCAGATAGGTGATAACATCAAAATCTCATCTTTTGTTTTTGAATTCTAAAGAAAGTGTCAGGCAGTTGTATTTGCAGGCACAAGCTTGATCCCCTAACAACTCCAAACTCATCAAAACAAACAAGCAACAGAAGGTAAATGAGAATGCACAAATTTAGCATGTGCTAACATTGCATGATTCTGGCAAATCTTACGTTCTGTGGGGACTCACTACAACTTCTGCATGCTAAGTCTTGGCACTACAACTTACAGTGTACAAGTGATGTTAAAATGCAAGCCACAGCCTGGGCATCTAAAGTGGAGAACATCAGTTGGATTAAACATGGACCGCAGGGCATGGATCTCAGGACAGAGGAAGAGAAGCAGCACCACTTGAAACCTCAGCAGCAAAGAACCACAGGAAAGGCTGCCAGCCTGTTTCCCCTGGGCTACGAGGCTTCCAGGCACAGCTTCCATGTTGGCACTGTGTCCCACATTCAGCAGAGGGGCTGTGCTCATGCAGGATGAACTCCCACTGTGAGAGGGAGTCATTTATCAGATGCTACTGAAGCTGACATTACACACTTCATTCCATCTTGGAGTTATGCCCTTTGGCCTAGTCCTGACCCCCAGTGGACAGTGAGCATTCCTGGGAGTCACTGTCACTTCCCCCCTGCTAAAAGCACACAGCACCCTTCTCCCGTGGTGCACTGAAGGACAAGCTGGCTGTCCGGCAGTCCTGAATTTTGGGATGTGGCTCAGAGGGCCAGGAAGATTGCTCGTGCCACATCTGTGATATTTAAGGTTCTTGGTTATGAGAAGCACAAGGTCACCTGCAGAACCCTTACAGCCAAAGGGCCACCTGCACAAACCAGGAGTGAACACACGTCGGAGCCATGCCCAGCTCTGCAGATGTGAGGGGGGTACGAGTGGCATGAGGGCTTCTCCTGACAAACTGTTCCTGTAACTTCCTGATACAAAAGAACATCAGGGAGGAAAAAAACCCAACAAAACAACCATCATCAACGAGATTTTCCAACTGTGACTTTCACACACTGGCAAGACTTCTTCGTAGCCCTGCTTTGAGAAACAACCAATCTGGCATATTCTGACACCGACATCACTTCTAGGCCAGAGCCCAAGTCAGACAGGAACACGAAGGAACAAAGGCACAGCTGTATCATCATCGTGTTCCTAATATTGAAATATAACCATGTGAGGACATGATTTTTCCAGGCCTCACATACATATGACTTAAGAAAGATCCTCAAGGGGCATAGTGAGCTGTATTACAAATTCCTCATAGATGACACATAATTACTTCTGTTTTGGAAAGGATTAGAAGAAACTCTGGAGGGGTGTCCAACCAGTGGTATTCCCTGAACATCACACTAACAATTTAATTTCAGTTGCATGGGTGCAAAAAGATATTGTGAAAAGAAAATGGCAAATCAACAAGAAGCTACACACCTCTGTAATTCTATAACGTCACTATTCTCCGACTCAAACTTATGGTATAAAACAACAACAACAACAAACCCCCTCGCATTTTCCCTGAATCAATATTTGTATGTGTTTTTCTAAGAGAAACAAATACAAATCTGCATCTGTTATTATTATTCATTTGTAGGTCCTCAGCAAGCTAGCAGAACATTCCCTACACAAGGCGATCAATATTACTACTACAAGAATGTTGTCTGAGTATAAGTGGGGCTTGTATGATCCAGTCAAAAGGCAACCATGTCAAACTCAGCACCCAAAGAATGAAGCCTCTCTCCACTACAGACTGGATCCTTAACTTGGGGCATTTCTCCCTCAAGCCAGTGGACCTCTGAGAATTTACACGAGCTGAGGATCTGACTCATAACACCTGATCAAAGGTCGAATGATCAGTGTCACGATCTGCTTCAAACAGGATTTATGAACACCACCATGCTACAGACTGCCCAGCACGGGATATCTCTGCCGAACAGAACCCAAAATGAGGGCTTACCCACTTGAGGCACTCTGCTTGAAATGTCTGTCTTTTTAGACCTGTCCTGTGTGCTCTCCCTTTTGTTGCTGTCCTCCTTTTCTCTTTCAGTTTCTTTGTAGTCTCCTCAGGTAAACCAAAAGCAGGCAGACGTGGGTGGGGTAGTATAATTTGGGAGCTCCTCCCAACTACTGGAAATGCAACTTCAGTTCTAGCAAGGAACATTTCCAAATCAATTTACATCTCAGTTGAAAAACAAATGAGGACACCTGATCTTTTTGGTTTTTTCCCCTTCAGCTGATCATCTCAAGAAGAGTGTAACTTTGGTCTAGGAGCTCCAAATTATTGCAGACAGTGTCATGATGGGATGAAAAGTCCACATTGCAAAGCCATACGATGTTCACTCTCTCTCTCCTGTTTCTTAAAAATTTTAAGGCATAGGGGTCTGACAGGCAACAGAGATTTACCTTGTATATAACACACGTATTTCATACCTTATGCACACTCTTAGCACTGGATTTTTGTGAAGTTGTCAAACATACAGGTGCCAATTAGGAAACTAGAATCCAGTCCCTACACAGAGATTCAATAATTAAGCACAGTGTCTCTGCAAGCTGTAATTAAAAGCTTCATTAGAAGGAGAGCAAAAGTAAAGAGGCAGAGACCTATTTTTTGGTATTGCTTTCCTATAAAAGATACTGTTCACTCCAAGTGACCCATTCAGCACTCTCCAGCTGTATTTGGTTAAAACTAACCAGAACAGACACCAAATCTAGGCAATCAGACAAGCAAAGCAGAGAAAACACAAGGTTAAGGAATTCTTAGAACCTGAAGTGTTACCTTCTAGTGTTACCTGGGTGTCTAATTAACCAATTCATTTCAAACCACTGCTGCCAAATTTCAAATTACTATTAACAACACTAACAAGGCTGACTGTGCTGATTATATTTATGGCCAAACAAAGAGGGACCTTGGTTTCTCAGGTTCTTCACATATGTATGTGCAGAGCAGTGCGTGTTCCTCCCCAGAAAGAACTCACAGTTTAAATGTTTAAGTATCCCTGCATAGGATGGAGACAAAGGTGTTAAGCACAACAAAGGGACCAATGTGAGGGTAAAATCTGGTTTAGAATTACCCTAAAATCTTGAGTATCTCTAAGTATCTACACTAGTAACAACTATGGGCTACAAGAATAAAAAAATCCAGCTACTCACTCCAGACTTGTTAGGAGATTGAAATCCAGACATTCCCTGCGAGACAGTAAGTATATTAAACAGCAGCTATTGCATTTGTACAATGTATAAGTAACATTTCTATTTCTCCCCCACCTGCTCCCAGCCAAGTATCAGGTATCTTAACACCCTGTCTCTCCCCATTGCGCTGGTGACACAGAAACTGAAGCAGATGACTATTGACATTTGGCAGGAAACTGTACTTGCAAGTACCATCTTAGATTCATTGCAGTTAATTACATTTTTGTTAAACAATATGGTGTCATAGTGTCTGAAGTGAAAAATGTTCCCTCATGTCATACAGCCTCTTAGATACTGTCCTAAGAACACGCACACACAGGTTTCTTTTCATCTTGTCCAGACCCTCCATGTAAAAGTAATATGAAAGCATGTAACACATTTAATTGCAAATACATTATGTGGAATTTACCCTTTGGGATACCATTAAAATGTAAAAGAAAACATATCCAGGTGATCCAGTTCCATATATTTATGACAGTACATGACTGACTGCCTAGCAGACAAACCCCCCACTTTTAAAGGACATGTTTTCAAATTTAGGATGTGACTTCAGTGGACAAAATTCACCTTTTTTAACATTTAGAATATTCTAAAAGGAACATACACATCTGCTTCATACTTTTAGTGAAGTCTTTCATCCTTTCTCTTACCTGTGTCTAGGAGCATTTTTAGAAAAGCAACTTTTGACCCATCCTTGGCTAATCTGGGGACCTCGTGAGCAACTGGGTTTGTGTTCTTCACTCCCACAGGCATCCTTTGGGTGCAAATTAGAAGACAAGGGCCAGCGAGTACCTCACTCTTTCCTCATTACAGTCTTGCATAAGGTGATCCTGCTCTTGTTAAAAAACACTGGAAAGCACTGATACCACCACTAAAATGGAACACACTGGAGGAAACCATGAGGGTAAATGAATGAACAAGTGAATGAACAGCAGTGTTACGACAGTTACACATCTGATGGTTCTGGATAGCCTGAACAATCTGTGTTCCATGTCAAATCAAGTAATAGATTTGAAGCGGATCACAGCCTGGTCTCCCACACTGCATCCGGCAGGCCACAGAACCCCACCCACTATCTCAGGCATCACACATGTGGATATCAGGATGAAATAAGAAAAGGATGGGTGGTCTCATCTCTTAAATTATGTCAAGATAGCAGGAAGTTTTAAATTCTAGACTTCATCCTTTGACTGACTTGAGAAGGTAGAATAACCAGTTTGCCTGAGTGTCACCATTGAAATAGTCAGAGTACTTACTTATCCCACAAGGATACTGTCAGGTTTAATTAATTATGTCTGTGAAATCCTTTCTAAATGAAAAGTGGCAAGCATGATTTATTAACTAAGTCTAAAGCACCACTGCAGAATCAGAGAGTGTTCATTGTTTTACCAAGAGAATAACACTTCTCATAAAATACATTTCAAATGGGAAATTATAATAACAGCCCTTTTGACTTATTTAGACTTTTCTGTGAGGAGCAAGGCAATAGACTTTTGATGAGTTCTAGGAATAGAAGCATAATCAAGAACAAGAGACACAGGAACACTCGCCCACTGACATGAATGTGGCACCAGCTAAACGGCATTGCATAAATCCTGAGAGCGGGGTCTGCTGTAGGGCTGAGCTGACAGAAAACCACTCCTCTGCCTGCTAAATGCTGCTTGCTTGTAGTCTGACTATGTGCAAGGATCTGAGCAAGGCTCATAGACACAATCACCCAACCACAGACCCCAGCACTGGACAGAGAACGGCATTAGTAGCCCAAAATCACCCGTGAGGTGGTGATGTAGGATCTGCAAAGGGCCTGATCCATGTCAGTACAGCTCCACTGCTGCCAGCTCTCCTGCTCACAGGGTATCACAGCTCTAACCTGCAGGAAGAATCCGCGTGTCAGAGTTAGGAGTGGCACGTTGCTGTCATGGATGGACATCTCTCAGGAGGCAGTGGGGCTTCTTTCTAGGTCCACTTTTCACTGTGATGATACAAAACCTCAGAGATAAAAGAGTAGACTGAAACATTCAGAAAAGACACGGCTCAAACAACCTGTGGATTACACTGACTCAGAACATCCACAGGGCAGTGCTGTGGCCCAGCTCTTTCCTGGACAACTCCACCTCTTTGGCCTGTACTGGCAAGCTCCACACCCTCCATGCCAAGAACAGGAGTTTCAGAGGAGGAAATGATTCATGCCCTCAAAATGCAAGTGAAATCCCACAGATCTAAGAAAATACTTATTCATCTGCATATGTATACATGCATACCTCACGTTCGCCAATTACATTTCGATCAGATACTCCAAATGAATAAAAATACCCCAAAACTGGTGGAATTCAGCATCAGGTGGCATGCCACAGACATGGCATGTGATTATAAGTGAAACAAGCAGTACCATGTGACTTAAAGTACAATGTCAACTGAATTTGGGCCTGATCCAGCAAAAAATAACCACAGCTTTTGTAGGCTACAGACACATAGGGTTTGAATGGTTCCACTGTGTCACTATGACACATAATTCAGAAATATCAACTTGTTGTAGCAAATAAAGACAGTAAGGGATTGTCTGGACTGGGTCAGAATCCTTTACAAAAATATTTCAGCTGAAATTATAGTGTAAGAAATGGTGGGTGATGTTTGATTTGTGAGTTGGCCAAGACAAACCCATCGGGAGATCCCCTTAATTAAGTTATTAGTCATTTGTTTACATTTTGAAGTCTCCGCTTGAAGTCGTCTCTCTGCCTCTTTGTTTCCCAGCTTCCTCCTTCTTTATCACATCAGCTTAAGACAGCCAGGCGTGAGAGCCACTTATCCGTGCTGGCACAGGCCTGGCCAGGCAGCGCGGCTCTTCAGCAGGCTGGAAGGGTGGGACAGCCACATCACCAAACTTTCGGGAACAGCCAAGCAGCTCAGACACAATCCCCATCCTTCTAAAACAGCACCATGCTTAAGAGCTGCATTCAGCTGCAGGCTCCAGCACATGAGCCTATCTCGCTTGCTAACAGGGATTTTCAGGGTGCCAGGTGCCAGCCTGGCAGGGAAGCCCCCACCTAGGGTGGGGACACACCTGGAGTGGGCAGATGACACGGTGAGCATTAGTCCTTGCCCATGCTGCTATTAAACAAAAAGGCACTGCAGGTAACGTTGTTGTTTGGAGATAAAGAGACAGGTGTATCACACTGCAGATCTCAGGGCAGTCCAACCACATCTTTGCTAGCGTTTGAAAAAATTCCCACCAGAGACATCTGGGAGCAACCTGCCTTCAAATATCCTCTATCTAGATGGTTATATTGAAGACATGGAGGAGATCTGAAACCACCAAAGAGTACACTGGTTGCACTGCCTGGATCACCATCATACCTCTGTACACATACTTTCCTGAACAGGTAGAGGTGTGATTTTTTTCCTAACCAATTCTTCAGTCTTCTGCTTACAGGTAGATACCACATGTCATGAAGAGCTGATTGTGGACTCCTGCTCCGGATCAACTTTCACTCTGATTTAAACACATTTTATATGACTACATAATCTAATCATAGAAAGGCTTGGAATCGGAAGGGACCTTGAAGATGATCTAGTTCCAACCCCCTGCCACGGGCAGGGTTGCCACCCACTAGACCAGGCTGCTCAAAGCCCCATCCAACCTGGCCTTGAACACTTCCAGGGATGGGGCATCCACAGCTTCTCTGGGCACCCTGTGCCAGCGCCTCACCGCCCTTAGTGTAAAGAACTCCTTCCTAACATCTTACCTAAATCTCTGCTCTGCTAGTTTAAAACCATCCCCCCTTGTCCTATCACTATCTGCCTCTGCCTCTTCTCTATAAGCCTCTTTTAAGTACTGGAAGGCTGCAATGAGGCCTCTCCAGAGCCAGTTCTTCTCCAGGCTGAACTACTCCAGCTCTCTCAGCCTGTCTTCATAGCTGAGGTGCTCCAGCTCCACCGAGCATCTTCCTGGCCCTCCTCTGGATCCGCTCCAACAGGCTGCCTTTCTTGTGCTGAGGATGAGCCGGGCACAGCCCTCCAGGCGGGGTGTCATGAGGGGAAGGGGGCGAAACGCCACCCCGGACCTGCCAGCTGTGCTTCTTCTGATGCAGCCCAGGCTGCGTTTGGGTTTCCGGACTGGAAGTGCACACTGCCGGCTCGTGTCCAGCTTTTCACCCACAAGAGCCCCAAGTCCTTCTCCGCAGGGCAGCTCCCAAGGAATTTATCTCCCAGTCTGCCCTCATGCCTGGGATCGCCCCGACCCAGGCGCATCGCCCCCAGATATCAGAGTTCTGGGCCTGTTCCCATCGCTGCGCAAAACCGCACGTGGGAGAAACAAGGCGAAGAACCCACGGAGACGGATGCCATCGCCCTGCAAATCCTCGCCCGAAATTCGCACCGTGCGTGGCCGGACAACGCAGGGCTGCCCACGCCCGCTGCGTTTCCCACACTCGCCGGCCGCTTCCTTCCCTGAGGGGGCGCGAGCGCTCCCCCGCCCGCTCTCCAAGTGCCGCCGCCAGAGGGCGCCACGGCGCGCGTTCCCCGCTGCTCCGCCCGCGACGGGCTCCGGAAAGGCCGCACGGCCCGGCGGGCCCCGCGAGTTCCACCAAGCGGAGCGGCAGGGCTGCCCGGGTTCGCCTTCAACTATTTACATTAAAAAAAAACAAACCCAAGCTATAAAACGAGATAAAAACGGGCCGAGAGGCGCCGGGCGGGGCGGTGCCGAGGGGGCGGTGCCATATCGCCCCGCCCACTTCCGCGTCACGTGGATGGCGATGGCGGCTCTGGGGCAGGGCCCGTTGTGGGTGCGCGACCCGCTGGGGCCGCGGGCGCGGCCGCTGCCGCGGTGGCGATGCCCGCCTGTGCACACCTTGCTCTTCGTTGCTGTCGCTTAGCTGAGCAAGGAGGGTTTGCTTAAAGAGAGCCCTGTAGCCTCTTATCTGCATTGTGTATATATATATATATGTGTGTATGTATATATATACATACACCTTGTGGTGGGTTGACCCTGGCTGGACGCCAGGCGCCCGCCAAAGCCGCTCTATCCTCCTCTCCTCAGCTGGACAGGGGAGAAAAAAATTTAACAAAAGGGGTCACAGGTCGACATAAGGGCGGGGAGGTCTCTGAGCCGTCACTGTCACGGGCGAAACAGATTTGACTTGGGGAAATGAGCTTAATTTATTACCAGTCAAAATCAGGATGGGATTGTGAGAGGTAAAAGAAATCCTAAAAACACCTTCCCTCCTCCACTCCCTCTTTCCCAGGCTCTATCTCCTCCCCACCAGCGGCACTGGAGGACAGGGAATGAGGGTTATGGTCAGTTCATCATAGGTTGTTTCTGAATTTTTCCCATTGTACAGCTTTTCTCTGTTCATGTTTACAAGCTGATTTAGACTGTGTTCAATCCTTTAGTAACCAGGAATTAGAACAAGTACCGTTAAAAAATGTTCATGCTTTTCAGATTGTCTGATTTTTTTGCCTCTCTTCCGGAAGGAAGGAAACACGACTCCATAACGATTTTCTTTGTCAGAATGTTTCATTTTCTCTGGCTCCATGATCTGACTCAATTTTGCTGCTTCTTTAGAACATCCCAGAAGAAAGCTTGTATGTGAGGTGTAACGGGCGGCTGGCCAACGATGAAGATGAGTTGCAGAGTGGAGTCGTTTATAGCCTGGAGCCAAGGCTCTGTGGTGGAAAAGGAGGTTTGTTGTTTAAACTGCTTGTTAGTGATTTTAACCTAATTCTTAGGTTAAAAAACTTCTACTGTTGCAGGAGTCCTCAGATATTGGCAGATCTCTTGTGAGGTGTAGGACTGATAAAAAGTCTCTGGGCTGAAACCAAAGTGTTTGTGCAAAGCTGAGGATTGACCAGGGAAGCTGCAGTCCAGATCTTCCTCACATCCCTTTTCAGCTTATCTCTGTTAGTAGAAACCTGTAACATGCACCAAAGTGACTTCAGAGTTGAAGTTGTGTTGAAAAGGACCTGTCATCTTAGGCTCCCAAGTTTCGTTCAATGGTCACTTAGGACAAATATTTCAGGTACAAATAGTCTGTGATTTGAGTATGTTCAAATTGACTTTATCTGATCTTATTTAAAAAAAAAACATATAAATGCCAAGATCTCAGTAGCCAAAGAACTAAGAAATTCAGCCTAAGTTTAACTTCTCATGTGGATGAGATGTTTCTGTTTAGCTAACTCCTGGTTACTTTTTTTCTCTGGAAGGGTTTGGGTCGATGCTGCGAGCCCTTGGTGCTCAGATTGAGAAGACAACAAACAGAGAGGCTTGTCGAGATCTCAGTGGAAGGAGACTGCGGGATGTCAATCACGAGAAAGCGTAAGGCATTTTCTCAGAAGCTGAAATTGTAAAATAACCCAATCCTGTAGCTCACTGTTAATAAAAGAGGTCAAATGACAGCCTGTTGTAGCAATGAAATGGTATTTTGAATACTAAAAAGAGCAGAAGTGAAATCTTAAGTGCAGGTGGACTGGAAGCCAGCAGGGCACTCCTGACTGCAATTCTATTATTGCAAAAATAGGTGTGATTTTACTGCAGCCTGTGTCTGAGAGACTGTTCTGCACTTCTTGGATTCCTCATCTGGAATTCTCACAGTTCTCTCTGAAGCTGCAAGACCACAGTCTTGGGGATGTGTGGACTTACCTGCTGTTTCTGGCTTTCAGAATGAGCTCTGCTCTCTTCTCTGTAGCAGAATCTCTGTCTGTTCCCTCGGTGATTCCCCTGGGTGCTGCTGTCTTTTCCCATTGTCTCCCATCCGAGCAGGTGGTGGAAGCATTCTGTGACTGCGAAGCGGTGAGCTGCCGTTACGCCAGATGCTGTGAGCGCTGATTTTGCTGTTGTGTCGCGTGCAGGATGGCTGAGTGGGTGAAGAAGCAGGCAGAGCGGGAGGCGGAGAAGGAGCAGCGGCACCTGGAGAGGCTGCAGCGGAAGCTGGCGGAGCCGCGGCACACGTTCACCGACCCCGAGTACGAGCGGCAGTACCGCGAGATGGCCGAGCGCCAGGAGGAGTCCCTGCGCATCGGTACTGCGGCCCAGCCTCGCTCTGCCCCTCTCTAGCCTCTCTCCTGTAGGAAAATTCGACAAAGAATCTGTTTCTTCCAATTGAATGAAATCTTAAATTTGGTTTAATTTTTCCTCTTTGCCTGCAGCGTCTGTTAAATTGCATTGAACAGTGTGACACAATACCTGTGGTGCTTCACCTTGCTTCGCTAGGTCACCTCATAATAAGAGCCAAATTCTGTGAAGGTGGTGTTGCTAGCTGAGCTGTAAGAATTACACAGTGAAACTATAAAGGGGTTGTACATAAAAACTAGACATTGGATCCAACTACAGAATACCTTGTTTCACTTCCTAGTCTTTGTAGTTACTTTATTTATCCCCATATTGTTCCCTTGCTGTCGGCTAGATAGTGAAACTTGAGGCTGAATGGGATGAAGAACCTGATAGTTCAGTTCAGGAATCCAATTTAATTTCCTCTGTGCCTTAGTAAATCCATGTAGGAAAGCTTTTGCTGCCACTGAGTTGATGTTCAAGCTTTGAGTCTATATCACCAATAGCGATTCTTCCCATTAGTGTTTTAAACTGCATCTGAAGTGAAAAGTTAAGTAGAATTTACAACATATTTGAATCATGTACTGATGAAGTTCACTTTCAAATTTGTTTTGAAGGGTTGCAGGTTATTGCCAGCAAAGCAGTGTCATCAGAAAGTGGCAAGAGTTGGAAGCGTCCCGGTGAGCCTGGAAAGAATGAAACAAAATCTGAAAAAAGAACATGTCCTTGGTAAGAGTTACACCTTGTTTTTGTACTCAAGTCTTAAGCCTTGAACAGGATGAAAGGTTAGGTACATACAAGCAAGCAGAGTCTAGTCTGAGGTGTAGACTGAAATAGAAATGAGAAAACCGAACTGATTAAATCAAAGAACTGAAAGTAAACATTTCTGCATTCCTTTAATTCTGTCCCAGATGGAGCAGACAAACTTCATTTGCAAAAACAGACACATTTTCCCCCCACCTCTTCTAAATTATTATATTTTACTACTTCCCATTGTCCTTTTCTTCCATTAATGAATTATATTTACAATGACCTTAAAAAGATTATTTTTCTGCCCTGGCATCTTTCAGCTAATGTAACATGAAAGAGAAGTCAAAGATTCCAGTCATTTCTGTATTGGGAATGCTGTAATACCTGTTTTGGGGGTTTGTAGGTCCTGTTCAATATCAACAGCTCTTACATTAACTAAACAAACCTAAATAGCTGTTAGTGTAGGTCCTTATATCTCTCTAAAGTGGGTTTTGGAAAGAAAAACGTGGCAACTGAAAAAATTATTTAAAAGAAGAAAAGTTAAAATAGATGCATGTTAATTTGTAATATATTCCCTGTGCCAGGCCGGGATTGGCTGAGGCCACAGGCTCAGGCTGTGAGGATGACAAGGATGACTCCCCTTGTGCCTCTGACAGAAGTTGTCCATCAGGCAGCAGATCTAATGAAAGTGTTGGAAATTCAGATGAGTGTTCAAGCAGCTCTGTGGCTTCAGCAGAGGACAGTCCATCCACCAGTGCAAGTGAGAAACCACGGGAACAGCCAGAAGGTCCTGGAAGAGATCTGCAAGGAGAGGTGTGCCCAGGGCAGGCTGAAATTCTGGCTGAAGAAAACAGTAAAATGACAGAGCCCCCGAAGGAAGAGGCCCAGGGAAAGAATGGAGTGACGCAGAAAGAAGAGCAAGAAAATGTTCCTGCTAAGGCACAGGGAACAAACCAGTCACAGAGCACAGTAAGTATGAAGCAGTACAAAATGTGGTGTGTCTTCAGCTACTTTTAGAGCTGAAGAAGCAAGCAAATTCCAGCAATGTAGCTTTTCCCACTGGATTGATGAAAGCCCTACTGATACTTGGCAGCAAAGGGTGCCAATACTTGTGTTTTATGGGTCCTTGTTAATATTACTGTTAAAGATTTGTGGGGGTAACGAATCTGGGCTTAGTCTAGCGATGAAACAAAGTGTAGGTCTTTTTTTTTCAGGCTAGGGAGTTACTAGGATTTTCTGCCTTTTTTCACCTTGGGTGGAAAATCTGCCACTGGCAGCAACTGAGCTCTGATGTGTGAAAGTTTATTACAGTTCAATGGGAAGAAGACCAAGGATGTAATCTGATCAATTAGAACTTTGTCATCTACTGTACTAGTAGAGCTGGCAAGTTTTAAACAGGATGTTTACCGTTCTTCACTGTTTACCTTTCGCTCAGTATTTGCCAGACTTTCTATTCCTAGAACAGGAAACTCCACCAATGCTGTGGCAGATTGTTGTTGCAGGTGGAAATATTTTTATAGTAGTCCTTGATGAATATTTTTTTTTTAGAAGTAGGGTGAGAATAATGAGGCAACCAGTTGGGTTTTTGTATGCTTAGCAGGACAAAGGTTCTGATTCTCCTGCCGAGAATTGTTTTTGCTGAGTGCATAAGGGAGTACATCTGTTTCTTTATATACAGTGTAACTGCATTAGAAATAACTTCTCATCCTCCTTCCTGCTCCTGCTGGAGGTATATTGCTTATATTTTGCATCAGGCTAAAAAGGGGCTGTCAGCTTTGCTGTGCCTCTGGAAGCCAAGGTTAAGCTACTGAACTGCTGGCCAAGATGGTGAACTGTAGTTTTTAATTCAGTTTTCTTGGGAGTACTGAACTTTCCTGGGGATAATCATAGAATCTTCTGAGGTCTAAGGGACCCACAGGGATCGAAGTCCCACTCCTGGTCCTGCACAGGACAGCCCCAAGAATCACACCGTGTCCTGACAGCATTGTCCAAATACTTCTTGAAGTCCTGTTTTTCTTGAACGTTTTTCTCAGATGTTTTTTTCTTTTCAGGAGGTGGAACCAATAGACCTGCTGGCGTTCAACTCTGCTGCTGAACTGGAAGCCCTGGGTTTAGAGAAACTGAAGATGGGATTGATGTCTTTGGGACTGAAATGTGGAGGCACTTTGAAGGAAAGAGCAGCAAGGCTTTTTTCAGTGAGAGGTCTGTCTAGAGACCAGATCAAGCCATCCTTATTTGCAAAGCCGCCTAAAGGGAAAACCTCTGGTTAGATTTGAGAATATTTACCTTTTTTTGCATGTGTATTTGATGTCATTAAATAAAAGCTCTTGGTATCCTTTCAACTGAGTATCCCCAGCTTCTAAACTCACATCCACAAGCTTCATTAGCATACCAAGGAGTTATGGAAAGGATGGACAGGTGGGAAAGATACCATCACAGACACAGTGCTTGGGGGTCTGTTCCACAGTGCTCTGGAGGGAGGAGAGAAACACTGAGGCCCTGCAAATCACATCTGACGGAGGTTGTGACAGGACAAGTGGACTCTGTGTAGAAGGGAAACGGGTGTGTTTACTGAATGTTTCATTAGGAAACTGGGATGGAGGGTGCTCGGGAGGTCACCTTAGCGTGATGGAGTTTTGCTGGTGTACATCCATTGGCTGGGGATGTTAGATGCTGGCAGTCCCTGCCCGGGTGGCAAACCTTTGCTGTCAGCAGCTCTCTAAAAGGCAGGGACAGTGTGTGGGACAGGAAAATCTTCAGCTCTTTGAGCACACTCCAGCTCCTCTCTAGTATGGGAAGGGTAGTGTGGGACAAAAGTGAATTGACCATGTTCATGATGTGTTTTGGCAACAACTCCTACCCAGGTTATTCCCCCTCACTGCAGCTGCTCTCTTGCTTCAGTTGCACTGATGCAGCCACTTCCAAGCCTATGCTGTGTGTCACCTACTCGCCTTTAGTGTTATGGGTTCCTTGTTACACCAGATCAGTTCTCTGATGTGGCTCTAACAAATTTGTGCCAGCACCATGGAAGCAAGATTACATAAAAACACTGGTTGGTGAAGAAGGACTGGAATATTTTAAAACACCAGTAGCACCGAACACTTTTGACCAACTGCATCTTCAGTAGTGCCAGAATTAAAAGAAATGCCCTACATCTATCTTAGAGGACAACAGCTGTACCTTAAACCACACTTTGGCAAGTTTATTTGGGAGTTGTTTAGCTCCTGCTAAGTTAAAAAGGAACACGTACTTGCTCTAGGATATTCCCACATTGAGGATTAGCCTAGAGCATTACTGTGTCTGGAGAGCCAGAGGGCTGCTTACTGGCAATTCAGGACTTCCACATGTTTAAAGAGTATCCTTTTGAAAACAGCTGGATAACAACAGGACTTGGACTGATCCTTCAACAGAAGAGAAATGCGTAGGTGAAGTGCTTGATGCTTTTTAGGAATTTGGACAAGACCAGAAAAGTCGACAGTTGTAAATAATAAAAAAAAAGTATGCGTAAACTTGAAACAGTTCCAATATTATATGGGCTATTTCTGTAGGAGAGAGTGGCCTCAGAATAGAGGTGGTCTTTCTAGTCCAGGGCCAGAGGATAATGCAGTTTGCAGCCTGTGTCTGTCTTTTCCTGAGTATTTGTGCAGCTTTGGATTTCAAAGATGTTTCTGGTTGTAAATGCATGAAAACTGTGGACATCTTCTCCGAGAAAAGGTTCATTCTCCCACATAATTGCTTCCCCAAAAAGCAAGTGGTGCGACTTAGAGAAGTCACACTTCTGAAGTGTCATTTTAAATGCGTTTATTTCAAACACCTAAGCACTGCCTTGTGTTTCACTGGCATTTCAGACTTACTGACTGAAAAAAGTAATGAGGGAAAACACTGGCACAAGCCTGAGGGAGGGCTTTTCCTCACTTCATACAGATCCATCTCTTCCCTGGAAAGAAAGATCGGTACATCTAATACACAAAGCAGCAGGGAGCAGGGCAGGTCATAGAGGGAAAGAACTGATGGAGGTTTAGACATACCACCAGCAGACACAACAACAGCTGCTGGCCTTCAGCCAAAAGGCTCCATTCCGTTGTCCTCACCTGCACGGTCCTAGTAAACAAGTTCCTCAAAAGCCACTCGTGTAAACACCCCTTCTGCTGGAGCGTGCAGGAATTGCTTCCATCGGTTTGCCGGGTGCTGCAGCTTCTGCTGTCGCTGCTGTAGGTGGCGCTGGACTGACACGGAGGATGAGCCCGGTTCCAGCAGCGCTGACAAAGCCTCGCCCCTCAGTGCAGGGCACCTGACCCGAGCCCCACGGGTGCTGCTGCGAAACAGGGACATGGGGTCACCCTTACACCATTCTGCCTGTTCCTGAAACAGTCACAATCAATCCTTCTGATCCTCCCGCCACTCATTCTTATCCAACATCTTGCTTTCTGGAGAATGCTGGCGTTTGAAAGCTTTGTTTGTAGCGATGCCTGTTCTTGGGAAGGTGCTATTTTTAAATCCTAAACCTTCCTCCAAGACCTTTAACTGGAAATGGTAATGCCTGCACCTCTATTAGCACCGCCACTTCAGCTGGCTTGGCTTTGGTTATAGCTGAGCAATTAGAGTGGCTTTGCAGATTAACATGCCTAATGACACCTGAACAGAGGGAGGTGACAACTCTGACCTCACCCAGCAGCAGAGGAGGGGCTGGGCAGGCACCGCTGCTTTCCAGCACTGCTAGAGGCTGGGCTAATCCCGGATAGTTAGTCTGGGTTTAGAGCCAGCAAGCTGTGCATGCTTGGAAAGCGTCCCGGTGGCCTGAAAGCAGGAGCTGCCTGTCCTGCGGCTCCCTGCTGCCTTCGCTGGGGGCCTCTAACCAAGCACAAGGAACCAGGAATTCGCACGAAACTCGCAGGGCAGAAAGGAGCGAGGAGCTCCTGAAAGACCTGCCGGGGCTGTATGGAAAGAAGAGGAATGTTTGTAAGGAGCCAGCCAGCTGGTGAAACATCTGCTGGGAATACTACACATCTCAGTGAAAACATGAACAGGCTGCCCAGGGAGGTGCTTGAACCACCATCCCTGGAGGTACTTAAAAGCTGGGTAGATGGGGGCCATGCTTTAGTGGTGGGCCTGGCAGTGGTTGGACTCGATGATCCTGGAGGTTTTTTCCAACCTAAACGATTCTCTGGTTATAGATGGCACCTTATGGCCACTGTGATGCTGTACCCAGCATACAGTAACCACCTGGCACCTCCCAAGGGCGGCAGAGCTACTGACCACTGGGCTGGAAGTTGGCAGTCACCTGGGAAGTAACGATTATGAACTGATTGCATCCATTTTCAGCAAACAGAAAACAGACTTTCAAAGGGGATACAGGCACCTCAGGCTTTCAAAGGGGCAAATTTGTCATAACTGAGAAAATCAGAAGGAAAAATGTAAACAGAAAAACCATAAATTAATTTTAGGAGAAGCTTTAAAACAAGATTAATAAATAGCTTGGGAAAAAAAAACCCAAACAAACAAAAATCCATCCTGATTTAACAGTTATCAAAAAAAGAATACTGAGAGCTGTGGATTGTTGACATGACTTTCCAATGCCCATATCTCCAGAGAATTTATGACCTCCTGCCATGGTTAAAAACTCCTTCTTGGCCATTCTGTACCTGCTGGTTTAACCGTGGGAAACCAAGGCACCCCAGCAGTTCTGGAGTGCCCAAGCATTTCCAGAGCACAGGCCAGAGGCAGCAATCATGATGAGCTTTTTATTCTGTTTTATTCTGAAATGTGCTGATGTTGTTCACGCTGCTCTCCTGCACCTGCTCTAGGAGTGGACAGAGGAGCTCAAGTCCTCTAAAAATACCTAGGTCCTGTAGGATCTCTGTCATATCCCCTGCAACTCCTCCCCTTCCTCGCCCTCTGTTTGCCCTGGTTTCCCTGGCTTCCCCTTTCCCAGACTCCAGCTGTTGCCAGCCAAAGCCAGAGGGGCTCCCTGATTATCACCATTCCTGGGATGTGGATTGGGCCTCTGACTTTCCACTTACACAAGCAATTAGAAGGCTGCCCTGAAAGGCAAAGTGTCAGACACCCTTGGTAGGAGTCTGTGAAGTGCAAAAGGGAAAAAACAAGAGACGGAGAGGAAATAAGGCCTCAACAGCTGGGAAAAGCTGCAACTTCTCACAGATTTTGAAAGAAAATGGGAAAGCAGCCTTGGTTTAAATGAAACCATGGGAAGATCACACAGCCAGATAGCAGCGGCATTTAATGTGGCTTGCAACTTCTTCTCTCTCCTAGAATGGAGATAAGGGGTACAGATAATGGAGAGAGAAAGTGCTGCTGGCATGCCCAGGCTTCTCTCTTAAGGAAAGATTTTCTGAGACTGATAAGACCAGCTCCAGACCACATGTCCAGCTCCATTTACCACTTCAGGCCCTTAAAGCGGAGAGCTTTTAGGCGGCAC
>VZTG01009612.1:1015214-1063199 GCA_013397845.1 Melanocharis versteri | reverse complement strand
CCTGGTGCAAACCTTTTCTTGTAGAGTGTGGATCCTGCTGGGGACAGTGTATAATCTGGGTCTTTTCAGAGTAGGTGAACAGCTACCAGAGTTAGTTCCTCACATTTTCAAGGGTGCAACACGTGGAACCATAGAATCATTTAGGTTGGAAAAGACTTTCAGACTACCAAGCCCAGCTGTTATCCTAGCACATGGGAGACATTAAAGAAGTTGGCAGGTGTGTCAGTGTCTCTGGGCTCTGTGGGAAGTGACAAAGGGAGAAGCAGATCCACCAATGTTTCAAAATGCTGCACGTAACCCCTAAAAAAGTCTGAAACCAAGTCTCTTCTGTTTGTCCCCATTGGATGTGTGTATTCTGTGCTGGTGACAGTAAGGCAAATAAGCAGACACTGGCAGTAATAGAAACCTTAAATTAACAAAACAAGACAAAGGCAAGTGAGTCCTTTGAACTCCATGAGATAACACCAGTGATGTCTTGTTTCAGGCATGTGCTTGGTGATGAAATGATGGGGCTGCTGTATGCTTTATGAATCAGATCCTGTGCTGGGTTACATGTTTGTCTTTGCAGTGTGTTCAGTACTTTATGAAGAAATGAAACAGGTCTCTGGATTGCCAGTGAATAGGTGTGAATTTTGCCTTGGAGCAAACAATGAAAGCAATAACTAGGAAAGTGCATCTGTGCCCACCTGGAGTTTTGTCTTGCCCCAAGCTTTGTCCTGTGCCTTGGCTGGCCACCAAAGGACAGCATGGACTACCAGCCCCCACAAACTGCAGAGGCAGGAGAGAGTGCAGGCCCAGGAATGGGAGTGCTCTTGGGCTTGGGAGCAGGTGGGGCTCGTAATCCCCTTGGGACAACGGGTGAGCAAGAGTGCAGAGCTGTTGTACTTAGAAGGTAATTGTGCCAGAGGAGGAATTGGCTGTTTGAGGGGGCAGTGCCTGGGTTTAGGTGTTTGCAGAGGTTTGGTTCACTGAGAGTGAGCTCACAGGAGAAACTCTCCTTTAGTCCTGCCTTCCGACTGTCCTACACTGTAGTCCCAAAGTCTAAGGACAGCCAGTGCATGGGTCCCTACCAGCTTCCCTGTGCTTGTCTGGGCTCTGTGCCCAGTGTCCTTGCACCCCTGGGGCAGGTCAGCCAGCCCCACTGTCCTCTCCTGCCCTGGCCTGTGGGTTTTCTAGTCCCCAGGCTCCTCCTTCGTGGTGCAGTGGGCACAGAGAGCCTCTCCCAGCACAGCGTGTGGGGTGTGTTCTGCTCTGGGATGCTGAACAGCTGCCAGAAAGTCGCCTCACTGCTTGGCATCTCCACGGGGAGATGTGCCCTCAGCTTCCAGTCTGCTTGCTTGGCTTGCTGGCCCTTAACAGCTTTACTCATCTGCTTGGAGAGCTGAGACTTTAGCAGCCTTCCTCATCCGCTTGGAGAATGAAACTCTTAGCTGCCTTCCTCATCCACTTGGAGAATGAAACCTTTCACTGCCTTCTTCATCTGCTTGGAGAATGAAACCCTTCAAAGCCTTCCTCATCTGCTTGGAGAATGAAACCCTTCACAGCCTTCCTCATCCACTTGGAGAATGAAACCCTTCACAGCTTCCCTCATCCACTTGGAGAATGAAACCCTTCACTGCCTTCCTCATCCACTTGGGGAATGAAACCCTTCACAGCCTTCCACATCTGCTTGGAGAATTAAACCCTTTACAGCCTTCCTCATCCACTCGGTAAATGAGCAAATACCCTCTCTGATCCTCCCTGGCCTTAGGGCACATAAGGCTGCAGACAATGATAAATCCTTCTGCTGCTCTATCACCACTGTCCCTGTCTGGCCTGGCACCAACTCCTCCCAGTCCTCAGAGAGTGTGTTGCTCAATTTGCTCATTTTGGTGGATTACCCCATAGCTGGAAACAGGCATGTCTGGGGCTGGTCTGGATCCCTTGGAAAGCAGGAACCAACTGCCAGCTCAGAGAACAGCTCTGAAGTTAGAGATGATTAAAAAAGTCTAGTCAGTCAAACCTTCCCTGCTAGTTACTGCAGGAGGCTGCTTGAGTCTATGTCATACTTCCCCATTTTGATAGTTGAATCAGGAAACTAAATTCCTGTGCTTTCTGCTGCCTGAGCTGGACAGTGCTGGCTCTACAGCAGCAGCAGCAGCCAGCTGCACTTTGCCAAGCACACTTCAGCTTTCTCGTTCTCTCTTGCTAGTGAATCTGACAGCCAATAGCTGTGACTCACGCTGGCTGATGAAATGTGAGTGGTGTCTGAAAAACCACAGGCTCATTATCCATCATTACTGGTAACCATACGCGGTAGAAAATGAGGTGATTTTTACATGGGTATGGGTGGACTTTGAATGTTTCCCATCATTTCTTGTGTAAGGAGAGGCGGCCTCCATCCAGCTCTGCTCTGCGTCATGTTTGGTAGCTCCTTCTCAGCTGGGCAGAGAGAGCTCTGACAGGAGCAGCGAGGCCAGCTCCTTCCCCGGGGGTGGCCATGGCTCTCACATCAGCTTTGTCACCCTCAGAGTGAGCAAGGAGAGACGGGAAAGAACAGAGAGAAGGGAGGAGGGAGTACACAGTGGACAAAAACCGCAGCAGGGGGAGAGGCTGCTTTGGCACCGAGGGGTCAGCAGTGACCCGGCTGATGGCTGTGTGCTGTGAAATGCTCCTCCTGGAGGACAGGCCACGAGGTGCCCTCTCAGGGGCAGTGAGCCCAGCATGTGCTGCCCCTCTGGAGCTGGGGCTGTCTCCAGAAGCTGCCTGGTCCAGCCTTGCACTCCCACAGCCCCGGCTTCGAGGGTGACCTGAACCCTGGGTGCGCTGACGCGGAGAGCAGAGCTGTGAGATGGGGCTCTAGCACCATCTGTGAGCTCCTGCAGGGCCTTAACAGCCCCAGGAACAAAAATTAACGTTTCTCATATCAAAGAGACCTTTGACCTTCTGGACAAAGGGGGTCTCTGGGTACAAACAAAAGCTGGTGGTGTGGAAACTTACTGGTGAGGACAAGTCAGTTCCTCAAGCAATCAATGTCAGGAATTGGATTGTTTCAGTTCCTCAAGCAATCAGTGTCAGGAATTGGATTGTTTCAACCTTTGTTTCAAGACAGGTGCGTGTATATGTACATTTGTAGGTCAGCCTGGAAGTGCAGTGGAATCAGGGTGTGGAATGCCCTCTCCTGTTCTAAAGGAGAAGAAAGGGTGCAGCCTTCCAAAGAACAAATCCAGTTTTGTTCCCTAGGCTTAATCTTCCTTGCTGTCCTGGGCACCCCTGCCCTGTCTGTGTCAGCACGTGTTGGGAAGCACCAGCCCTGCATACCCTTGTGGAGAGCTGGGACAAAAGCTGAACTGTAGAAAAAAAAAAAAGGAAGCACGTGAAAATTTCATATAGTTTTCATACCGCTGGAAATGCCTGCTCGAACACGGGATATATAATTCACCAGCCACTTCCAACCTCTTCTCCCCCAGCCCCCACCTCCAAGAGACACCACAAGCCCAAACGTTGCAAAGGAAAATTTTATTTTATTTTTCAGGAAGGGAAACATATTCTCACTTCAGCTGGGGAGTGTGACAATCCCCGGCCTGGGGGCAGGGTGCAGCTGCCTTCAGTCCCTGTGGTGGCGAGCGTGGCCTGAGTTAAAAGCCCAAAATATCCCTTAATGATGAGCATCCTGTGGGTGCGAGCCAGCCACAGCTTCTCAGTTGAGAGGAGAAAAGCGGCTTCTTGGCACTACATGAGTAACTGCTTCAGCCACAGAGGCTTCCCCTGAGGCTCTGGCCTGGCCCAGGTGGGGAAGTTCATTAGCCTGAAGCACAGGGAAAGCTCTCCAAGGCCTGCAAGGTTTCCTTTGTTGCCTGTAGCACCTGAGCCTGCGGGAATGCTCAGCCATGGGCGGGTCAGTCCAGGTCTGGGTGTCTGGGTGCCTGCAAAGCAGGAGCAGTCCAGAGCATTGGGAGCATTCTCAAAGAGGAGTTCAGTGCTGACAGCCTGGCCTGAGCTCTTCTCAGTGTTTCTAAGAAATCGGATGTGTAACATTCCTATGCCTATCATTTAAATACATAAATACTTCTAACAAAAGGCTTTGGAGTGTACAGCCAGCAGTGACACGCTGAAATGCTGAGTTCATTGGGAGACACGTGGTCGACTTGCCCTTAAAATCTGCCTCAGTTCAACCAAAAATCCCTCAGCTGCTGGCCGTGCTGAGGGCAAGTGCTGCCTGCAGCATGGGCAGGGCAGGACTTGTCTCCAGCAGCCCCAGGCTGCAAGGAGAGCAGGGATGAGCAGCCCAGGATCACTGGGAGCTGTCTGACCTCAGCAGGAGCCAGGCAGGTGTGCACAGGTGCCCCGTGGAGGCCGTGCCTGGGAGCCTCTGGTGCCCACCTGCAGGACAAAGCCAAGGGGAGTCATGAGAACCATCTGAGTCCTCCCTGATGGATGCACAGACCTGCAGCTTCCACTTGGTCCGTTAAGAGAGAACTCTCCAAATCTAAAAGTCTTCATGTTTTCCCAACTTTTTTGTGTGCCTGGATCACTTTTGGGTCAAGCCAGCGCGTGTGCTTGAAGGAGACTTTCCTCTGAGACCTTCCAGATGTAAGTGTCCCACCAGATATTCCTTTGGGTCAGGCTTCAGCAGTCTGCAGGCAGCTGGAACAGCCAGTGGGGCTCTGCTCTCTCCCCAAAACCCCACAGGCAGTGCAGGACCTGCGCTTCTGCTGTCCAGTGCAGTGCTGTCAGCTCATTTCCAAACCCCTGCTTCTCTTGTGGCCTTCACCTGTCAGACAGCCTTCATCTGGGTCACTCCAAAGGCATTCCCTCACTGCCTCTTCCCTGTTTTCCATCTTGCTGGGCAAAGGGCAGATACGTGCTCCTCCTGCTCCAAATGGCTTCAAGAGGCTTGAGGTATCTTCCTGACTTACCAGACTTCTATTTGAGAAAAAAATACAACACATTTCTACTATGTACAGATACTGTCAAGTAAACAGAGAAACCCAGGGTTTCTCTGAATATGGGCTAAGCTTGGGTGACTTTCTTTGGCTTTCGTTTCCGTTCTTCTCAAGAGCTCCACGCATCCCTCTCCCCGGTGCTGGAAAGATCCATCCCAGGGAGCAAATCAGCTGCACGGAGCTCCAAAGAGGCGAACCCAGCTATGTGCCGTCTGTCTGCACTGTGGTTTATCTGCAGATAAACCTCTCCGCAGCCCCAGGGAGGGATTCTAGAGCAGTCTGCCTGTACAAGTACGAAACCCACGGGTCGCTGGGGAAGGCTGTGCTCTCCACGCTGCCTTTCGTAGGCCAGCTGCTCCAGCTAGCACTTGTTGTCGCTCACCAGCACCAGGCTGAAGGACAGCCCCGAGATGCTGGCGTTGAAGTTGGTCCACAGGGTGATGCTGTCCTGCTCGAACAGGTAGAAGGCTGTGGTGAGGTTCACCGTCCTGTCCTGGCGCTGCACAATCTGCTCCCACAGGGTGCTGCTGGTCGTCTTGTGTGTCCCCTGCAGGGTCAGCTTCAGCCAGTCCTCCCCTTCCAGGTAGATGGAGCTGTTCAGGGACACGAGGTAGAGGCCGTCGCAGGGGATCACGATGGAGCCGTTCCTGATCTGGATGGGGCCCAGCTCGGCAGTGAGATTCACGGCTACTCCTTTGATGCTTTTGCCTGGAATGGGAGGAAGCAAAGGGGATCCCGTGATGACAAATGTCTTTGCTGTCTTGTTTTACACCACCTGACTGCAGGGAAGGTTGAAAAACTTAAGAAAGGGGAGAGTAAACTAGAGAACAGGGCGGAGCTAGAATATCATCTGCTCTAGACAGACATCATCTACCGTGAAAATTTACAGGTTCCCACTCTTGACTAAGATGTGCCTTTTGACACATAATTTATATGGATTACTCCTCCAAATTTTTATTCATGCACTATTTACTCTGTGTCCTAGAATACAGAAAAATACGGTAAGGAAAGCATCTAAACTGTGAGTTTAGAAAGCACAGGTTTATAAAAAGGACAGGGAAAATTCAGACAGTAAATAAGATGAGGAAAAAGCGTTCACAGCTGGAAGACAAAAAGTGCTTTCTGTGGAGATGCTGGTAACATAAGCCCTTGTCTTAGGGTTTGGTTGTGGGGTTTTTTTAACAGAAGACAGGATAAAAGAGCAGCAAAGAGACAGAAGCAGAAGGAACTGATTAATACGGAGCAGAATAAGGAGGAATGAAACCGGAACTTAGCATGAAAGGTTTTCTTCTGCAATGAACAGTAGCAGTTCCCGGGGCTGTGCTGGTCGTGTTTCTCTGCTGTGCCCCTGGGTTTTCAGCACACCAGCAGAAACCCCCAGGGCCAGGGGACCCAGAAGGTCTCCAGGCAGGCAGCACAGCCCCTCTGGGCTGGAGCCAAATTTCTCAAGCTTTTTCCCTAAAGGACACGAGTTTCTATTAGGTTGCGCTTGCTGCTGCCTCACTCTTTTAACTGAAAATAAAACTATCGATAATATTTTCAGTATTATTTAAAACATTTTAGTAATTGGTTTTATCTTTGAGGCGCGTCATCGACAAACATCCAGTGTAGCTGGCACGCAGAGCAGCACATCTGATACGGTGTGTGCTCTCACCCACTCTTCCCGAGGAAATCATTTACATTTTTCATAAATCAGGAAACCATTGACTTGTTTCAGAAGTACCCCAAGAGCGTGCCGCGTGTACTCAGTAAATTCTCAAAAACGCCTTTCTTGTTCATTCACAGAGGAAAAGATTGTTTTAGGAGATAGGTGAGGGCTGCAGAAATCCATGCAGATTTTCAGGGTTTTTTGTTCTGCTCTGGGGAAACCCATTTGTTTCGTTTTGGCCCCTTGCAGCAGTGGGGCAGGCTTGGCCCCTCTCCCCTGACAGCTCCCCTGGCACCTGTCCTGCATCAGAAGAACCAGCCATCACTGTGGCACAAAGCACAGAAGAGCTATTTAGGTATTTTAGGGGCCACTGGAGGTCCCTGGGGACTGGGGTAGAGCGGGGAGCCAGGAGCCCTCCCAGTGTGCCAGGGGGACGTGGCACAGAGGTGGCTGCTGCACCGGGACATCATCAGGGGCCAGGTCCCCCCACCCTGACACCCACCTGAGTACCGGATGTGGGTCCACAGCGCTTTGTCGCCCTGGGTCTGGAACAAAGCAAATAAATCGTGGTTAAAGCACTGGGCTGGCTCCTCGCTGCTGCTGCTGCTGCTGCTGCCACTTTCATTTCCCAGCCAGGATCGTTCATTCCCTACAGGGCCAGAGCAGCTGCGCCTCCAAAAGCACGGCAGGCAGCCTCGGCTGCTGCCAGCCAGCTCTGAGCTGGACTTGGTTTAGTACCATGATTATAGAATTCTGTTTTAGCGTGGTTCCCAGCCAGGGCGACTTCCAGCCCGGTGCTGAGCCCTCCAGAGCACCCCGGGCAGTGTTGGTTTTGTTTAGAAAACCGTGCTGGTGAGGGTGACGGAGTCAGACCGAGCAGCAAGGAAGGACTGGGGGTGCAGAGTCTTTCCTGCATGACCTCCTCAAGCCTGGCTTACGGTCTGACTTAGATTGCCTGGCAAACAGGCATCGTGTGCGGAGCGGGGACCCAGGCGTGCTGTCCCACCCTCCTGCAGGGCACCAGGAGGTGGGCCTGGCTTTACGGTTCCTTGCCCTTTGGGTCAGGCTGTTCCTGGGGGTGTGTGTGTCTCAGAGGCTCTTAAGTGCACTGAGATGGGTTTGAAATTGATGGGAGCACCTCTCCTACGAAGGCAGACTGAGAGAATTGGGGTCGTTCAGTCTGGGGAAGAGAAAGCTTTAGGGAGCACTTAAAGCACCTTCCAGTAGCTAAAGGGGCTACGAGAGAGTTGGAAAAATACTTTTGATAAGGACTTGGAGTGATCAGAGAAGGGGGAATGGTTTTAAAATGGCAGAGGTTAGGTATTAGGAAGGAATTCTTCCCTGTGGGGGTGGTGAGGCGCTGGCACAGGCTGCCCAGAGAAGCTGTGGATGCCCCATCCCTGGAAGTGTTCAAGGCCAGGTTGGATGAGGCTTTCAGCAACCCGGGGTAGTGGCAGGTGTCCCTCTCTGCTTCTGGGAGAGGGGTTGGAAAGAGGTTATCTTCAAGGCGCCTTCCTGTGGATGCTGAAAGCTTGGTGGCAGAGATTTTTCAGTGTCTGCCTGTGTCCGTGAGCATTCTCACTTTCTCACGGAGCTAGCTGCAAAACAGCTAGCGGGCTTTTGTAAATAACTTGCCTATCTTGCACCTGTGAGATGTTTTTGGACTTTGTTATTGTAGGACCAAGGTCTCTTTAGGAAATGTGTGTTTTTAAGATCTAACCAATAGCCCCGGTGGGTGGTCAGCTAAAATCCAATGGCTTTCCTGTAACTCCGAGTATAAAACTCTACTGGAGGTAAATAAAAATGGGCATTTCTCTCTAGTCACTCCTGGGTTCAGTTCTCTCCTTCCGCCCCGGGCCGTGTCCGTCATTGCGACACCTTCCAACCTAAATCATTCTGCGATTCTGTGATCTGTATTTTATGAATGTAACAGAGAAAGCAAATGCAAATATAGAAGCGTGTATCATACTGGTCAGATATGCAAAACACCAAGCTTCGGTACTGGATTTTTAAATCTGAACTTGGCATCTCAGGCTTGTCTCTCGTCATAACCACAGGAGACCCAAATCTGCAGTCTCTACACAACCACAAGTCTTGAGCGTTTTGCCTGACTAAAGAGCGAAAGCTTGGGCTCGGTGCTCTGCGTTCTGCTCTTTACCTGTGCCAAAGGCTTCCTAAGGGAGAAGGCGTGCCGCTGAGGTGCGGATTGGGCTGGATTCCAGCTGGATTTGGGCTCGGGTGTCCCAGGGGCAGAGCAGCCCCGAGCACAGGGCGTGTGCGGGGTGCGAGCACAGACTGCCCGCAGGCTCGGGGCGAAGGCGGGCGGCAGGGGAAGGCGTCGGGAACCCGGAGCGCTCTGTGCCGGAGCTGAGGCGGGTGCTGATGCTGGGAAAGGTCTGCTCTGGCACCCTCTAGTGCTGCCGCGGCTGCTCCACCGGCAAGGCTGGATGTCGCTGACAAAAACGAGCTTTAATCGCCCGCTGAGTCCGCTGGAACTCTCTCTCCCTGTCCATCGCCCCAGCTCGGACCTCACGCTCGCTCTTGCTCCGGGCACCTGAGGGCAGGAGCGTTTCTCTCCCTGCTCACAGAGCTGGGATTTCCAGGCAGTTTCTCAACCAGGCAAGAGCCAAGCACTGAGCATCTGAGGCCAAACGATGCCTACCACGATCTGTGCGGTCTGGCCGCTGGTGGACGGGGTGCATCAAACACAGATAGCCCGGGTGACAAACTCGTTGCACTTATAAGAACATCAACCCCGTTGCCACTAATGTAAATTACCTGTTTTACGTATCTTTTCCAGTGGTTGCGTGATCTCAAAGCACTTTGCGGGTACCTACAGGTAAATCCTGCTGAGGAGACAACGTGTTGGTGGTCCTGGGAGGACTCTGGGAGCTCGTACCGAAGTTAGTGACCTCCCTTTCTCTGCTCTGCCTTCGTATGGCGTGTGGGAAAGGCTGCCAGGAGGGCTGAGGGCACGGAGGGGCTTCTTACTGCCAGCTTCAGATTTCCCCTTGCCATTCACACACAGACCCTTCCTTTCTGCCCCTTCTGGACCCCCGAACTGGAGACTTCCCCCTGGCTGGGACAGTGTCCAGGCTGTGCCACGTGGCAGGAGTTCCAGGAACAAGTTTGAACCACACAAAGTGCAAAGCTCGGGGGGCTGATAGAGGGGACCGCCTGTGTCACACGTGGAGGTGCCCCACAGGTGGCAGGTGGCCCTTCTCTGGAAGTGGGTTGTACCTTCTCCTGACCAGGAGCTGTTAGGATCAGGGATTTTACCTCCCAAGCCAGAGGAAAGGTGTGGCGAGAGAAGGCAATTCCAGCAGAGGCGGGAATTGCAGATGTAAAAGCAGACTATCACTGACCTTTTTTTTTAACTTCCCCATTTGGAAATCTCAGCTGAGCTTTGTTCTGCAAGTGGTATGAAGACAGAAACGAGATCACTGTCCCTTTTTGTTCAGCACAGCCTGGGCTGCAGATGCTGGCTTTCCTGAGTGTGTGCCATGATATTATTTATGCCGTGTTTCCACAGAGCAGTCTAGGAGTTTGGTTTTTTTTTTTTAACAGCTCTGTTTCCATGAGGACAATGGAAAAGAATCAAATATGGTCTTTCTATGAAAAGAAACAGTGATTCCCTTGCAAATAAAGTCAGCACAGCACTGTGCACCTTGGAGAACAGAAGGAGATTCTTCCCAAGGATAGGGAGAGCCACTCGTTCACTGCCGTGGACCAGCACTCCCAAGCCTGCCACTCTTATGCTGCTGTGCCCCTACTTCCATAAAGTATCCCTAAACTGCCTCAGAAGTCGGGTCAGATTCGTGCTGCTGCCCCTTCAGGAGATGTTTGTGTGGTCAGTTCATGGTTATCCAGCTGAGCCCTGTGATTGCCCTGCAGTGAAATCCCCCCATGCACCACTCCTGCACAGCGCAGTGCACTCCGAACAGGACACCAGGGTTATCTGTTAAAATAATAGAAATAACAGTCCTAACCCTGCAGTTAGCAAGCGTTTAAAGCTGAAAAGGCCCTTTGGTGATGCCCAGGACCTGGACTTCTCATCTGTTGCCATTGCTGCTCCTCGAGCACCCTGTTTGAGTTCTTTCTGTTGAGGAAGGGAAACTCCAGACACGTACTGTGTCCCCTCGCCTGCTGCTGCTCTCTCGGGTTTGTGAGGCTCACAGGCAGCAACGCCAGACCCTGCTGTATTCCTCTGAAAAGGAACATTTTTACAGAAGAGCCAGACACTGAGAGATGAGGCTTCACAGCCAGAGTGTGACCTGGGAGAGGTTTCTGCACTTCGAGCAGTGTGATTGCTTGTCCTCCTCTCTTGGCTTACAGGGCAACTTCTCTCTCCCAAAGCAGTAGAAAGAGAAGAGGACTGACCTGAGTGACAAGTGTTATCTTTCAGTGTTATCAGGGTCATTGTTCTGCAGTTTAATAACCACTGTGAGCCTCAGGTCTGGCAAAGCACAAGGGTTTTCATTAAAGGAGAGGACCTGGAGCATGAGGCTGTCCCTCTCTTGCATGGTTACATGCCTGGCTTGCTTCTGTGCCGAGCCGAGGTGGGAAGAAAGAATGAACTCGGGTAAAACGAAGCACAACAAGCTTTAAAGTGGTACAAAGCTCCTGGAGAAGGAGTGGGAGGAGAGGTCGCTGCTGCACGAGCAGCACTGAGGCAGCAGTGAAAGGTTGTTGACAATCCAGCAGCCTGCAAACACATGAGGGAGGCAAACGCGTGTTTGCTGCAGCTCGGGAGCTTCAGGCATCTCTGTTATTTATCCTGCCTGCTCTGGTGTTGTGGGCACAGGAAACTCTCTCTGGACACACAGCCTTCCTCACACACACCCACACACACAGAGAAGGAGATGAGTGCTCCTAGCCCTGCTTTATGGGCAGGCTGAGAGCACCCAAAGGTGTCGGGGGGTCTTGCTAGAGCTGTCACGAGGGCAACCTGCCTCCTCACACACCTGCCTGCCATGTTGTACACTTCAAAAGTTCAGAAGGTGTTCGTGAGCAAATTGGGTTGTCATTCACGCACATGATCTTCAATTCAAGGGAAATAGGCACAAGTCACTGCAAGGAGTGGGCAGGGAGTCAGAGCTCCCTCTCCCAGGAGGTCAGTGAAAAGAGCATTCTTGGAACAGTCACTCTGCTGGAAACTTGGCCCCAAACCCAGCACTGGGTGATACTGAATGTTATTTTGAGGACAGGCAATTTAAAACAAAAAAAAAAATTACTGTCATACAGAAGGGATTAAAAACTTGGGATTTGAATAGGGATAAATGTAAAAGCTTTTTTCTTTTCTTAAAATAAAAAAAGAAAAGAAAGCCCACACAAAGCTTTACAGGCCAGCAGACAAAGGGATGAACACGAGTTCTTACCGTTGGGGGCCGCAGAAAATCTATACCCAGGTAAATCAGGCAGGCAAGCAGCAAAATCCACTGAGCAACCGCGGACACGAGGTGCAGCGTGTTCCTAACCTGTCCTCTCTGCCAGTGCTTCCAGGCATCCTCCGCAGGCTCCCTTTCGCAATCCAGCTGCTCTCCAGCTCTTGGCTCTGCGCCTGGCTGTCCTTCCATCCCGGCCTCGCTGCCAGCAGCCGCTGGGGAAGGGCCAGGAGCACGGCAGGAGCCCAGAGGGAGCAGGGCACTGGTGAGCTCCCGTCCCAGGAGCAGAGATGAAGTGAACACAGTGCCTTCAGGAGATTGCTTTATGCACAGAGAAGCAGGCGGGGGAACTTCTTTGTGACTAATCTAAATTTCCCCTTCCTTCCTTTCTTTCTTTCTTTCTTTTCTTTCTTTTTTTTTTCTTTTTTTTTTTTTTTTTTTTTTTTTTTTTATTTTTTTTTTTTCTTTGGTTTTCTGTGTGAATGTGGGGGCTGATTTATTGCATCCCAGTTCAGTTTTGAGTAAGGGCCTTTCAAAGGAGAGGTGTTTATGTCTTTCACAGCTTCAGCTGTGGACGTCTTGATATGTGTTCTTTCCAACAATAGCGGAGAGTTGGGTGGACAGTGCTCATCCTCTCCCAGTCTTTTGTCAGTAAAAGCTCTCACCTCTCTGCTCAGCCTCAGGCAGGGAGTTTACAGGGCTGGCTCTCTCCCTTGCTAGCATCAAATAACGCTCCTGAAATCCCTTCTCTGTAAAGAAGCAATGAGCAGGAAGGGATGTGGGACAGGCGGATAGCAGGAGGGATTGGAGAGAAAATATGTGCTTCCCTTTTCACTTGATTCTTCAGGTTTTAAAGCCGTGGGATGTTGTGCAAAGCACAGCAGGGGGAAAACGGAGAACTGTTTGAGAACAACTTCCCCTTTTGCACACTCGCAAACCTGTGCTGCAGAAAATGCCTCCAGAGAGAGGCTCCCTGGCCAGGCAGGCTTCCCTCCTGGCAGAGGCAAGCAATCCCTGGCGACACCAGCACAACCCTCTGCTGGGTCTCTTTGCAGCTTCAGCTTGTGACACCCAGAGCTGCCAAATGTCATTTGCCTGAAGCGGGGACCATCTCCTGTGCTTATTTTGGGTGACAGACTTTGCATCACTCTTTGGGGGCAGTCCAGCCCTGCTCTTTCCACTGCTCTTTCTGCCGCACTTTTTTTCTGCTGTAAATTACCTTATCGTGACTGAAATCAGGCGCTGCCTTCTCCTGCTGAGGATGGAGCCCACTGGGAGTATTAATACCTGCCTGCCTTCTAGGGATGAGCTGTCAGAAAGTTTCCCTTCCCCAAAATGTGCCCTCTTAACCTGTCACGAGGCACATGTCCTGACATGTAACCTGCACGCTGGGGAAGCAGGAGGAATGTTCTTTCATGTTCTTTTTCCATCTAGGCAAGGATATTTCCTACGAACATGAACCGAGTGAAGAGGGGAGTGCAGGAGCTGGGTAGGACCTGCTGTGAGGGCACCTCATGCTGAGTTGAGGGTGGATTGAGTCGGGAACACACTCTGGTGTTTGCTGGAGAACACGCCACAGGTCATGGAAGCTTAGTGAAGAAGGTTCAGCTTCCACATCTTCCACTGGCTTTTGAGTGCGTGGAAATTCTCGCTCCCTTCCCACCGGTGGTCACTCGCCTGGGTGTGCTGGAGCTCCTGACTGAGCCCCAGCCTGATGAGAGGCCCCAGGAACAGCCCTGACCCTCCTTCCTCAACCAGAAATACGATTGCAGCCGCAGCAGGGAGGGTTTGTGCTGCCCCAGAGCAGCTCCCTCGGATGCAGAGCGTGAGTTTGGTGTGAGGGTGACACTTAGCAGTCACACAGCTCCTGGGAACGCTGGCTGGGGTGGCACCCAGGCTTGGCCAAGCCCTGCAGAGGAATGGAGGGATGCCTCGGGGTGCTGCAGAGGCCTGGTGGGGCTGGAGGGATGTGGAGAGGATTGTTTGCTTTGTGGTTCTGCAGTGTCATGTCTGGGGATTGTGAGGTCCTCGGGAAAGCTGCTCTGTGTGGTCCCAAGCTGCTCCCTCCAGGAAAAGAAACTCAGGCTTGCTGCTCACTGCTTAGTTTCTGCAAAAATGCCAGGATAGTGAGCTAAGACATCCCAAACCCTTGCAAGCCTGTAATTCTCACATTTTACATGCATGCCTTTGAACCAGATGAGAGCTCTTACCCGTCTCCATCTCCTCTCTCCCTGGCTCTGGATTTTGTACTGGTTTTCTTTCTAAATCTCTGAAGAAAACCAGTGGGTGAAGGTTGTGCTTATGCATTTCTGGAACTGTCTTGTCATTTCTGTACTCCCCCAGCGCAAGTGTCTCTCAGGCTGAGTTAGCAGCACCGGTAGCACGAAAGCTGCAATTCGAGCAACGTCCCTGGCATTGTATCCAAAACAGGAGAGAGGACAGCACATTCAGGGGCGTCTCAAATACCCATGCACAGATTCTTCCATGGTTTTGGTTGCTTTCAGCTTCTCCTGCTGCCTTGCACACGGAAACCCAGGTGTTTGCTGCTTGGTGGAGAGGCCCTGCTCTCCCTCTGAAACCTTCCAGGCCCCTGGAATCCTGGCACATCACAGACCTGCTGTGCACACCCAGCACTCGCCAAAATCTGCTGTGTTTATCAGAATTATTCTGGTCCCTCTTCCACAGGCACCCTTAAGCTGGACTCTCTTGTGGTTTGCCTCAACCCTTTGCAGTCACCAAGTCATTCTAGTGAGCAGGCAGGCTGGCATGGCTCTGGGCAGGCTCTGGTCACCTTGTTAGTTTTCCAGAGAAATGCCTGGCGGTGACACACGCAGGGACTTTGTTCCAGCAAGGGCTGAAGGAAACCAGAGCCAGTTGGTAATAAGGTGTGCTGGTTTGCTTGGTTTTGACGACAATCCAATATCTCTTACATCAGTCTGTCATTTCTGGGCTTTCCCGGACTGGGGAGCTGAGTGATTTAAAACTTTGGCTAAAGCGTGTTGGTTACAGTCAAGGCTAAATCCTGCAGTGTCGTGGTGGTACCAGGGCTCAGCTGGAGCCCCGGGCTGGCAGTGCCCAAGATCAGTGGGAAGGGGCACAGAGCACAGCCCCTGGTCCACAGGGAGCACTCCGTGTGTGACAGTCGCAGAGCAGGAGCCTCTAACCAAGACCTGCCAGCCCTTACTGGCACCCACCTTTATTTAGCCCCCATTTCTCAGGGAAGGTGCCCTCATCCCCTCAAAAGGAGGAATTGGGGAGTTACAGAGGAGAATTTAACTTCTCAGGAGAAGCGTGGAAGAACCAATTAAACTGTTTGCAAACAGCTACAAGGAAAAAGGAACAAGCAGCAAGCAGTGTGGGTTTCCAAGAACAAAACCAGATATTGTCTGTGGGGCAAGGAAAACTCTCGGGCAGAGGAGCAGCTGTGGGCATGCACTGCGCCTTCAGCAATAGCCTTTTTTTCTCTTTTTCATAACATCTGTGAAGCAGGGTGGGCATGAAACTGCTGCTCTGCAGGCAGGGAGCTGGTGGAGTGATTTTTGGTGGTTTTTTAACAAAATGGAAGGATGCTCCTTGTCCTCCTGGGGCTGCCTTTCTGCAGCTTGCCCTGCTCCTTGGGGATCCTCTGGCAAGCCAAGCAGGAAGGGGGACATGCTCACAGGTGAGATCTGGCCTCTCAGCTCTTGCTGGTAGCTTTCACCTGTAATTTACCTTTTGCCTATAATTTAAGGGTTTGGCCTGCGCTTGAAATGAATTACCAGGAGAGCAGGGCTGTTGCTGTCATTGCTGCAGTCGAGTAATGCAACTTGCACCCGGCACTGGGCTGTCTTGTGTGTGGTTGCCTGTCTTCCACCAAGGCTGTCCCTGCCTCAGGAACAACTGGCGGCATGGTTTGATTTAGTAAAACAGTAGAGAATAGCAAAGGAAGCCTCTGAGGGGGAGAAAAGCGAAGTGTTACAAAGGCAAGACTTTTGTGTGCCCCAGCTACTGCTGTTTAATGTCTCTGTCCACTCCAGAAATAAAGTATTTTATAATTAAGGCAGATTTATTTCTCAAAGTCAAGGACTTCTGCCTAAAAGCCTTGTGGAGTCCTGCTCCAGTGTCTCTGAACCACATGAACTATTTGTCTCCCTTGATCATCAGAGCAAAAGACACTAATGTCTTTCACATTCAGCACAGCAAGAATCTGTTGATTCCTGACTGATTTCAGTTGCTCAGTTCACCCTAAACTGGAAAAATATTATATATTTTTCCTTTGCTAAAATAGATTATGAATCTGAGCTGAAAGGTTATTCTTTGAGGTGGCAGGTGGAGAGGACCTCTAAAAATTCAGGAGTTGGACTAAATGATCCTTGTGGATCCCTTCCAACTCAGGATATTCTATGACTCTGCGATTAGTTCCACTTCCACGTGGCTTTTTCTTGCTCCTTGTGTACAGCCACTTTTTGGCTGATGTGTGTGTGTGTGTGTCAAGGATTTCTGACAGCAAAGGCACCGAGCCAGTGAGGAGGAAATGATGTTAGTCAGGCTACTTTTGGCAGTGTAAATTAGAGAGAGAAATGGCGAAAATGCTGGGAAATCACAAAGGAAAATTATTGCCATTCAGGCAGAGCCAGGACCCTGTGCAGATATCCCCAAAGAAGAGTGTGATCACGTCACTGAGGTGAATCTCACTGTGCCTCATCCCACAGTGCTGCACTGGTATTTTTCCTAGGAAGCTGCTTTGTGGGAGCAGGGAGACGAGCAGTGGATGGATTCCCCAGGGCACACCTCCAGCAGCTGCAGTGTGCAGAGCCCCTTCTCCCGGTTGTCACAGTCCCCGGGCCAAGAGAAGGGACAAGAGGGCACAATGCTGAGCTGCACTGGGCACAGCAAAGCCAGGCAGGCTGGACCTGTCCCCCAGCAGTGCTGGCAGCTGTTCTGTGCCTGGCTGGGTGGGATCTGTGCTAGGAAGAGCCTGCTGTTGGGTGGTGGTTTTCCACGGCAGCGCTGTGGTTTCCAGCACTGCAGCCCTCCCAGCGTCACCTCAGCTGGCAGCCACCACGATTCACACCAGACTCGTCAGGCTCCAAAGGTCAGCTGCTGCCCCTTTTTGGACGTGACAGGAGATTTTCCACTGCTGGTGGTGGTCTTTGCCCTGAGCTCTGTCTCTCTGCCTCTCTCCGAGGTGCTGTGCACTGAGCTGTTCTGTTCCTCGGAGTGGACTCCCCTTATCAGCCATCAGCTGAGTGGGTCGGGGCTGAGCATTCACTGTGGCACCTTTGAAAGGTCGAGGTGAAGTTAGTCACACACATCTTCCTTCCTTTGTCCTACAGCTGCTTCAGTCAGAAATCCCACCATAACGCACCGTCATGCTGTAAGATAGCGGGAGAGGAAAACCAAATACATCTTTTGACATTTTCCTGGTACAGAGAATAAACAATCTACGAAAAGAAAAGAAACAATTCTACAGCTGACATTCAGAAATGGAGCTCTTGCAGAGGTCGTGGGTAGCGCAGCTCCATTCTCACTCATTCCTGTGGTGTTAGAAAGCCCCGAGAGGGGCATGAAGACCATGACGCCCCAGATACAGCTCTGCTCTGGATTAAGGAAGTGGTTTCTCTTCCTATCTGGCCCTGCCGTCACTGACCTGGCTGCTTCCCTCAATCACCCCTGCGGGAGTTTTTTGGCCAGCAAAGATGGCCCAAAAGCCATCCCTTCTGAAAATGAGGTTTTATTGCAGCTCTCGAGTCTTCCTGTGTGTTTCTAACCTGTTCGCTTCTTTTAAACTTGATAGGAATTGCAAGCAGATTTTGGGGAAAGATTTGCGGGCAGAGGTGCTTCCTTTTATTAACCTTATTAATGCCCTTAAACAGCTCAAGCATGAGCCATTGGGTGGTGGGCAAGTAGGGACTGCAGCAGGAGGAAAGGGAGTTAAGAGCTTTCTAGGACAGAGACAGGTTGGAGATTGCAGCAGATCTGTCTGCAAATCCCAGCCTCTGTTTTGGGGCGACTTGTGCTTTTTAATCGGTGGCGACGGCTCTGCATTTACTTCAAACTGTTGCATTACGGAGGTGGAGAAGGGTTAGATGTTATTCCTGCCCCAGCCAAGCCCAGCAAGAAAGATCCATGTGCAGTGCCATTTCCTGCTTCAGCCACTTCACCCCTTCGCCAGTGTTTTGCTGGGATGATATCTTGGCATCCTGTGCTGATCAGGATGCCTGCAATACCTCTTCACCTGCCCCTCACCACCAGCTTCATCAGCAAAGGTTAATCCAGTCGCTGTGGAACTTCAGAGACTGAATCAGGACCTGGTGTCGATAAAAACACTCTGATTAGAGCAACACTTCACCTTTGTGAACACTGTGAACTCTTTCCTTTTCTGTTTTCTCAACATTGTTTTCTCATTTCTAACAGCTGTCAGGTTAAGCTTCTGGCTAAATTGTTTCCTTCACTGTCTCTCAAACACATGCTAAATGTTTCTTTAACTTTCCATTCACAGTCATTTAGCTATTGTTCTTTCCACCTGGTCAATTTGGCTCATAATTTCCCCTAACTTATATTAGCTCTTTTGCAATATCTGGTAGCTGTATTACTGGCTGGGGTTGCCCTCCTTTTGCTCACATCATGGTCACTAATCCTTGAGCCCTGACCACTTCTTCAGCAATCAAAAAACTTCAGCACTTAAAACCCACCAAATATAGCACTTGCATCCAGTACAATAGCTCCAGTATAGCTGTTTCAATATTAGGAAATGTCCATATGAAACCATTGTAAACTCTCCCAACATTCTCTTCGATCTCACACGAGTCCTGACAGAGATTTTCCCAGCAGCATCACGGTTCCCTTCTCTGGACTCTGCAGGGGAAGCTTGCTGGGACCTGGTGCCAATCTGTTTTAACACGGCACACAGAATAAAAAGGCTCAGTTTTCTCTTTTTAATCCATTTATTTGCAAAACACTGAATTATCTAGATGCAGCTTTAAGGAATGATTGAAAAGTTCTCGTCGCAACAGGGTTTCCCTAGGCTTAAACTTTTACTTTTGGGCAAGATGAGGAAAGACCCATATCTCCAAAAATCAGGCAGTCCTTGACCCCTTACCCTGGCTGGTAGTCTTTGAGGCTTTCAATCTTCAACGACATTAACCAGCAGCATATCTGCATTTCTCAATACCAGAATAACTCCTCTTGATTTGCTTGTGCCGATTCCTCCTGTGGTTTCGGATCCCACCGCTGACAGCCTCCTGCCTGGAGAAGCGTAAACCAAAGGCTGCAAGGGAGTCTTTGCAACTTCACTACTCTCTTTTCTTCTGGGTTTTTGGGGGGTTTTTTGCCCCTAGCAGAACACAGGCAGGAGAAATTTTTTTGCCCCTAGCAGGACACAGGCAGGAGAAATTTTTTTGCCCCTAGCAGGACACAGGCAGGAGACGTTTCCCGGCTGCTGTCCCGTTCTCCTGCAGCTGTAAAGCCGGCGGGCAGACCCTGCTCGCCCTGGCTGCTGCAGCAGCAGCCCGTGGGTGCTGCGGACGGGCAGCGGAGCCGTGCCCGTGCCTGCGCGCATCGAGCAGAGTCCCTCAGCAGGGAAACAGCTAAAGAGAGTTTAGAAAGCAGAGAGGACAACCACCAGGCACAGGGCACGGCCAGACGGGCACTTGAGCAGTCCCTTTTGTCCCCCTTTCCCTCTGTTTTCCCAGGCTGGTTCCTCCCACCTTGACTCATCCCCTTCCCCAGGCATCTCGCAGCCAGCCCTGTGCAGCCTCAGAAGGCTCTTCCCAGCTCCAGGTGCCTTTGGCTGATCACCCTCTTTGCTGGCAGCTGAGAAGGGTTTCCCTGTTCCTCACCAAGGCAGTGTCCTTTTCCCATCAGTCCACCAGAGTTCACATGTGAAACAGATCCTTGGAGCATTTGATGCCTTTAATTTTCCTTCAGATAGGTCCTTGGGACAGACTCTCACACAGACATCAAACAGCTCGTAAATATTTTCATCGCACGACTGCAAAATCAGTGAGTTATAACTCAGGAATTTGACGACATCTCCATCTTGATAATTTACCCCCTCCTCATCTCATGTTTAGGGATTCTTTGCTTTTTCAGTGTCCGCAGCTTCACAGAACATAGAAAGACTAATTCTTTCAGTTGCATCTTCAGTACAGACACAACAGAGAACTCAGATCTGAGCAAGACAATTTATTCCCTCAAGGCAACTTTTCCTTGCCAGTGTTCCCGGCTCCCTTCAAGGCTGGGCATAGGAGAAAGAGCCCTAAATTCCCTTTTTTTTCCCAGCACCTCCTCTCCTCTCGTGGTGTCTGTCCCAGGCAGGGAGGGAGCAGTGGTGGCCAGACCCACCAGCTCCCGTGGGAACACGCCAGCATCAGGGCACGGCTGCAGGGGTCACCTGCACCCCACCTGGGGCACCTCAGAGGGGAGGGGAAGCCTCATCGAGTTCTGACTCTGCCTCAGAGAAACCCCCAGGCAGAAAGAGCCCCAGCCCCAGCGCCGCTCCCTTTATAGCTGGAGAGGCCTTCAGCCTGCAAAAACAAAAAAAAGTTTGGGCACATTAAAAAAAAAAAAGACATTTCATGGAAAAAAAAAAGAAAAAAACCATAAGAAGGTCTGTCTCAGGCAATTCTGAGCAGCCTTTAGTGTCAGGAACAGCAATAAATGTGCCCTTTTTCCCAGGAAATGCTTCCTGTGCATGGGAGGGCCACAGCCGGTGGCAGCAGCCTTCTGCTGCTCGGGGTTCAAGCAGCCTCAGGAGCTGGTCAAAGATGGGGTCAAGGATGGGGTAAAAGATGGGGTCAAAGATGGGGTCAAAGATGGGGTCAAAGATGTGTGCTGCCCCCCTGGGGATGGTGTTCCATGCGGGAATGGGATGGGTTCCACGGGGTGGCAGCGATCAGATAAAACGCCAAGCAGTGACTCGACACGCGGATGTATTTTCTTTGGAACACGAGCAAGAAAAAGCACTTGTGAGCAGCGCACACGCGTGTGAGCACATCCAGCACGTTTGAGCTGGGGGTTAGCACCCAGCCAGGCCCTGCAGGAGCTCACCCGGCTCCTTTCCTCAGCGCCCAGCCTGTGCCTCCAGCTGTGCCATCCCTCCCGCACATCTGGGAGGGAGCTGCCAGCCACATCTTCCAGATAAATCACAAAAACCTCTCGGACTGCGGCACGGGGAGCAGGCTGGCGTGGCACGGGTGCAAGCAGCAGCCTGCCCTGCCTCGGGGTGCCCTGTCTCCCTGCTCCCCCGCCTCCGTGGGGCTGCGGAGAAGCCCCTCGCTCTCCCCGGAGTGTCAGTGGCAACCACAGCGCAGGATGTCTCGGCTGCCATCCCTCCGTGACTCAACTAGGTCACCGAGGCAGGCAGTGACAGGGCAGGCAGGCAGCCGTGCTGCGACTGGGGCTTTCTCTGCTCTGAGCGCCGCAGGCTCTCGCCGATCTGTGACCTTTTCCAGCCCTGGTTCGAAGAAGGAAGTGGTGGGGAATCTGTCCGCACTCAGGCTCGCTCCTGCACGTCTCCCGCTGAAAGCTGTGAGCCCCGAGGGGAGCTCTGGGACACAGGGGAAGGCAGGCCACTGTCCCCAGGCTGCCGTGCCATCCTGCTCTGACGGTGGGTGATGGCAGGAGACCCTGCTGGGACCCATCATCAACCCCCGAACGGTTTGGGCTGTGCTGTTTCATGCCCATCCTTCAGGCAAAGGTTCTCCCAGGCAATTTTCTACTTCCTCCGCTGATTTTTTTTTCTGCGGTTACGTTGATCCTGGCAGGCTAATTTTGCTAATGGATAGAAGTATTTGTGGTTATGACTCATTGATTGTTGCACGCTCGCCATCTACAAAAATCCGTGCAGATCTGGGTGGAGATGATGGTTAGTGCTGGAAAATCAAGCCCCTGTGGCTTTCCGTGGCACTCACACTTGTCTCAAGGTTGTGATGTACTTAGCGCTGTCTGATGGCCCACCCTGCCTCCCACGAGGACCCTGGAATGAAGGGGAGACTTTTAAAACTGCTGTCTCCCTGGGATCTTATCGTGCCAGCAGGAGTGTCTGAAGAGCTTCCTTTTGGTCCCTTTGCTTTCTAGCATTAGCTTGATATGGGTTTAGGGTTAAGTTTAGGCTTAACTGCAAAAAAATCAGCTTTTTAGTTGTTTTTTCTGGAAGAAGTCTTCTGGTATTTGGTGGCTGAAAAAAAAAAATTTAAAAAAAGAGAAAAAGAAAAAAAAAATTCCAGAGAAGTTCGGCTGATAATGTGGTGGAGTCATCTGCATAGTGCCAGGAGCAGTGCAGTCATGTCTCCCCATCCTGCGATATCATCAATACTGCTATGACTTGGGCAGGAGATAGGATGGAAAAACTGAAACTGCTCAAGTCAGCTGGAAATTTTTAGGCAGAGCGTGTGTCTGCTGCCTCGCAGGAGCCCACCACAGTGGGCAGCCCCAGCTGCACAGCCACCCCTGCCCGAGAGCCACGCCCGAGCGCAAAAATACCCCAGCAGGCAGAGAGAGCCCAGCCCCAAGAGACCCTGGCGTGGAGAAAGCAGAGGTGGAAGAAAAATCCCAGCCTCTGATTTGGAGATGGCTGGTTCTCCTTCGGCTGCAATGAAAGCCGGGGCGTTGTGGGGCTGCCAGAGAGGCAGGTCCAGGCCAGGAGCTTTGTCAGGCTCTGGCTAACTCCGGTTACAGGTACAGAAATGTGGTCTCCTGAGCAGAGCTCCCTCCTTTTTACTGAGAGGGTTGACAGAGGTGTAGACACAGAGGTTCCTCTGACAACCCTGGGGTAGCACTGCTCCCCTAAGGCTGAGAGATTTGGGATTGTTCAGCCTGCAAAAGAGACCTGAAACGAGCCTACAAGAGAGAGAGACTTTTTGCAAGGACAAGGGGGAATGGCTTTTAACTGAAAGAAAATAGATTTGGACTAGATATTAGGAAATTTTTTTTTTACTGTGAGGGGTGGAGAGGCACTGGCAAAGGAGATGTGAATGCCCCATCCTAGGCTGGACAGGGCTTGGAGGAGCCTGGTCTAGTGGAAGGTGTCCCTGCCTATAGCAGGAGGGCTGGAACTGAATGGGTTTTAAGATCCCAAACCGAACCATTATAGGATTTAAGTGGGTGCCAGCTGGTCCCTGTTGTCCCAGCACAGTGTCCCTCAAGCTAAGCAGGGGGCTTCGATGCTGGGAGTTGTGGGTTGGTGTCCTTCCTTCTCCCCACGCAGAGTCCTTTGTAGGCTTTTAATAACACAGTGTGCGTGTAGTCAAATCTGGGGTAAAAATGCAGATCCCAAACCGGTGATTTTCCAGAAGTCGAAGCAACTTAGTGCTAGCATCCTCAAGACTTTTGAAACCTTTAAAGATGAAAAAGCAAAACCCCACCCAGATGCTGACAGTCAGATGCTGACAGTCCTCTGGGGCAGAGGGTTTCTCTGTGCTGCACACCAGGTCCTTGAGAGCAGGACACAGCCCTGCCCCTGGAGTGCTGTCCTCCAGCCTGCCCTCGCTGCAGGGGCTGCCTGAGGTCAGCTTCAAAGCCTGTCAGGAACCCCAGCACGGCTCTGAAGCCTCAGCAAGGAGTCAGGCAGCTGAGGGAGTTGTGTGTCCGTGCCCAGCCAGAGCTGCCTGGGAGGATCAGAGAGCCAAGAGCATCTGAGCTGCTGCTCTCTGGTACCACGGGCACCTGCTGTCTCAAACCACAAATTGCTCGGGCAGATCTTATTTTTGAGCAGTTCTTGCCTCTGCAGGAAATTCCAGTCCCTCTGTCTCTGCGCTAGGTTTCATGAGAGCTGAAGGGAGAATAGCAAGCTGGTTTCCACAACGAGCAGCTTTGCTATGCAGGGAGCAGGGAGAAATTTCCCTGGAGCCATAACCCAGCGATGCCCCCAGCAAAACAGAGTGGCAGGGGAACCACTGGAGCGAGCTCTGCGAGCTGCATTCCATCCCTGTCACCACAAGCTGACAGTGCCTGTCTCCCCTCTCCTCCCCACCAGTCCAGATTTTTGTGCTTCTCCTCGACCTCTTTTCAAGCTGACGCCTCCCGGGCTCAAAAAGCCTCTTGGCAATCTGCTGTCTGCCAGCTGATCCAGCAAACGATCAGCTCAAACAAATTTAACGACTGCTGAGTGCCACACAGCATCGCCCGTGGTTGCGAAACCTTGGCGGCGGCAGGGCTGGGTGGCTCTGCTGGGCCTGGCTGCCTGCGCCTTCCCCTGCCTCAAAATCAGCACAAGCTGGGAAATCTTGGGACCCTGTTATCAGCGTCACTCGCCGTCTGGTGACCGCCTGGCGAATGAGGCACGACTCGCTCCGAGAGGTCTTGTGGGAGGAATGGAGGGAATAAAGTTAATGAGATGGATTTCAGGCTACTGACAGCTGGAAAGCCAATGTGTCAGGGTTAGGGTTGCCTGGTTGGGGAGCCGGGTCACTGGCAGCAGAGCTCTGCAGTGAGTAATGGCTTAACCCCCTGTGGGAGCAGCATTTCATCTGCTCTCTGCAGCTCATACATGCCAGCAGTCAGCATCAGGTCACATGGCCCAGTTGGTGCTGACTCCAGGAGGAATAATTTTGCATTTCTCAGGTTTCCTGTGCATTCCCGCAAAATTAACTTATTTGAGTTACTGGATGTGACATTTCTCTGAGGCAGTGCCAAGCTAATGTCTGGACTTTATGATCTTAAAGGTCTTTTCCAAGCTGAATGATTCTATGATTTACAGCACACGAGTTGCCCAAGAGGAGATAAACTGCAGGAAATGAGCTCACAGAGAGGCAGCAGTGGGAGGGCAGCTGCTCTGTCATGCATCTGCCATACGAGGCTCGTTGTGGACCCTATTGCTGGGTGCAGAACTCTCAGAGAAGCTTTTAGCTGACTGCAGTCTCCCTTTTTCAGCCTGTTCCCCCCAGGTATCCCCACTGTCCCTTCCAGCTCTGCGCACACACGCAGCAAGGTCCTGGTGGGCTGCACATAACCTTGCACTGCAGAGACAGGCTGTGGGAGTGGGCCAGGAGGAATTCCCCGTGCTGGCACTCGCCTTTTCTCAGGTTTTGGAGGAGCATTTCCCACCACGCGTGGCTGCCCGGGGGCTGTGAGAGCACCTGTCAAGGGGCAGCACAGTGGTGAATCTCCTGCACTCTTGTGGTTCTGTGACTCACCGAGGCGAGTCTGAGCTCGAGTGCTCAGCGGGACTGGATGGTTTCATCCTGCAGTCATGAGGGAGCTGGAGGAAGAGCTTGCTAATCTGCTGTCCATCATTTATGATCAATCCTGGATAACTGGGAAGGTCCCAAAGGACCGGAGGTTGTCCAACGTGAGGCCCACTTGGTGCTCGGCAGGGTCACGGAGCAGATCATCCTGTGGGTGATCACACAGCACACACGGGACAGCCGAGGGGGCAGCCCAGCCAGCACGGGCTTAGCAAAGGCAGCTCCTGCCTCACCAACCTGATCTCCTTCTACGACCAGGTGACCCACCTGGGGGATGTGGGGAAGGCTGCGGATGTCATCTATGTGGACTTCAGCAAGGCCTTTGACACTGTCTCCCACAGCATTCCCTGGAAAAGCTGGCAGCCCATGGCTTGGGCAGGAGAACTCTTGGCTGGGTTAAGAATGGGCTGGAAGGCCAGGACCAGAGAGTGGCCACATGCAGTTGGCATCCAGACACAGGGGTGCCCCAGGGATCAGTGGTTTTTAGCCTGGAGAAAAGGAGGCTCAGGGTGACCTTCTCACTCTCTACAAGCACCTGAAAGGAGGCTGTAGCCAGCTGGGGGTCGGCCTCTTCTCCCAGGTTATTTGTGATAGGGCAAGAGGACACAGTATTAAGCAGCACCGGAGGAGGTTTAGGTTGGATAGTCAGAGGAATTCCTTCACAGAAAGGGGGATTAGACACTGGAATGGGCTGCCCTGGACCCCTGGAGGTGTTGGAGGAAAGACTGGACACGGTGTCAGTGCCATGGTCTGGGTGACACGGTGCTGTTGGGTCAGAGCTTGGACTCGCTGAGCTCCAAAGTCTTTCCCAACCGAACTGACTCTGAGATTCTGTGACAAACACTACAGGAGGAGGCACATAAAGGTCTTGTTTACCCAGACACCACCAAATCCTCTCTGCTATTCCATGGACATGTAATTGAGTGTGCCTAGCCCAGCAAGGGGAGAAGCAGCATCCTCATGCCACGTGAGATGCCAGACGCCCTCCCCAGGAAAGCTCTTAGCTGGGGAACAGTGGGGACTGGGACATGCCAAGGACACACATCAGCCTTTGCGCTTGAAGGGTCATGGGCTTCTGCCTGGTGATCCTGGGAAGGAATTAGGCTTTAGATGATATGCCTTAAAAAGTAAACTCACCCCTGAAGTGAGCAGAAAAGCATAGATAAGGATGATACAAAGATGTTGTCAAACTGCCAAGGAATTTCCCCAGCAGAGCGAGATGTGGTGGCAGCCACAGCCCTCCCTGATCTCCCTTATCCCCCACCTCAGCCTCTGCCAGACTCACACAGCCACCACGGTGCCAGGGGATTTCCAGAAGACCCAAGCACAGACAGGAGCCTCCCGCAGCAGCACACCATGGGCTGGTCCCTCGGCACTGTGGGCATTCATTTGCACACATTGATGGCCCCACAGTGCCCGATCAGCGGGCTGTGCACCGTGAAGAGGAGACATTGGCCATACCTGGCACCCACAGGGGCTGGCAGGAGATGTGGGGTGGCACCAGCATCCAGACAGCTGCTTCTTGGCAGCCACGCTCAGGCTGTGCAGCCCAGAGCTTCCCCAGCTGCTCAGGGATGCTGGTGGGGTGGCTGCTCTCTCCCTCTGCCCTCGTGCCCAGCTGTCCTGCGTGCCCAGCTCGGGCTGGGCTCCCCACCCCTCCTCTGGCCCCTGGAATGGGTTGGGGTCCCTGGAACGGCAGCTCTGGATTTGGTAGCGATGCCAAGTGGGGCTGGCACACCTGCCCCAGGGTTTTTTGGGTCAATGCAGCTGCGAGGCACTGCCCAGCTGTGCCAAGCCCTGGGACTGCTGCTGCGAGCAAGGGCACCTGCGGCTCAGGGAACGCAGCTGCTCCAGAGGGACAGGCTGAGGTGCTCCCACCTGGGCACCGCAGCTAAAGGGGGCTTTTGGAACCCCCCTCTGTGCCACAGGAGAGCAGCTGCAGCCTCCCAGAGCCCCAGCTCCCTGTGACCCTCAGCCTTTTCCTGCGTGGCTGCCAGCAGGTGCTCTTCCTCCTGCTCGCCCAGCGTCTGGACTTCTCCAGACTTTACACAAGCTGGGGCAAACTGCGCCTGCTCTGCTAGAGCAGCACAAGGCAGCAGCACTGTTGCCCTGCCCAGGGGAGCAAATGTGCCTCAGGCATGCTCCAGACAAGCCTCAGACATGTCCCAGACATGCCCCAGGCACGCCTTCATGCTCTGCTCTTTGAAAGAATTCCTTAGTGCTTCTCTTCCTCCTCAGTCTGAGTTTGAAAAGCAGCTCCAGCTCCTCTCTCTCACCTGTGACACCAACAGGGAACACAAACCCATGCCCAGGGCATTCTCGTGCCCGAGGGTGCTGGGATCACAGATGTGGGACACGCCTAGAGCACTGAAATCAGCCCAGCAGAGAGGGCAGCATGAGACCAAAGACATGTTTCTGCAAGAACGGGAGATCTTGTTCTCATAAAAAACTGATAGTCAAAATCATCCCTGCCAGTTCAGCCCAGCCTCTGGCTAAGGAGCACATTTTCCCCTGTGGTTACCATTTTCAGAAAGCATTAACAAATAAACAGTTAAAGCCCCAGAAAGCAGAAGCCATGACTAATGGCCTTTGAGTTTCCTCCAAGTTTAATATCAGAACGAAAAACAATTACAGGAATAGGAATGAGACTAGACACTGAGTGAACGGTTGCTGGGAGCGCCAAGAGGCTCCACCATCGCCTGGACAATCTGTGTTTAGGCAGTCAGGCCCCTGCTTCTATTTGCCACGTTTTCCCTTTCAGTAGTACCAAAAACAAGAGCCATGAAGTGCTCAGGGGAGAAGATGTGTGTCCTCACCACGGTGCCAACAAAAACGCCCATGGGAGCCATGCTCTGCCTGCTCCTCTCCCAGTCTCCACCAGCACCTCGGGACATGCAGGATGTGCTTCCACAACGCTGGCTCCATGCCTGGCCTGACACCTCTGCCCCAGCACTGGGACCAAAGCCCTGACACGGACCTCGAGCACCTTTGAGGTCGAGCAAGGAGCTTCAGAAGGGGACCCATCAGGTGATTCCCACAGCCCAGGCAGAGGCACAGCTGTGGTTAAGCACCAGCTCTGAGGTGCAGCTCATTTGCATCGTGCGCCTTCCTCGGCCGCTTTGATGTCGCAGTGAGGTTCTGGCTCGGGGTGCCCGGAGCTCCCCTTCACTGCAGGGGCACAGGTGTGCCCAGCCCACTCTCAGATGAATTGATCCCAGCCCTCCAGGCAGCCTGGCTGGCTCTTTAGGCACTGGGGAGGCTGCTCTTTCCTCTGCTCACACCTTCATGTCATTTCTGCAAGATGGTGGTCAGAATTACCTTTCCCCAAGATAGTCCTCAGTCCTGCTGAGCTCTCTCCTGGTGTTTCTCATCCAGACAGCCCATTCATCTTGGGATTGTCTTGTCTTTTCCTTAAAACAAAAGATTAGCCAAGCCTAAAAGGTTCACAAATTGTTTAATCAGAACTGTCTAGCTCTAGCCACTGATTAATGACTAAAAAAAATAAATAGCAAAAAGTTGGTTCAAATCTTGAGGGACTCGATATCAGTATCTCAAAGTGTGATTTCCAAATAGCTGTGGCTGCTCTGTATTAACGATGCTCTTTTGCTTGCTTTATTCCTTTGTTTTTTGGCTGTGGATGTGTAAGTTAAGTTTTAATGGGATCAGCAGTGTGCAGGGTCTGCTCCTCCCTCGAGCACTGGTGTGGAGGAGGCCAGTTTACACAGATCCAGAGCATGGATTTGCTCTCTACAATGCCAAAGCTGCAGATACATCCACTACTTGCCCCCCAGGTTCTCGGGAGCTGGAAACAGGAGACTGGAATGAGCTGTAACAGCTCCCGTGCAGCAGGGAACAGCCAGGCTGAGCAGCAGCCTTCAAAACACAGCACTTTCAGAGTGGCACCTGCTGGCACGAACACGGTGGGTGTCTGTCGCCCACAGCTGCTGACCAGCCACAGCTGGGCTGTGCTCAGGTGGTTTTCCAGCGTGTCTGCCTGTGCTGCTGGGTTTCTGTCTTTGCCTCTCTTGTTTTTTCCATTCATGGGCGTCCTGAAGACTCAAATCCCCATCACTGTCCGAGCAGGGTGAGCGGAGCCCACAAAACCACGAGGTCAGAGGGAGCAGCTGCCCTGACAGGCACTGACGTGTCCCTCTGGCAGAGGCTGCACCCGTGGCTCGAGGGGTCTCGTCTGAGAACACCCTAAATCAAGCCTTGCCGGCCATGCTTTGCTGGGAAGCTCCAGGAAATTGCAAGAGCAGTGTTTTGGCCATGGGGCTGTGGGGGTGAAGTTTTGGCCATGGTCATGGGCTTCCCAGCCATCCTCACGTCCTTTGCAGGGGATGTCACAGGGTCAGAAAACCACAGGAGCTGCTGCACAGCCCCAAGCTGTTCCCTGCACCCAGCTGGCTGAGCAAAAACTGCCCTCAACGCTTCCTGGGGTCTGCAGACCACATTCTATCCTTCCTTCCTTCCTGTATTCGCTTTCTCGACATTTCTAATGAAAAAAAAGAAGCCTCACCACACTGGGATGTGCTGCACAGGGCCCTGCTGTCCCAGGGGCAAGGATGTGGTTTGGCTCTCTTCTAACAGGATTTAGGACTTGCTGCATCAGTGTGTACAAGCTGGTTTGGGGCAGCAGAGTAAATCCTTGAGTTTTTTGCTCCAAGGGCTTTCCCCCGCTACTTTTTAGCACCACCAACACACAGAGTTGTGAAATGCAGCCGCTGCTGTTCCCCAGGATGGCTCCCCAGGGCTCTGTGCAGTGCCTGTGACAGCTCCAAAAGGGACACAAGGCGAAGCTCTGCTCTGTGTCCCTGGCTCAGGGACACAGACACCTCTCTGTCCTGCCTCCCTCCACTCCTGGTGGCTGGACTGGCTGAATAAGGGCCACCACACACTGTGGCATCCACTGCCTGCAATGGAGGCCCAGCCCAGCTCTCACACAGCCCCTGCTCACAGGTTCCAGGGGAAACCATGGCCTCCAGCTGAGACATTTTGCAGAGCAGGAGGAATTCAGAGATGAATCTCGAACACATGAGAAAAGAGAATGACCCTGCAGCACCACTCCTGTAGCGAGCCATCAGAAAAACAGCAAGGCTGCACCTGCACCAGGCACTCCCAGGGCACAGGAGCAGAGCCAGGCTCTTGCTCCCTCTTTTCCGGTCTTTATGGAAAGCAGAAAGTGGACAAGAATTATTCTGAAGCCATTTATTATGGACTAATTCAATACTCTATTTATTATAGAGTTAAAAACCACATTTGACAACTCAGAACAACCTCCTGGTGAGTATTTTGGAGAGGTTGGAGACAGAGGCAAAAATAAAGCAGGCTGAGCTGCCTTGTGCTTTCTTTGTGGAGGGAACACAGCATTTTAGTGAGAAATTAAAGTTTCAGTGGAAAAAAGAAGTCTGAAATATTTATGTTGCTCTAGGGAAAAACAGAGTAGCTGCTCCCATCGACAATGCGCCAACAAACTATAAATATCTGAAAATCAAGCCCACATTTCACAGAAAGACCACACTGCACAGACAAGCACCTGCTGCTCCTCTGCCAAATCCACCTGGAGCACCTCTGGGAGGTATAAACAGAAGTAGAGGGAAGATTGCTCAGCCAAATCACCTCCTGGGCTGCAGAGCTGGCCAGCTGTGCGTGTGGAGAGAGGAGCAGGGGAGAACACGCACGTCTGCCAGGACTGGGCAGGAGCCCAAAGAAGGGTTTAAAAGCCTTCAAAGGACTCAAAGAGGTTACAGGGTGCTCCATGGAAAGGCCAGCAGCCCTTCCTGTGAGATGAAAAGTGGCCCCAGCTCCTGCTCGTTGTTCTTACCGCAGTGGCATTTCAGAAGTGGCACAGAAGCAGATATCTGATTGTGGGAGCCTTTAATTAACAACAAGCCAGCCCATCGCTGGGAAACTGGTTTCAGAAATTCAGATGGAAACGGTATTTTTCAGTTATAACCGACACAGCCCCAGTGAGGCAAGGCCGAAGTCTGGGGAGCAAGGGTTTGGCTGTTTGGGGAGGTTGAGGAGGGCTACATTCACATCCCTGGGATCCTGCTTGGCATGCAGCTGGAAAGGTTTGGTCAGACTAAAGCCAGGTCTGGCAGCTGAAACTGTCTGAAAAGCAGCAGATTTTCTTTCTGCCTCCTACGCCCCCAGGGATGCAGATCACAGTGATCATGTCTGGGATGAGATAAACGACTTCACCCCAGCTCAGGCCATGAGGCAAGGCCAGTGAAGATCTCCAGCAGCTTTTGCCCCTGTTCATGAGGTGGCCAGTGGTTTTTCACTACAGATATAGAAGTGGAAGCAGAAGCAACAGAAACTCCAAAAGTGGCAACTTTCAGTACGCTGCACCGTTCCTACTGGGTTAAGAGCATAAGATGCAATTCCCACTCTTGGGGACGTGGAAGGGATAAGATGAAGTCTTATCCCTTCCCTTCTTCCTTTCCATATTCTGGGATGACTATAACAAATTCCAGGCCTGCAGCAAGAGGCACGGGTCAGAGGAAAAAGCCTTCAGTGCTGAAGGCCACTAAAAGCACACCAGGTTGCCCAAGATAACTCCGAAGTTCTGCTCAAAGTTTTTGAGCTAACATCTGTCAGGAACTGTTTTGCTCAAGCTCAGCTTGCCCCAGACCTGGCAGGTTCTGGGTGGGTCTTGGGGCAGAAGACAGACCCTGCCAAACTCATTTCTGTGCTGCTCTGAAGTTCAGCACTGTCATTCATTTTAGAGGGTGAGATGATGTAGGGAAGACAGATGTGCCATGTCACAGCCTAGCAGTGACACGTGTCAGTGCCATCACCCTGCCCTCAGGCCAGGTGTCTCCAAGGAAAACCTTCACTGGAACTGGAAGTGACACCACTTCTCTGGTCTCATCTCTGGAAATAAACAACCTGCTCTAATTTTGAGCTTGGCCCTTCTTTCAGCAGGGGGTGGAAAAGCAGCCTCTAGGCAGCCACAGGCTCAGCTCAGTTGGTCAGAGCATGGTGCTAATAACGGGCCTGGGCCCCAGGTGGGCCCTTCCCTTAAGTGTTGGACTCGTGAGCCTTGTGGCTCCCTTCCAACTCAGAATATTCTGTGATCCCTTGCAGCTCCATGACACCAGAAGCCTGCAAAGCATTGTTTCTCACAAAAAAACTCACGCTTCATGGGAAAGTGCTTCGACAACAAGTGTCTTTCAGTTTTCAGATCTCGGCAGTGTAGCTGACATGAGCTCCTTGTTTGAGCCTTTGTTGTGCAGCAGGCACACCAAAAAAAACACTTTTTCAGTGTGGAATAGATGACTTGGCTCTTCAGAACACAGCTCAGGCAAACAGGAGGGAGATTCTAGTGCCATACCTCGCATTTTGTTTCAGAACCCGCCTGTGATGTTGTCGGTGCTTTCTTCAGATCTGAGATGCTCAGAGCTGCCCCAGAGTTTTAATGCTTTCATTTTACACCAGAAGCGTCACAACTATCTGGGAAATCTCCCTCCCACACCCCACAGTCTGTATTTTGGGTGGCTTGATGATCTCACCACCACACAGTTACTAAGGTTAAACACTGTTTTTAAAAACTGTCATGTAAAAGCCAGCGAGGTCAACTTTAAAGCTCAGGCTCGCTCTGACCAGCTTAAATACAGAAAAACAAAGCAGTTGAAAGAAGAGGACCACAAGAACTCATCCATCTTTTCTCTCCCACACCCCTCTTAACCACACACTGTCAGACCTACCTACAACTGCTCCCATCCTGCCAGGCCCTGCTGCAGTTCCCTGTCATTGCCTTTCCCAGTCTTTTCATAATCCTAAAATGATCTCCTCATGAAGAGAGCCACCAGTACCTGTCCCGACACTGCCTCTTGCTATGCCTGAGTCCACAGCACATCCCAAAGGAGATGCAGGAAAGCCAGGAACACACTGACAGCTGTGCAGCCCCTTGTTACAACGCTGGTCCAACATGAACAGTCACGGGGGTCAGGAAATGAAGTTATAAAAACAGTAACCGAAAATAAACATCAAGGATCTGCACCCTCCTCAGTCCTGGGGATACAGCACAGAAGAAAACTTCACAAGAAATGTGACAGAAGTCTTCCATCCAAATACATTCCAAATAGGAAAACCAGAATGTTGTGGAACCATGAGCCTCCCCTTTCATATTCCTCCAGAAGAAGCAGTTTCAATTCCACTAATCTGGAGGTACAATAACTGAGTCATACTTCAGCAGGTACCTCCTGGTTTGAGGTCAAACCCAGGCCATGTAGTAAGAAAGACACTTTAATGGAATTCTCATGTCATAGTAAGCTAGTTCCCACAGCTGACTCAGGAATACAGTAGAGCACCTGAAACCCAGAAGGTGGAATTTCTCCTTTTAACACAGTGATCTGCACATCTCCCACGTGCAGAGGTGTGGCTGCATAATCTCATAATGAAGCAATACAAGGCTGCAGATTTTTACAAGGAAGTGATCTGAGATATTCGTTCATGCTGCAAATCCAAGGAGTCTCCAACACCAAGACAATTCCCTTTCTGCCTTGTTTTGTCACAGTTTCGAACCAGAAGTTGCCCTGGTAGAGGAGGAACAATGTCAGCTTACAGAATTGCTCATCTTCACAAGAGCCTACTCCATAACCAGCTGCAACAGAAGCTGGACAAGGCCTCTGGAGCCTGAGCTCAGGAGGGAACTACCTGAGAGGGGAGGGCAAGGAGGCAGATTCTCCATGCTAACAAAAGAAGACAAAAGCATACCTTATGTAAAACCAACTCTTTCCACTCTCACATTTATTTTTCCTAAAAACAGTCCTTGCAAACGTGTCTTGTTTCTCTTTTCCAGTTCAGTGGCATTGCTGCAAGTACTCCATGGCACGTGACTCTGGGGAAGCAGAGGAAGTGTCCCACAACTCAGTCCCATTTCCATAGGAAAAGCTGACTCATAAATCACATCATCCTGGAGATGCTGACACAGGTTGAAGGAGCATCCGAATGACAAGTCCCAGGAGCAGGCTGGAGCCCCCTGAGGGCTGGCAGGGCTGCCCAGCTCTAGCAGAGCAGGAGGCCCTCCTTCGTCGCCAGGCGCTGCCGATGGATCTTGTCCTGCTGCAGCTCCTCGTGGTTTGGGTGCCAGAGTTTCATGACTATCCTCTCAATGTTTAGAGCATAGACCGTGTGTGCAGGGATCACTTCTTTGTGCACCTGGAAATGCACGTTAGAAAACAAGTTGCACGCTTCCATACGCATTTGCCCGTGCTGCCAGGGAATAACCTCCCTCTAGCACAGGATGCTGCGGGTGCCAGCTCTGCAGAGTGGGAACAAAGGCTGCCTCACAGGGACAGCTGCTCCCTGCCAGCACGGCACAGCCACCTCTGACGCCACTTTCCAAGGGAGTGCCATGGTAAGGAAACAGTCATTTTGCTCTTGGGGTGGTAATCAATAACTGGTCATCAAAACCCTAGAAACAACAATACTGACTAAACACGAGATCAATGCTTGATTACAGCTCTGTGGTCTGTATCCACAGCTGTGAGACAGAATCCCAAGGCCCGTTCACAACGGCAGAGGTCACGAACGGGGAATTTCTCACAGCTAATTTTAGACATCCAAAGTAGGCAATGTCCCCGCAGGTGCCGGAGAGGGAGGGAAGCACAGCCACACATCCCCAATGAAAATTCACCCAGCTGACCTTAAATGCCTCCCCAGGGTTGGGGTGATCATAGGTAACCCGCTGCAGTGGCCTGCATGCCAGGACCAAGTATTCTCCTCTGAGTACCCAGGTGGAACATGAGGAGTAAGAAGGGACATGCCAGGTAAGTTATTTTGCTGCAGCACTGTCAAAACCTGTCTAGCTCAGTCCTGATATAATCACTGCAAGACTTGCTGCAGAGGAAGAGTTCACCCTTCTTGCACAGCTGTGAGACAGGGATTTCCTCATCAGCTCTGTGACCACAGGGAGCAGAACAGGCATTGAATCATGGGTTAACAGTGGGAATAAATCAAAGCCAAAGAATCTGAGCGGCAAAGAAGGAAAGAGACAATAGGAGGAGAAAACAAATCCCCCTCCATGCACGTAAACCACACCTTAGAGTGGCAGCTGGCACCCAGGGCAGCGCCGCCTGTGACACAAAGGTGTGGCATGAGCAGCTTACCTGCAGTGCCTCAAAGAGGTCGTACATGCTGACTGGAGGCAGGGATGCTGGCAGGGTGTCCCCAGAGCAGGCCAGGAGCAGGGCTGCCTGCTGCTCAGCATCGTCAGGAGCGGGCGGGGGGGCCAGGCTCTGACCCGCCGAGGGCGTCGCGCTGCTCGGGGGGCTGGGGGCAGAGCAGGCAGAAAACATCCCAGTCACAAAACCAGCACCAGCTGGGGCAGCCACACAGCAGGGGCCTTGCTGCTCTGCACCAGCTGATGTGGCCCCTATGGACATAAAATTATCTCAGCCCTAATAAAGATTTCTTTTAAATTCCAGTTTAACAAAGAGCGTGGACTCGTCCTCAACAGGCTTCAGCCCTGCTTAAATGGTCTCGGTTGTGCAAATTTTGTAACTTGCAGCCAATAGCTTCTACCCAGCATAAAAATTAAGGCACACACAACATTAAACCGAAACACTGGCCGTTAGGCAGAGTTGTTTGTAGTGCTACAATCAAATCTTAAAACACCCACGACCTCCTGTCAACTGCTAGAAGCTGCCACAGACAAACAAAACTGCCTTCTCATACACACGCGCTGCCAGATGCACTGCATAAACTCTTTGACACCGAGACTCCAAACAAGAGGACCTCAAAGCCCTGCTAACTGGAAAGATGTGCCAAGGAGCCATAAACACATTTGGATGCAGGAAATGACAGGATGGCAGTGTCCTGCAGGTCCTCACTGACATTTCCATCCTATGGCACAACAGCCGTGTCTCCACAAAGGCAGAGAATTCCTGTGTTCCTGAAGTTTCCAAAAAGCAGTAATAAACTGATGGACAAGCAGAAGTAAGGAAAAGAGATTAAACACTGTCCTACAGTCCAGTGCTGGGAAATCCCCACGTCCTCCCTCCCTGTTTAGCTGTACAATCCTCCATACCAATGCTTTCCGAGTGAGTGAAAGCAAGACACCATTAACATACATAAAAGAAGAAACGGAGCCATGGAGTAATTCCAAAACTAGCAAAATCCATGTACATTATCAGTGTGCTGCCCGCTCCTTACCACTCGATTAAGTTGTTATAAGCAACAACACTGTTCTTCAGATATGGCTGAGGGTTGACATTGCTTCCAAAGGCATATTTGAAATGGCCATCCCTCAGGCGATAGGCTTTCCTCCTGGATATCACAGAGGTCAGAATGTCCTTAAGGTGGTTCTGCAACGAAAAACAAATCTTATGACGTGTGCTGATTTATTCACTCGTGGCTAGAAGGGCCTCACCAATTGGCAAGACAGAAGCAGTGCTGCTATGACCACAAGGACCTGAAGACGGAAGGGCACCAATATCTGGGCAAACTACAGGATGCTTTCATTATCCAACACTTGTATACATGGGACTTTGTGAGTGCCGCAAGCACCAGCCTGTGAACTACACTTTAATACGTGATGTCCTGCTTCAAATGTCAAAGGGGTGTCTTCGATGCTAGGAAATTCCCAACCTCTGATTAAGGTTAAGACTTCATAATTGACACCAGATGTGACACTTGAACTGAAATACAGGCCCTGAAATGACAGTGAAAAGCCACTCACTCATTTTTTCATTTGCCTGAAAAGTGCTGGAGAAGGAACCGTCTGAAAAAGTAAGCAGACAATTTCTTAATTTGGCCTCACTTCCAGGTGGGGAACTTGGGTTGGCCTCCACACCCTGAGAGCAGAAAACCAGCCACACATCAATGCTCCAAGCAGTGGCTCTGTCATTCCTGGGACGTGTAAAGTGATGCATCACCAACGGCCAAAGCCAAACCAGGACTTCACCTGCAGGTATCCCCTGATCCCGTCGCTCCACAGCCAGGCCAGACACCGTGCCTGTAACAGACTGCTTTTTATAGAGCTGGTCAAGCTGGCATTCCCATTCTGTCCCTGCTTTTAAGTGACAGGAACAGCATTTTCCACAACAGCTACTTAAGCATGCCTGGGGTACAGTGCAAGTACATCAAAAATAACACTTGCAGGCAGAAGTCCAAGACTTGACATCCAAGGCACTAGATTCTCCATTCTCACATTACTCTGGGGCAAAAGGGCAATTGGAGAACAACCAGAGCAGCAGGTTTCCTCCCCATGCTGGGGGACAACGCCCCAGCCTGCACACAGAGCCTTTTGCTGCTGGTCTCATGAGACCACTGCTGCCCCCCAGCCCAGCCTCACCTCCACGGCATAAACTACAGCTGTCACTGCCTCCTCGGTGACATTGTCCAGCCCGTGCTCATAGGCAGTGACAATCATCCTTCCTTCCAGCTGGCCACGTGTTGGGAGCATCATGGTGTGAGAGCACAGCTTCAAATCATCATCTTCCTGAGGATCCTTTGCCACAAACTGCTGGGCTCCTGACAGTGGGTTCTGAGGCTGGAACCGGTGCTGTCATGAGCACAATATTAAAGCGTAAGATAATATTCATCCAGACCCTTTGCTTCATCAAGGAGACATCCCTTCTCCAGTCAGAAACCACACACCTATAAAAACATCTAAAAAATCCTAAAATAATCCAACCCCCGATGCCTTGTGACTGAAGAAATTGCTAAGCCAGTGTCAGTATCTTTCCACAGGACTTGTCCAGCAGCACCCCAAACCACCTGAACTTTGGGTATCCACAACACACTGCAGCCAGAAATTCCACACACCACATGAAGACTCTGGTCTGTTCTGTACCCCCCCACCTGCTGGATTGGTTTGATTCTCCTGGAAGTCCCAAATGTGGTCAGTCACTGTCCTGTTTATCTCCTTTCACACGACCCAGGCCAGTGACTGGACTTTCCCATCTCTCGGACACCTTCTGTGTTGAAGAGCTCTCTTCTATTTAGTCATTTCTTGTACATTTACTATCTGTACAGCTTTCCTCCATGATCCTAAACTTGTGTGATTGATTCTTACATCTCTCTAACGCTTTAAACTTAGCCCAATTCCAGCCCTAATTTCATACTCCAGTCTCCCTGTGCACTTTCACTACCCTAAGCAGAGTTGTGTTACTGAGCAGCCACTAATTCTGAGATGGATTATGACTGTTTTTCAGAACTGACTCAGTTATTTAGGGAAAAAACTCATTACAGAACAGGAATTCATACCAGAAGGTGGCATTTCCCAGGCCACATGTATTCCAGCACAAATCCTTGGCTGCATTGTTCCTCAAGCTCTGAGTGCCTGTGAAGGCTCCTCTGCCCCCAGATAAAGGGGGGAACAAAGCAAACGGAAATTATTGATCCCTGAGCCCAGACATGTGCTTGTCCCAGCTCTAACCCACAAGGGAACAAGACTCATCATATTCCCACAACTCTTGGCCCTCTGCACTCCAGTGGCTCTGGGATGGAGATTGCTGCAAGGCTCTTATGGGGTACCAGGACAAGCACCTTTTACATATGAACAATGAATATGCAGCAAAGTGGATTTCTCACATCTTAGTTTCAGGAGAGAAAGGGGGGCTGCTTTAGTCAAAGGACAGTGTGGCATTTAACTCAGAGTGAAAAACCAGTCCACCCACTACTGATGTGAAAGCAGGTTTCCCTCCCCATAATTCTAAAGATTTATGCTTTCATTACAGGAAAGTCACATGCGTGGAAAAAAAGACCTTCAAAACGTAAGCAGCTCTCAAGAGGAATGTGGTTTGGGAGAGCAGAAGCCAACTGGAATGGACATGTGGTCATCCACAGCTGTTTTTCTGACCAGGGAGGGAAACATTAGTGTGAACTTGGAAGTGCCTTGGTATTTCCTACTCAGGAATTCCACTAGTACCAGACAAGCCCATGAATCACAACGTGCACTTCATACAGTGCTTACTGCCAAGCATTCCTGAACATGTGTATAAACACACACTGAAATCTGGTGTATCCTAGGGGTAGTGAGTAAATAAAATTCTAAGACTTCCACTACACCCCAACTTGCTTCTCAAACTCTCATCTACTGAACTGAGGAGTTACAGGGAAGTTTTAAGATGGACAAGGTAACACAGAATGAATTCAGAACATCACAATTCAGGCTGCAGCTGTGAGCACTACACACTATTTCAACCATTTCTAAATACAAGGAGCCTTCAGCTGGACTTGCATTCCTCTGGAACACTGGTCTCTGAAGCACACACACAGAGTGCCCAGTCAGAGTCCCTAGAAGGACACTATGCACCTTATCAAACCCTGCCTGTCGAAGAAAGTGCCTCATCCCAAATCTCTGTCACACCAGGCCCCCTCCACACTGGTGTGGCACCACAGAAACAACTGCAGAACAGGCGTGTGACAGCACTGGGTGGATGTACAGAGCCTTTGCTGCAGAGTGAACCATATCTTGCACATTTCTGTGCCACCTACCAGGAGACAGCACCTTTGAAAGGCATTTCCAGCTCTGAAACAACCTGACCTTCTGAAAACATCACACCCGAGGAATATCTCGCTTCTAACACTTTGAGAGTTAGTCAGAGAATTCTGTCTGACTGCCTGAATAAACAGTAAATCACTTGTTTTAAGAATCTGGCAGATGTGCAAAGAGAACCACAGGCACTCACATCAAACTTTTGGCGAACCGAAGAAATCTTTTTCTTCCCTTTGGGTTTTCCAGGTTTAGTTGCAGAGCCACCTGGCCACGGCAGAGATCCAGCACCTTCTACAAAGTGAAAAGAAAAGAAAAAAAAACAAAACCGAAAAACCACTCAGTTGGTGTTGCTGATTTATGGCCAGGATGAAACTCTTAACATTTGGCCACCTGCTAAGCTTTAACCCCAAATCAACAGCCATAGCACAGAGGAAGGGCTTCTGAGGGGAGAACACTTTTGGTAGCCGCTCTCTTCCTTTGTCAGCCCCTTGCTAGTTTGACTCACTCACGACCCATGAGTTATGTAGCAATTTCTGTCCACACACCACACAAAACCCACGGTGGCAGGACAGAGATAAGCACAGCCTGTAAGAAAATCCAAAAAGGAAAGAACAAGCCATTTGTTCCATCAGGAAGATAAGAGCTTGCCTGGAGGTGGGTTCTCCTCTCAGCCACTCCTGGATCAGGTCAGATGCTAAACGATCTGAACTGAGCAGTCTGACTCCCCAGCTCTCCTTCTGCTTCAGCAAGCTTTGTCATGGATCCTTACTAAACATCACAGCTGATTGTTCTGTTACTCTGAAGAGGAGAGGGGGAGGAACTGCAGAGGCCACTGAGCCCAGGAGCAGGATGAAACTAATGTGACCAGTGAACAAACAGCAGAAAAAGAGGTTCCTGTTTAGTACTGATAAATAAATACATTTGATCAAATCATCAGCTCAAAAGTCCACTGAATGCTGTCTGACAGCTACACCTACAGGAGGCCAAACCACATCCTGATAATCACACAGCTCTTGGCAAGGACAGCCTAGCAAATTTTCTGCTGGCAGGTTTACAGCATCTGTGAGCAATCAATTCCTTCAGGAACACTGGGGCCTAGGACAGCACTGCACTGGATGTGTGTGTGCTTGCTGACAGGGAACAAGTGCAACTCAGAGACTGGACAGCCCTCTCGTGGCTAGAGGCAGCCTCAGCTTCGTGCCTCCAGCACCCTCCTCCCCTGGTTTTGCACTGCAAGTGAGCATCCTCTTCCTCTGGAGCAGAGCATGCCATGAGCTGGGTCCCTGCCCATCTCCAGGGACCTTGGACAAGTCAGCTCTGAAGGGATTTCAGCTGCCAGAGGCTGGAGCTCTGCTGCCAGGCAATTCTGACAGCACAGCAACGCCTTGGACATTCCCTGGCCACACCTCAGCCAGAATTTGCCATTTCCTCTAGACAGGGACAAGAAGGGACAGCAGCCTTTCCACATCTCACCACCCACAAGCTGGCTAGTCCCAGGCACACTCACTGAGCACTGACCAACACCCAGGTGTGGTTCTCTCCTGCCCCCATGCTTCTCACCAGCTTCACACCAATCTTTATCTCTGGCTGGTTTATCTCTGGCTGTCCCATTTACACTTAATTTGCTGTAATCAAGAATTAACTATGTTTAATTTGCTGTAGTCAGGAATTCATAAATAGAAGTCCTTGGCTATGGGGAGCTTCCCACACTCATGGCTGGAGCACAAGCACAGTGTCCTCTGCCACGGAAAAAAAAATTCTAACAGGATCAGGCTCAACTAGAGGATTCAGCTGAAGTTTTTGAGTGGTCAGCTGCTAAGAAGGGATTAAAAACAACCCACACACACAGAGATGGCAACATTCTCCCTGTATAAAAAAAAGTTGACCAAGAAGTTTGGCTACATCCTATTAGAGAGGTGGAAACCTGTAGCTTACAAACCCTGTTGTCAAAATCCACTGGTCAGCTCAAGAAATTAAAAGATAAGAAATAAAACCTCCCCAAAAATCATTTGGCTGGTGTCACTGCTCATCAATACATCACAGGAGAGGCCCTAATAGTGGGGCATAGGAAACACTGTGGAGAAGCACATCAAGTCCCACACAGCTCCTTCACAGCCTCATCTGTGACCAGAAAAAGTGCAATGGATGGAGATGAAAATTGCAAACGCTCTTTTCTCCAACAATGTTCTACAGATTTAATAGGTTACAGCCAAGCCTGAATTTTTAAAATACCTTTTTTTAAAAAAAATAATACAGTAGCTTTTAAATTAAACGGCAACTAAATTTTTAGGCTTTGACAGTAGATCTGAAAGATGCAACTTAATTGAATGTCAACACGCACATTTAACAAGAACTTAGCCAAACCCAGCTTAAAACAAGGAAAAGGTGACATACAATCTCCTATTCCCCACTATAATGAGCCCACGGCAGAATTTTTTGTTCCTTTTCCAGGTTTTCATATTACCAAGCCTGACTTGCATTAGATGAAGAAAGCAAAATTTCCCTCTGGCATTCTAAGAAAACCAGTACTTGCCTTCCTGGCCACAAATGACAAGGCTGGGTTGGCTCAGGCGTGAAAACTTCAGAGATGTCAGCAGCTTTTATTTCATCTTGCTGGAAAAGGAATCAGGCCTTACCAAGCCACAGCGATGGCCGCTGCTCTGCCTTCAAAGATCAGCAACTGATAAAAACATTTTTCTAAGAGCTGCCACATCTCTGCACGGCACCACCACGATGGCACCGGCCAGTCCAGACAGAGCCTGCCAGGTTTTGCTGACATGCTACACGAGGAAAGGGCAAAGATACAGAGAAAGTCACCCCAGAAAGAAGCAGGCAGGCAGAGAAAACACACATTTCCCACTCCTGTTTACTTGATCTTCAGTTTGGGGGAGTTGTTTGTTTGTTTTAATCTTCTTGCAGGAACAAGGGTTTTGGGCAGGTATTCTGCTGATATTTGGTTGATAGTCTGCTGACTGTCCTCTGCCAAAAACTCACACTCCTATTTTCTTACTTTTCCTCCCTTCTCAGCACTCTGGAGAGAAGCAAACACAAGCAACCTGAGCCAATCTCACAGCTGAAAGCCCTCTAAGCAAAGCCTGTGGACAAACCTGATGAAATAGAATGCTCCCCTTATTCCACAGGAGTTCCAATTCAATGAACCATCCTTTAATTGGCTCCAGAGTACTACTGAATAAATTAAACCCCTCCATCACTAACTCAAGTGTTTGCAATTGTCTCAGTTTTATTGTTAACATTTAGCTAAGAAAGGAGCTGACAGTTCAAACAAGATACATATTAACTCAAGAAACCTTGCTAATCTGAGTGCTTCCAACTGTCCAGCAAACAAGGTCAGCTTAGTGAGCAAGTCCATGCAAGCTTAAGAAAGGATTTAAACCAGAGTTCCTCCTGATAGAATTTTTTGGGGAAGAAAAAATCCCAGTGTGCAGGTTTGGGGTGGGAGGGGTAATTTTTTCCACAGCAGCTTGTACAGGACCGTTCTGGATTTGTGCCATGAACCAGGTTGGTAACACAGGGATGTTTTCATTCCTGCAGAGCACAGAGCCAAGAGCTGCTTTGCTCCTCACCCCATCCCAGCAGCGAGGGGCCTGGCAGCACACAGGGACTTGGGAGGGGACACAGCCAGGAGAGCTGACCCCAACGGGTCACCCTTCACATCAGAACAGACAACACGCCTCCCTCCCTCTCTGTGGGAGTCCAAAGTGCAGGGAATATTTCTCTGCCTGTTTTGAAAGGTTTTACCCTCCTGGACAACTCTTTGACCTTCGTCCATGGAGAAAATTACCGACCCTCTGGGAAGAAGCAGAATCTACACTGGTGTGAATTAGGTGATAGAACATTATATAAGATTGTCACAGGGTGAAAATTTAGAGGTGTTGGGTTTGTTAATATAGTGAACAGATAAGAAGCAAAACCTCCAAAATGGAGGATTGTTGTTGTTTTCTAAGCCTTCTTCTTTCTTCTTTCTTTACTCCATGTTTGCGGCAAAAGTGGATTGAGAGGATTGGGTGAAAAATGCCGCAGTTCCTTTCATGTGACAAAAGGATTTATTGAACATTGGTAGAAAAGTAAAAATATCTTTCATTTCGGGTTTCACTGGATAATTTACCTTTAAAAGAACGGTGTTGTCGTGATAATTTGGCTTTTCCTTTGTGCTTCCTAAAGGGGAGTCACGCTGTGGCTCAGACCTTTTCTGATAAGACTTAATGAACAACTATCTGAGAGCAAAAGCGTGGGAAAGTCCTGTTCGTCTGCAGAGCCCAGGCTAGGGCTCGGGGAATTCTCCCCTATCAGGGGAGGCATAATTAAGGCACGGTATAGTGTCACCTCTCCACCACCAAGCCCTAAATGTCCCATGCCAGAGAGGCTGTGGAACTGGGATTTGAAGTGGTTTGGGTGACTGACAGCCTAAGCAGATGAGAGGGGGAAATGCAAAGCGTTCTCAAAAAGGGTGACATTCACCAAATGCTCCCCCGAAATCCCAGGTGGAACTACTGCCACAAGAGGCAGCAAAATTGGGATCAGATGGGTTTGTTTGCATGGTTCAACATGTATTATAATCACTCTGAAAAATACCTTCCCCAAGGGTTCTTATTCCAATACAATACAATATCAAGCACAATTTTACCACTGACCACATGATTATTTTTTAATACAAAGTAACATTTTAAGGATGGTTCTTTCCCCTCGTCTCTCACACGAAGGCGGAAAGTACATGCATCAGTAACCCTTGTGATGGCATGCCAAGTGCCTCAAAAACACTCCTTTAAAGTTACTTGTTTCCATGAATCATGAAGTAAACACCTTTTACCCAAAAGACAGTAGCTGAGACAAAAGCCTGTTAGCTTTCCATTCTTCCATGGAGGAAAAAAAAAATAAAGAAAAAAACCAAACCACAACAAATAAACTAGCAGGTGTCAGACTGGCATCTAGGGGAAGAAAAAGAAATCTAGATGTTAACAGCTAGTATTCCACTCATACTGCATTTTCCTGGGCTTGCATGTACAACCCTACACCACACACAGCTGATGGAGAGATCTAGCAGTCAGTGGCCCAGAAAGAGGTACCTGAGCACAGATCAGCTCCCAGATCATTGGGAGACCCTGCACTGATGTGTGGACAGCACAACTGAGACTCCAGAAGGGACTGGCAGAATGCACTGTTAGCTCCAGAGCACCAAATCATGTCTTTAAGACCACATACATGGGTATTAAACTGACTTATTTCAAGCTGGCTTATGCAATCCATGGACACAGAGCCAGCCAAAGCTTGCCTGAAAGCCCTGGAGGTGCCCAGCACTGGGAAAGGATCCTGGCCAGCTGGCTCACCACCACGTGCTGTCACCAACCTGCTGAACAACCAGGGGTCTTTGGGGGCTCTGAAGAGAGCAGCTGCAATGGGAGGAGAGAAAACGACCTCCAGGGACTTGAAATTAAAGAAGGTCAGGCAGGAGACAATGAGCATATGGAAAGCAGCTGTGGAGCAGCACCCTGCTCTGTGCTGGGGCTCCTACCTTCAACACCTTCCTAATCAGCCTTGAAAAAGGGACACCTGGGGGAGTTTGCTCACAGATCCTGACCAGAGGGCTGCAGAGGAGCTGCCATGACTAAGGGCCATAAGGAGACTGGATAAAGAGAAAACTGACATCCAGTACAGCTGAGCCCAGAGTGAGCACACAGGAATAACAAACCCCAACCTCAGTCACACAAGAGGCTCTGACCTGACCACTGCCTAAAAGAACCCAGACCTCTGAGCTATGAGCTCCACTCCAACACTCACAGCAGCTCCCTGCTGAGCTCAGAGAACAGGCACTGTCTCCCTCCCCCTCCTCATGTAGACTCAGCTGTTCCAGGTAATCATCAGGGGAATCACTGTTCTTGTGCTTTCTTTTTATAATCCAGCTGTAATTAATTAGTCTGAGTTAAAAGCAAGGAGCAGCAGATTCAGACATAAACCTGATTTATGTGAGCCCAGACTCCTGAAGGGAACAAGTTTAGGACACACAGATGATGTTTTTGAAGTTCAATCAAGAGCAAACAAAGCAAGTTTGGAGGTGGAGGCAATTAACATTTAATTAGCACAGCTGGTACCAGCTCCAACACAAAAACCTGTGGGCATCCATGAATTTTGCAGGCATTACTTCCTCTAGCTACAACAGGCACCTCAGTAACAGGTATTCTCTCAAAAAACTCATCTCTCAGGCCACTTGAGCTGCAACAATTTTCTCTCCCTTCCCACACAGCAGTTCAATATCTTGAATTGCAGCTCAACTGACCTCGCTACCACATCTCTGGGTTGAGAGCTCTTTGGAAGACTAAACAAAACACACCCTGCAACCCTGAGGACAGCCATTCTAGATACTTGTAAAGTTAAAATGCTATTCTAGATGCTCACAAAGTTAAAACGTTAACTATCTGCAGACAATTGGGTTCATTGGTCACAGCTCAAGCAAGGCTCACTGTAAGCACTTTTCTATCAGATTGAAATCAAGAAACTTGAAATCAAGATCAGTCAGGAACACCCAGCTCTCCAAAATGACCAGGAACAAAGTTCAGAGGAGAGAGGCAATGGTAAGCAAAGCACGTCAAAGAGAAAGCTGCATCTGCCTTTACCCTTCAGCTCGCAGCAGACACCAAACCCATAAATCAAACCAATTATCACAGGCAGCAATCCAGCATCAGCCTCTAGCCAAGCACACACCTTAGTCATAGAAGCATCTCTGCTGAAATCAGCTGAATCATATTTTGCTACCTTTTTACCTGTGTGGCAAAAAAACCCCATGAATATTGAGGCCCAGAAAATTGGGGTACTGTGCACACACAGCCCAAACACACGAGTGGCAGGTACAGTGTTACACCAAGTGTTTAACGAGGCTTCTCAGGACTTACCTGGGGCAGAAACCAAGATCTGGCATCGCGTGAGAATAGCCAGGAGGAAATCGTTGTGAGAGTGGACTGTGGAGAGAGAAAGAGCTCATGAGCAGCACATCAGTGCCCAGGGGCACCCCCTCAAAGCCACCCTAAAGCAGCCCCCAAAGCTTTCCCATAGTTGTGCTCTCCCCACCTGCTCAGTTACAAAGGCAGGATTTTCAATTCTCTGCCTTTACAAAGGCAGAATTTTCAATTTAAGTTTTTTTGAGAGTTTTCTTCTACTGGGCCCAGAATCACCTCCTGTGACAACAACACAAAAGATACTACACACAGCATGGAAACAATTAGGTAACTTCTCAGTGTTACACACACGCACACAGTGTTACAGCTACTTGACATGTCTGGTGTATTCAGCCAGAGGAGGAGCAGCTGTCCCTCTTGCCATGCAGGCACCCCACTGCAGTGCTTTTGGTTTTGCTAGAAAATCCACCAAAATGAGAACCAGCCCCACACAGACGAAGTCAACTCAAATAGGTTCTAATATAACAGAATTTCCTTGGAGAGGTTTTCTGGAACGTAGAGTAACTGTGCACTAGAGAAAGTGAAAGCAACTTCACAGGCAGGATCAGAGGGTTACAGGATCCTTTTTGGAGCCTGAGCACCAAAAAACTCCCTGCCCTTCCCCGCAGGGATCACGAGGGTGGAAGCCAGGAGCCCCCACAACGAGCTAAGCAATGCCCACCAATGTCTGCAGACACACAGAGAAGCAAGGATCAAGGAATCTCACCCTCCAGCATTCCCACCCGCCATTCCCAAAGGCCAGGAAGGACCTGCCTGCTGCAAACGCACCCAGGTGAATTCAGGGTTCCCTCCCCTGCTTCAGCCACAACCAAAGGGAAAGTACAGAAAGGACGGTGTCTCCACAGTGACATTAAAAAAACGGCTTTTTGGTTGCTGGAACAGCACGTTTTACATTTTTACCACATTTACACAGGGCCAAATTGTCTGTCAGCGCCGGGGTTACACAGGTACTCCCCCACGCAGGCCAGGGCACTTCCCACCATTTAAACTCCATTGCTGCCGGAGCCCTGGCCATTCCTATTTCCCCCCAGCACTTTCCCCGCTCGGGAAGCACCGTGGAGCCGGCAGGAGCCTCCCAGGCCTGGCAGGGCAAGGCAGGAAAACGAACACGAGGTGCTACTTTTACCATTGTCCTGTGTGAGAAGCCTGCGCGCTTCCAGGTCAAACTCCTCCTTACTGATCTTCTGCTTGAACCAGAGCTTCAGGTTGGCCCAGTACCTCGGGAAGAGCAGGGAACCACGGGATCAGCTCGGTTGGAAGAGACCCCCGCGAGAGCACCGAGTCCAACCTAGCAACGCCACCGCGTCAACCAGGCCACGGCACCGAGTGCCTCTTTCCTGGAGCACCGCTGGGGACGGGGCAGGCACCGGAGGAACCGCGCTGCTCCCGCACGGAGAGAAGAAACGCGAGGGGCCGGGAGAGGCCGAGAGGAGCCGGGAGAG
>VZTG01009612.1:1000937-1014770 GCA_013397845.1 Melanocharis versteri | reverse complement strand
TGCGGCGGGAGGGGGAGCGGGACGGGGAGCGGGGGGTGGGAATGTCCCGGGGAGCGGGGACGGAGCGGGACCGCTCACCGCGTTCCTGCCGCGCGGGCGAGCCCCGTGTCGCCGCTCCGGGGGCCGGCTCGGGTGTCGCCCGCGGCGGTGCGCGGTGACAAAGGGCTCCGGTCCTGCGGGAGCCCGGGCTGGAAAGCCACCGGGGCTTTTCCCGCAGAGCCGGGCGCTCCGTTTCTGTCGCGGCGCCTTCGGGGCTCGCTCCCGGCGGCGCTTGGCAGGCTTGAATCAGCCTTTGAGTCCCCTCCTGTCGGCATTGTGGGCTTGGGCAGACGGGAGAAAAGGGTCCTCTCAGCCTCGGGCCTTTCTGCTCGGTTGGTTGCTGCTGTTTGTTCAAGGAGCGTAGTTACTGTAGGGAGAGGCTCATAGCGCCGGTGGTCAGGTAAATTCCAGCGCCCCAGGAATTCCTGGTGACCCGTGGCGGTCACGCGGCTCTGGCAGAGCTGCGGAGTGCCTCACTTGATCCCTCCGACTGCATTCCCCAGTCTGTCAGACAGGACTTTTCCCCCTCTGCTGTGGTGCTGGGGGCCGGGTGAAGATCGCTGCAGTAAAATCTGTGAGTGTTGAGCTGAAGAATGGAGCAACGAGCCCTCCTCAGGGAATTTGGGGTGTTTGGGGTGACTTTGCTTGAGCCTCTGGGAAGTCCTGAGAGCCTTTTTGCTCCAGCCCATCCTGCTGGGCTGCACTGCTGCCTTTCTCTGTGCGCTGCTCACCTTACCTGTGAGGTGTAGGATTAGTATTTGCCTGCTCTAAAGACTCAAAATCCACCACTGCCAAGCTGTGGGCAAAAGCGAGGTGTCTGTGTCGTTGTAACAGGAGCCACAATGTGGTGTTAACTTCTGGCCTCCGTGTTAAGTTAATTAATTCTTACTTTTTAATGAAGTGCGTTTAGCAGCTCACAGCAGCAGCTGGGTTAAGGCTTGGTCCTGTCCTGTTGTTTTGAGTTGCAGGATACACATGTGTGGAGATGAGGTGTGGGGGTAGTGGCCAGGCTCGTGAATCAGTGGCCATCTCTGTAATAACCTGGCTGGCACCTGCATCCCCTCCCACGTGGGGTCTCTGGGCTGCAGTGTCCACATGGCTCCCCCAAACTTCCTCCACGTCAAGAGCTGTGGGCTATTCCAGCATGTCCTGTAGGATCCTGGAGGGAGAGCGGGGAGCGAGGTGCAGGGAGCTTCTCAGAGCAGGGCTTATCTCGTGGAGGTTTCTAGTGACAGGGAAGGGAGAGTTGCCAGGGCAGGATTTCCTTATTGGAGAGACGAGCTGTTCCTGCGCTCCACGCCGTGCGATCGGCGCAGCTTTTTGTCCGCGGCACAAACCGGGACGACACCTCAGCTTCACACCAGCTCCCTCCCTCCCTCCCCTTGCAGGTGGGGCATCCTGTTCTCCCACCCTCGGGACTTCACCCCCGTGTGCACCACGGAGCTGGGCCGGGCGGCGAAGCTGGCGCCCGAGTTCAGCAAGCGCAACGTGAAGATGATCGCGCTCTCCATCGACAGCGTGCAGGACCACCTCTCCTGGTGCAAGGTACGGGCTGTGGGGGGGTTTCAGGGGGGCAGTTTGTGCTGCTGCCTCACTCCAAAGGCCACAGGAGAAGCCTACGCAGGCTTGGAGCTACATGTCACGTCCCAAAGCGTGGGGGGTGCTAAAATTCAGAGCAGGAACGGGGAAGGTGTTCTCCGTCTTCATGGAGCACCCCGCAAAGTCCAGGGTGCCCTGTGCACTTTGATGTGAGAGGAAAAGAATATTACTGCTGTCCCACCACAAGCTGAAAGGGTTAAAAGATGTGGAGGTGATGCCAGAACCTCAGAGGAAGGCAACCTCTCCCCAGACCCTCAGGAAGTTCTGTAATAAAACAGGAGAGGAAAAGAGGTGTCAGAAGGGAGGAGGCAATTGCAGTTTGTGCTTGGGCAGGGAAGAGAAAACAGAGGACAAACAGAGACATGTTAAATATAAAACCACAAACAGGAGAATGTTAAATGTAAAACGAGTGTGAGGGAGTATTAAGAAAAGATGGGAGTGGAATACTAATAACTTGGTGAGGGAACTTGAAAGGAACTAAAGAAAAACTTCAAAGGCAGCCTGCGTGTGCTGCCAGGGAGAGTGGTTCCAGGGCTAGAGGTGGTAGAGGTCTAAAATGGGTATTTCAGACAGAAATGGCCAGAGTGTAAAAATCCGTGGGTGAATTACCTGCCACTCTCTTGGCTCTTAAAATTGGGAATGTTCTCATGTATTTTCCAGGGGTGAGAGGTGCATGCAATAAGAGGCATTAAAGGTGAGAAATTTCTGTGCTTGGACTTTATTTCATGACGGACTGGCTTTAGAAATTAGCTAATTGCCTTATTGCTTAAATCGACCTTTGTACCTGAGTGGTGCATGGCCCATGTCCCAGCAAGCCTCAGAAGGGCCTGGGAAAAGCAGTGTACAAATGCAATAAATGAGATTTCTGTGCTGCTCAAACTGGCTGAAATCAGCAGTCAAATTAGCAAATAACATGTCATTAGACATAAGAGACAGTTTGCGTTGGCTTTTCTAAGGGAGTCTCATCTGCTGGTTGGCTGATGAGCCAACCTGTCTTGCTGACTTCTACAAAGGCTTTGAATCTGCAAGAAGCTTTTCAGTGAAGTCAGCTCTGTGGAGGGCAGGCTCTTTCTTGCAGGAAGGCAGAAACTTGTGTCAAGGGAGGGAAATTCTGAGCTCTCTCCAGGGCCTGCAGGGATGTGTGGGGTTCAGCAGACTCAGGTGATCTGGAAAAGAGATGAACAACGAGCTGACTTCGCTGATCCTATGGAATTGTTCAGCCCAGCCGCAGGTGAAACCCAGAGAAGTTGCAGAACAGCCTCTCCATGCTGGCTGAGGGGAGGCAGAGTAGGGAAACCTTCCAGGAAAACCACGGAGAGGACAGTGACTCAGGCTGTGGTGGGCTTTCTGTCAGGCTGGGAGAAGCCTTGGAGACAGAGGTCTGGAACTGTCAGCTCAGCACCTGTCAGAAAGAAACAGGTGTAAATCCTGCAGAGTAAAAGATCCAATAGGTGAGGACAAATCCACAGGAGACTGGAGTGTTCCATGCAGCCTGTGTTTCACTGGATTAAACTCAGGAGTCCTAGGAGTGGGCAAAACTTTGGGCAGAACCCTCTGTGCAGCATTGCTAAGCACACTTCTGCTTTCTCTTTGGGTGAAGCTCCCAGCAGTCAGAGCTTCCTCCTCCAGTGAGAGGAGGAAGCTGTTTTTACCTGGAGCAAGTGGGCAGGAGGGGTGGCTGAAATCCTGCATGAAACAATAAAGAAACTTGTGCTTGCTTTGCTGCTGAACTTCAGCAGGCAGGTGGGGCCTGGAAAGGTGGGGCCAGAGTGCAGCCAATAATGCTCGTGTCACTCTGTGCTTTCCATGCCACAGCTATTCTTAGCCACCCCTAGCCAAAAAACAGAGGCTTGCTCCAGGACTGGGAACAAGCCTGTAGCTCAGCCAGGGATTGATCCCACCCTCCGACCTCCCCAGTCAGGAGGTTGCTGCTTCTCCAAATGCTGGATGGATGCCTGAGCTCCTGAAGCAGGCCTGGCTGGCACATGCTGGGCATGTCAGAGGTTTCAGTGCTCTCTTTGGCCACTGGTGCCTGCACCTTGGTGAACTGGTGGTGAATAGATCATTCCAGGGATGTCTGGTTTTGGCTTGGACTCTGGATAGAAAATTAGTGAGTAGGGAGGTGAGTCATGTGTGTTGTATTGCAGCACAGAGTGTGGTTTGTGAGGCTCCCCAGGTCATGAAGTTACGTGCATTTTGGAGTGAGTTACAGTCCACAGGACTCAGATATTACTTCTCAGAAACTCTCTTCATCCTCCAGGCCCTGCTCTGAAGAGAGGGGTGGGTGGCTCTCATTTGCTGATGTCCATCTGCAGCCTCCTGTGACTCTGTGGGGCACTCAGCAGCATTTCTCCTCAGCTGAACTCTCCAGCTCTGCTTTCCTTCCCTGCTCTGCTCTGACAAGGCACGTTTGCAGGACAACAGAACCCATTCCTTGCTTCCTTCCAAGGCAGGCCTGACCACAACCCAGCCGAGATCCATGGCCCCTTCTTGCAGAGCCGTGGTGACCCAGAAAGGCCTCGGGAGGAAACAAGCAAAGAGAAAAGCTGGAAAGGAAACATTTGGCCACGTGTGTGCCACTTGACCTGCTTACAGCATCCTGAGCAGCTGGGTCAGGGCTACAGCCCCTTTTGCCAGCACCAGCAGCCATGGGGGGCTGAGGAGGGGTGCAGGGCCTGCCTGCTCTTGGTGTGCTCTGAGGGGCAGGATTTCCAGCCCTGCCCTCCTGAGTTCCCTCTGAGCAGGGCCCACCCTGCTCCCCCACATTCAGAGCCTGGAGCAGGCACAGAGATCTGTACACTGAGGTTATCAGCTGAGCTGATAGTGCAGCACAGCAGTGTGAGGGAGGCTCACACCAGCATTGTGGTCAGTTTTGTCCCCTTGTGGCATGAAAAGTGTGGAAGGAACAGGCTGCCCTGTTCTGGGGCAGAAACCTTGAGTTACACTTGCTTTGATGCTGGCAGCTGCCCTGCATGTGCTGCCTTGAGCAGGCTCCTCCCAGCACTGCTGGGGCTCCCTGTGACCTCCGAGGGTGGTACTGCAGGCTCCAGGGATAGCTTCAGTGCTCTGGTCCGAGTCAAGTCCAGACCAGGTTTGGAGATGCTCAAAAATACAGTTTCCCTGTATTTGTGAAGCAGCTGCTCCACAGGGCGCGAGCACAGCCGGCCTAAGAGCTGACCTCAAGGACAAGGCACAGCCCAGGCTGGCACAAGGGTTTCTGCTTTGTCACCTGCTTTCTGGAAGCTCCATGGAAGGCCACGAGCCCCTGGCTGTGCTGTCCCAGCCTGAGACCTTGGGGCCAAGCAAGTCACAAGCTCCTGCAGCGCAGCTGCTGCTTCTGCTGGGCCTCCGTCTCTGTGGTGGTGCCACAGCAGGGAGCAGGAGCGTCAGGAACATCCCATGGCTGTGTCTCTGCAGGACATCAACGCCTACAATGGGGAACAGCCTGCGGAGAAGCTGCCCTTCCCCATCATTGCTGACAAGAACCGGGAGCTGGCCGTCAAGCTGGGCATGCTGGACCCGGACGAGGTGGACAAGGACGGCGTGCCCCTGACCGCTCGCGTGGTGAGTGCCTGTCCCCACAGCACCGTGCCTGCCCAGCAGTGCAGAACCATGGCCTGCCCCCCAGCCCTGCCCTGCAGCCGTGGGGCAGCTTGCCTGGGTGGGCAGGGCCATCCTCAGGAGCTGGGATGGCTTCCCTGGGCTGGAACCATGGGTGGTGCCACAGAGAGAGGCAGAGGCAGCGCAGTGCTGGCCTGCTGGTGACCCACCGATCCTGGTTGTGCCTGTCCCAAACTAATTTTTGTCAGTGCTTGATCTGCTGGGCGTTCCCTCTCCCCCCTCACGTGCTTGCATTAGAAGGGCACAGGTAGCAAAACAAGCTGGCGTCGGACACAGGAGCTCCCAGAGCAAAAGCACATTCCCTGGGCACCAGTTGTTCTCTAGGTCCCCTCCGTGGCAGCTCCCCTGTCCCAACACTTGTGATCAAGCAGGCCACCTCCCAGGAAAGGAAGGAGCATCAGGGCTGAGCAGATCCAGCAGAGCAGTCAGACAAATCCGCCCAGCCCCTGACACTGTCTCCCTGTGCTCAGGTGTTCGTTTTTGGCCCGGATAAGAAGCTGAAGCTCTCTATCCTGTACCCAGCCACCACCGGGAGAAACTTTGATGAGATCCTGAGAGTGGTGGACTCCCTGCAGCTCACGGCATACAAGAAGGTCGCTACCCCTGTGGACTGGAAGGTGAGGAGCAGGGCAAAGCTCACAGCCAGGCACTGGAAACAGGCATTGAAGGGGCAGCCAGCCTCCCTTGGAGGGGGACCCTCAGGGTGGGGAAGCAGCAGCTGGAGGCAGCCTTGGCTCTGAAGGCTCCTGTTCCCTCCAGCATAAGCTCCCAGTGGCTCTGGCCAGCTCGGCCAGCTCGCCCACCTCGCAGGAAAGCAGACCTTTCCCCAGGGCTTGGAATCAAGGGGGAGCCAGCACCACCTGCCATGGGGTGCCTGAGCAAGAGGAATGGATGAGCAGACTCAGGCAAGCTGGTCCTGCAGCGCAGAGATGCTCAAATTCCCCCTTCCCTACTCCCTGCTCCCATGGGAGTGCCGCGGGGAGGAGCTGGGCTGTGGGATGCCATTGGCAGGGCTGGCAGACGGCACAGCTCTCCCTGGGGACATCACCCGTGTCTCCTGGTGTGGCTCCCACTCCGCCCTCACTGCTGGCTCCGGGCACAGGACAGGCCTGGGGGCAGGGGCCGAGCGGTCACAGGGAGGCCGTGCCACCCGTGTCCAGCCCTGCCAGCTCCTCACCGTCCCCATTTGTCCCCATTTGCCCCCCAGCCCGGTGACAGCGTCATGGTCGTGCCCACCTTACCCGACGAGGAAGCCAAGCAGCTCTTCCCCAAAGGAGTCTTCACGAAGGAGCTCCCGTCGGGCAAGAAGTACCTGCGCTACACCCCGCAGCCGGAGTGAGGGGCTGGCTGTCCGTCTGTCCGTCTGTCCTGCCGGGATGCCGGAGCCTTCCCAAGCCCAGCTCCTGCCCCCCGACAGCGCAGCATCCGCAGCCTCGCACCGTCGTACTAAACCAGCCCTCCCGCCCTCACAGAACTAAACCCGGGCTGTTCTCCTGCCTCGAGCCAGCCCCGCAAGGACCAGATGAGCAGACCAGTGGGGACTGCGGGGCTGCTGCTGCGGCGTCTCTCCTGTTTGGGGCCAGCCATGCTTTGGCCAGAGGCCTGGTGAGAAGGGCTGTCCTGCTGGGACGGGGAGCTGTGGGGGCTCCAAGCTGCTGCATGCCTTTCAGAGCGGCCGTCTAACACACCTTTGGTCCCGTGAGTAGGGGAGGAGCTGCAGAGCCAAATCTCTCACTTCTTACTGCTTTCTCATCTCTTGCTGGAAGGTGACGGTTTCCAGGTTTTGTGGAAGAGGGAATCAAGCAAATAAACTGACCTTGAGTACTACCTGCGGTGTCCCTTGTCTGTCTCTGGTGGCACCCCGCAGCATTTACTGTGCTCCCTGTGGCCACGCAGCTGGGATTTGTGCCCGGGCTCTGGAGGGGGGTGGCAGCAGCACAGGCTGCCCTTGTTCTTGCTCTGCAAGGAAGGCCTTTTGGAAAGACAGGTTGTCCCAGGGCACACGGTCCCACACAAGGCGGTTGTGCTTCCCCTGCTGGGAAGGAAGAATGTTCCTCAGCCTGGCCTGAGGGGTCGGGGATCCTTCCCTGCTCCCAGGCAGGACAGGAGCCCTGCAAACTCCTGCCTGCTCTCCCACACCTCCATCTCTGGGATTTGTCAAGAGATGAGCAATGTTTTAACACACCGGTAGGAAAGAAAGCTGCTCACTGAATAGCTCATGGGGCGGCTGCCAGCATCCCTCAGTGCTCAGCACAGCCAGCAACGCTCAAAGGAGCAGCTGTTAAAGAAATCAGCTGTCTTGGGGCACAAATGTACCCCCCCAGCAAGTGGGGACTGGCAGGTTTGGTGTTCAAGGTGAGCAGTGCACCAGATGCAATGAGATCCCTCTCCAGCATCCCACAGCCTAAACCTCGGGCAGCACCCACAACCCTCTTTCATTAGCTCCTCACTCCCAAAAAAGGGTTTAATTAATTTTTAATTGCCTTCAGGCACTAGGCAGTGAATACTGGTGTATTTCCCCAAATGGCTTTTAAATGAACCTTCGTTATGAAACTCTGCATTATTCCTATGTGTTATTTTGACTGGAAGATAGGAACAGTTGGTCTCTGGGCTGACTTTTGTTCTCACTCTTCCACTCTGCAAGAAGGGGGAATCTACAATTTCAAAAGGGAAACATCTTTTTTCTGTGTAGCTTTTCAGCTTTATCAAGCTGGGCAGCTTTCCTAGTTCCCCAGGGCTGAGCTGCACGAACTCCTGGGTTTCTTGCTGATCCCTCACTTTGATCTGGCTTCCTAAGGGAAAAAGGAACTGCCCCCTCCAAGCTTTCCAAAAAACTGCCCAGTTTTCTGGGAGCTCGAGGACACAGCCCCAAAACAGCCTGCTCTGAGCATCCCCTGGGGAAGGGAACTCCAGGGCCAGCACAACCTCTCTGGGACACCACAGAAGCCACCTGCAAGCCAGAACAAAGTGGAACAAATCCTGTCACCAGACCCAAGGGCTGAAAGCCAGCAGGGACAGCACTGGTCCCACTGCTGAGGCAGGCAGGGGCTGATTGAAATTCCGTAAATTCCCGCCCGCTCTGCGGTGCTGCCATGGCCCCAGAGGTACAAACCAGCCAGAGAGATTCAGGCAAACACAAGGGTTGGCTCCAGTACAGCTCGAGTAGTTTTCTTTTAATCCCAGAGAAGTGAAATGCAACATTTTTCGAGTTGGTAATAACATCCATAGACAGAAGTCCAAGCCCCCTACTCGGTAAAGTCATTTAAGTGTTTAAGGCACTCTGCAAAACCAGCTTTCCTCTCTCTCTGATTTTCCCCACGCGGCAGCAGAATACCTGGTTTGGTCTGTTCTCCATAGTGACATTCATACACCCTGGCTCCTCCCGCCCTCTCCGGGAACTGGCAACAGCAAATCCAGCGGCAGGAGCGCCAGGAGGCCGGGTCAGGAAATCGGGATGGGCACGGGAGGGAGCAGGGGGGCTCCGAGCTCCTGCAGGGAGAGGCCGAGCACCGGGTGCCCTCCCTGCAGGCACCAGTGAGATTCCCCTTCCTTCCTCTCCCCCACAAGAAGGGGACGGGAGCGTGGGGACCCACAAGCATCCCTCCCCAGAGGTGCTCCCAGCAGCACCCCAAAATGCAGGGGGCTGGGTGGGGGGGAGACCCAGCTGCCCCTGCAAGACAGCAGAAACGACACGCCCTCCCCCCGACTTCCAGTTGTCAATAAATACCAATAAATAACTTAAATAAATAAATAGATAAATAAATAAGTGACCCGAGGATGGGAAGGAGGGGAAGGGGCACCCCGAGGCTCAGGGCACGGGGAGCGCAAGGGTGGGCATTTCCATGAGCTGCCCCTCCCTGAGATAACGGGGTGCTGGTGGGGAAGGGGGGCGCAGGGGAGGCATCCCATGGGGTGAGCCCAGGGGTCTGAGGGCTCATCCAGCCGCAGGGAATGAGCCAGACTCGTACACCAGCTCTCCCCCAGCACCTTCCCTCCCTCCTCCGAGCACCAGCAGCCCCAGAGCCGGGCTCACCCCCTCCTCACCCAGGTGTGAGCACGCACCTTTTGCCAACGTGCAAACGCCTGCACGTTTCTGTAAACGCTGTTTGCACGGGTTTCTTCGCAAGCAATTCTTGCGAACTTTTCTTCTTCTTCTTCTTTTTTCAATGGGGAAATGCCCACAAAGACAGCCCACGCATCAAACCGAGTTAAGTGCATCAAATCCGGCCGTCAGAGGAGCGGGGATGGGAGCCTGGCAGAGGCCTGGAGAGGTGAACACAGGCATGGCCCCAGGGCTCAGCCAACGCCTGCCTGCAGGCTGGGGCAGCCCTGGGGGCTCAGGCACACGGCTACGGCCAGGCACGGAGCCCGACCCTGGCACCAGGATGATGCAGACATTCACGGACAGAAATTCAGCTGCTGCTGTCTCGGCGTCACGGCAAACGATGTGCCAAGGCTCAGGCTCGCCAGCAAATCCCAAAAGGAGGCAGTGAATTTGACAGCATCCCTGCAGCAGTGTCCCCACCCTCCCAGACAACTGGTGCCATGGCAGCTCCCTGGGCTGACAGCCCATGCAGCCCTTTCCCGGGGGTTTTGGGGAGCTGGCTCACGCAGCCTCTGGACACAGCATCCTCTCCCAGCAGGAAGCCCACCTTGGAGCTACCTGGTTATTGGGGAACCCCTTCCCCTGGCGTTTTAGCTCCGATGCTGCCAGAGATGTTTCTGTCCCCCTGGGTCAAAAGTATACACCTGCCTTACCTCAAACCAACCCCTCCTCCCCCAGTCCTTAAGGAAAATTGTATTTCAAGTTTCTAACCCCTCTCCACACACACTTTTCGAGAAACAAAACATCAGCGGCGGCAAAAGCTGCCACCAGTCCCACAGCAGGACAAAACCACAGTCTCACAAGAGCAGGACGTCTTCCCACACCAGCAAGCTCCCAGTGGGAGCTCTGCTGCAGAAAACACAGCAAACCAAAGCCCAAAGCCCTCTCTCCCTCCAAACCTGTCCCACAGCAAGGCTGTACCCCCTGCAAAACCCCGACATAGGCACGGAAAGCAGCAGGCTCCCAGCCCAGGGCGAGGCCGGGCGGGAGGAGCAGGAGCGCCGGCCCCGGCACAGGGAAATGTTGCATCAAGGCGCCAAAAGGAAACACGCCCAGAGGAAAAATAAATAAAGAACTGGATCAGCAGCAAACACTACCCAGGGCAATAAATAGCACGGGGATTTCACAGGGATTTTTGGTCTAAGATGCCTCAGGAGCCCCTGTGCTGGCAGGGCCTGGGGTGCATGGAAGTGTCCCCCAGCGATCCTCCCCAGGCTCTCCAGCACATGGGACCCTCCCAGCAGGAATGACCCACATCCCCAGGGCAGCACAATCCCCCTGCAGTGTGAAGAAGGCAGGGCTGTGAGCTGGAGGAGCTGCAGGGCTCGTGCTGGGGAGGACAGAGCAGAGAAAGCAGCAAAAGCTGTGACCACCTGCCCAGGAGCGATGCAGCACCCAGAGCACAGCCATGGTTTGTGCCTCTGCTGCAACTCCAGGGTGAGATCCTGGGAACTGCCAGCTGTGTCCCACAGCACCATGCTGCCCCACGGACCGGCCGATGCCAGCTGTCCAGGCAGCAAGGAGGGAGGAGAAAGGCAAATAAATCCCCCTGTGACCCCTCCCAGGCACCGCAGCAGCAGAGGCAGCCCCCAAGCAGCACATTCACCTCCTCCTTCCCAGGCAAACCCAGGCCTGCCCTCAACGGCCTCCACTCACATCTCCGCCTTCCACCCCGTCCCTGCAGAGCCTGGGGAGGCACCACAAGGCGTCCCCTCCACTGGTGGCCCAGCCAGTAGCCACCCTGCTCCGTGGGTGGCCGAGGAAGAGGAGGTCTCGGTGTGAGCCAGCATTTGTGTGGAAAATGAGCAAGCACCCGACTTCTAGCACGGGAGTGGGGTCTGTGGTGAAGCAAGTGAGTCCAGGGGCACCTCTGAGCTGGTTTGGGTACCACACACACACAGAGCCAGCTGGGAGAATGGCACTGCTCCCGACTTCTCACCGGGCTGAGAATCGGTTCTGCTTCCATAAGAGAAGGGCCAGCGGGACTCGGGAGGGGAGGCTGAGCAACTGCAAAGACTTAGTGCACCTTAAAACAAAAGGACATCTAACCTGCCCTTAGACCTCACTCCAAGACGGAAAAGAGCTACGGCATCTCCTACACTCACAACTACTCCAAACACACCCAGACGCATGCAAAACGTGTCCCGCTCCCCCCGGGCTGCGGAAAGCCCCTCCCAAAAGTGGCACCGGCCAGCGCCGGGCTCTGCTCAGCCCCCCAGCACCGCCCGCTCCCAGCCCACTGCCAGCCCTCCCGCCCGGGCCCGGCGGGCAGGCGAGGGCTGGATCAGGGATCTGAAATGCATAGGTATGGACACGGCATCCCAGCGGGAAGGGGCAGCCAGCAGCCCCCGCTGCCAGCAGGCACAGCCCCCGCTGCTCCCTCCGGCCGGCTGGGAAGCAGCATCTGCCACGGGCACGGCTCGGCCACACTCGCACTCCTCGCAAGGAAAGACGAGTCCTTTCGGTCAGGCAGCCTCTGTGCCAGCTGCAAGTGCTCGATTCCGCTTCCTGGGAAATCCTCCAGCTCTGCAAACCCTCCTCTGCGCCCTCGTGCCAGCCAGGCTCTATCTCTGACCGAGGAGGAGCCACGTTTCCAACCACAACAACAAAGGCAGGAGAACCCGAGAGGTCTGCTTTGGCTCGGAAACCCTGTTCGTGTGCAGCGGGCGGGGGGCACCCAGGTCCTCACGTGCACTGCCCTACTTGGGAGGTATCACCACGATAGGCTGCCCTCGCTTGGGCCTCCACATGAGGACCTGGGCGTCGTTGGCGTTGGGCTTCACTAGTGCGTTTGGCGGGATGGGCTCCATCCTGCTGAGGATCCGCGGCTGCTCCTGCTGAGTCCTGCCCACCAGCCGTGCCCGCTGCCCCAGCAGCTGCATGGGGTCCACCTCAATGTCCACGCGCATCCTCCACTTTATCGTCTGCAGGATGATCTTCTCCTTGGTGGTCGTGTTCATGGCCACGAGCCACGTGGTAAAGCTCTGGTCCCTTTTAATCCTGGTCAGCAGCGGCACATTGCTGTTGCTCACGGGGACGGCCCACGTCACGCTGGGGTAGAAGTTGTCATTCATGCTCACCGAGAACCTGGAGATCTTGTTGGTGGGCCCGACCAGGGTCACGGTTTCTGTGGTGTTCCCATACCAGGGGTAGCTCACCCCATCCGAATCGCTGATGGCTTTTACTCTTCCTTCGCGCAGGTCGGGCAGCTCCCAGCTGGACCTAGGGAACAGGGAGAGAAAGATGAGCAGGGAAACAGCAGCAACGGCGCCCGGCGAGGGATGGGGAAGCCAGCAGCACAGGGACCCTCTCCCTGCCTGCAGCAAACTCTCGGGGACAACCTGAAGAACAAATTCAGCTTCGGTTCCTTTACTGAAGCCCACACGTCCAGCACAAGCCTGTGCTCTGCCAACACAATGCCATTTTAATGAACCTGCAATTAAACTGACTGGGCCAAAACCCACTGCTGAGTCTCTTTGGGGTCACTCTCTCCTTAGTCAGCTCCTGTGCAGGAGAACAGCCTCCAGCTGCAGCACCGTGACCAGGGCACTGGCCCAGCCCACCAGCAGCCCCCTCCTGCAAGACTTTTACACCTTAAATACAGAGACACGTCCAACAATTAAACCCCACAATTACGCCTGCCACTGCCAGGATGAAATCCCTGCAATATGGCTGGGAGGGGGGGAATTCAGCCCAAATCTTTGCTGCTGGCCATGTCACCAACACCATGTGGCAATGGCAAGGCCTGTGTGGCAATTACAAGGGAGTGGCTTTGGAGCAGAGGGGCCGGGGCCACACTTCTGCCATCCCTCCAAATGATGACCCCCACTCACTCCAGCATCCCCAAGTGCTCCAGGGCCCCACGCACACCAATTTGTCACGATACAAGGATGCAGGCAGGGAGCACAAGGACCTGCTGCTCCCCCAGCACCCACACACCTGCGGCACCAGCAGCAGGAGCCCACCAGCCAGCTGCACAACACACCCCTCCGGACACCTCCCCTCTTGCATCACGCCTTCCCAAAGGCCGAAGACACAGAGACAGAGCCAACAGCTCTGTCAGCCCACAAGGGCACACTGAGCCCTGGGAAAGGCTGTTTCCCAGCTGCCGCCTCTGCCCAGCACCGCAACCTTTCCCTCTTCTAACACAAGCCCGGGGGGCAACTGCCCCAGTCCCAAAGAAGAAACGATGGGAGACAGCGGCCGCAAAGCCCTCGGAAAGGCGAGGTCCAGACCGGCGGGATGGTGCAGGAGCCGCCGTGGGGAGCGAGGAGCAGGAATTGCGGGGTCGGGGAGCAGGTGCTGGGGTGACGGTGCTGCCCGTGCCTGGCTGCGGCTGCACAGGTGGGGTAGAGGGGCAGCACAGGGTGCCGGGGGTGCAGCACAGGGTGCCGGGGGTGCAGTTCCCAATGCCGGGGGTGCAGTTCCCAATGCCGGGGGTGCAGTTCCCAATGCCGGGGGTGCAGCTC
>VZTG01009612.1:985807-1000364 GCA_013397845.1 Melanocharis versteri | reverse complement strand
CAGCCGCGAGCGACGCGCCGGCGGCAGCGGCGGCCGCCTGGAGTTCCTGTCGCTGAGCCAGCGCGGGCCCGCCGCCCCCGACAGCCCCTCCCGCCGCAGGGAGTCCGGCGGCGCCGCGGCCGCCCCGCTGCCCGAGGAGGACTGCATGAAGCTGAACCCGTCCTTCGTGGGCATCGCCCTCAGCTCCCTGCTCGCCATCGACCTCTGGGCCTCCAAGCGCCTGGGGGTGTGCGCTGCGGAGGGCTCGGCCTGGGGCAGCGCCCGCCCGCTCATGAAGGTCATCGAGGTGTCGGGGCACGGCATCCCCTGGCTGCTCGGCACCTTCTACGGGCTCTGCCAGAGTGACAGCTCGGCGGCCAGGGAGGTGCTGCTCAACCTGCTCTTCGGTGAGGCGGGGGGCTCGCCCCGGGGCTCTGCAGGCCGGGGCTGGGGAGGGAGGGACCCGAGGGATGGGGCAGAGCTGGCTAAACCTAAGCCCCGAGAGCAGCAGCTGATTTTGAGCAAGCTGTGCAGACTCACCTGGGATGCCTGGCAGAGGGAGTAACCCTGCAGGTTAAGGGCATGGCGGCACCAGTTCGACTCATCTATCACGCACTGCGAAACTCCCAACAGCTGAACTGCTCCTGCGGTTACAAAAAAACCCTCGGGGCTGAAGCCTTTTTTAGCAGTTCAGGCTTATCAGAACAGCACATTCCAGGTGCAGCTGCCTCGTGTTGAGACACCAGCCCTCCTCCTGAAAAGCTGCTCTGGCACACAGATGTTCACCCTTGGCTCCCTGCAGGCAGGGCTTTTGTGGATTGTTCTGTACCAGACAGTGAGAAAACTTGGTTTAAAGCATCAAATTTAATCTTGCATGATGTAGTAGTTCACAAACACACAGAGCAGCCTAGGTATATTTAAGAGTATTCATTTTTGCTTATTTAGGAACTGTAATAGCTCCAGAGCACCAGACCCTCTCAGATTCCTTGTTGTTACTCTTGTATTAAGTTGCAAACAATCAGGATCTCACACCTAGAATTTGAGTTGAAATTTGCTTGGTGGGAAGCGTAGGTTTGTGCATCTCTCTCATCTAGCAGCACACGGTTAAATTAGAGCCCCACAGCAGAGCTGTGGGAGGGGACCTGGACGCCTCCAGCTCCAGGAGATCTCTTCTCCAAGGAGATCTGTCCCAGCCCCAGGGCCCTGTCCAGCCCTCAGTGCTCCGGGCCAGAGCCACCCACCTCCCTGAGGATCTGTCCCAGGGTTGCAGCACCCATGTGGGGAAGGAGGATCCCCTCGTGTCCAACTTGGTTCTCCCAAATCCTGTGCAGAAAGAGAAAAGGCTATTGACCTAGGTTTACATGTGGAAAAAAAAAAGATTTTGTTGTTAAATGATTAACCAAAGGAAATGAACTGAAGTGACCAAAAGATTTGGTGTCCAGAAACAAACAGGACAAACAGAAGTTGGTCTCTTACGTAACTTCCTGGGAAGAAGTAGCCCTGGCTGTGAGTGCTGTGCTAAGCTGGGCTAACAGGGATGGAGAAAGCACCCTCTGCCCTACATGAGGAGCTGCTCTTGCCAAATACTGGCTGAACGCTTATCACAGGTACTTTGCCTCTCCTGTCACAACAGCCTTCAGCTCTCAGGGGGCAAGCCACCATAAATTATCTTTTATTCATCCCTTGAAAACCAAAGCATGGTTAACGTTTCCCCCAGCAGCAGGGAGAATTCCAGACCCCAGGAGCCCTGGCACCACACCAGCTCTGAGCCTTTCCCACTGACCTGTATCCGAGTGGAGCGGGTTGTTCATTCACCCAGTGGGTTTGACCCCGGTCAGCAGGGCAGACAGAGCAATGCAGAGTCAGCACTGCCAGGAAGGGAGCTGTGGGGACTTAATGCCTCTGCTGCCTTCAGATTAAGGAGCAGATTGAGCCCGAGTCATGGCGAGATCAGATTTTGCACGCAGAGAGGAGCCCTGGGGTGCAGGCTGGGCAGAGCCCTGTTGGCTGTGGCAGGCCGAGGGTCTGGTGGTGCAGGAGGGGTGCGTGCAGAGGAGTAGAGGTTGAGGATGTGCTCACTCCGCTGCAGAAGGCCAAGAGCAGCCGAGTGCTGTGCTCTCCCTACCTGGGTTTTGCAACCGTGGGGAATAACACCACCCTCAGGCAGCTTTGACAGCCGAATGGTGCCTTGGCTGACGGCTCTGCTTTCAGTAACCCCCTGTTCCTGTCTCTCCCAGCGCTGCTGCTGGACCTGGTGATGGTGGCAGTGGTGAAGGGGCTCGTCAAGCGGCCGCGGCCCACCCACAACAAGATGGACATGTTCGTCACCATCTCGGTGGACAAGTACTCCTTCCCCTCGGGCCACGCCACCAGGGCCGCTCTCGTCTGCCGCTTCGTCCTGCGCCACCTGGTCCTGGCCGTCCCGCTGCGGGTGCTCGTGGTGCTCTGGGCTCTCATCGTCAGCATCTCCCGGGTCATGCTGGGCAGGCACAACATGACAGACGTGCTCTTCGGGCTGCTGCTGGGCTATGCACTGTACGGCGTGGTGGAGCACTGCTGGCTGTCCCCGGCCACCGCGCCCGCCCTCTTCGCGCTCTGGAGCCACTGACCGACCGCTGGCTCCGTCACAAAGCAGGGGCCGTGTGCTGGTGTTCTGAGCACGCACAGGGACGGGATTCCGGCACTTGAACTCGCATCCTAAACCCCATCAGTCCGGCCAAGACTTCTACACGAGCGGTGCTGCGGGCCCCAGGGCCTGCACTCAGGTGTCTGGTGCTGTCCTGCCCTCCTGGTCGGCTGTCGGGCAGGGTCTGCGCTGACTGTTCTCTGGTGACCAAAAGCAGTCTCTGCAGAGCCTGGGGAGGGCTCAGCACACTCATCCGGCAGCTCACTGCTAATACTGTGAATCTGCATGCTCTCGCTGGGCACCTGCAATAGCCCATGGTGTATGTGGTAGCTGTGACTTTGCAGAGGTTTCTCTGCAATCACCCCTGTATCTGTATCCTATAAATACACTGATCATGCTGCTGTCATAAGCATACTCTGCACAGCCTGCTCTACAACACCTGCCTGGAGGGGACCTGCAGGGTCTCTCCTCAGGGTTAGAAAGAGCTTTGCCTTCCTAAGCAGTCTCTTCCCTATTGCTCTCAATTTAAGTGCTGCTCTAAGGCTAGATGTTGAGCACATGGCTCCCAGAGCCGTGGGGAAAGGATAGTGGGACTGAAGGGTTGATCATCCAGTGGGCAACAGGGGAAGCAGCTCCCAGCAGCAGCCTGCTCCTGAAGCTCTTGTCCGGAGCTTCCCAGTTCCTTTTTCCCTCCACAGGATTTTCAGTCTCTCGGGGGGAGCAATGCATTCACAGCAATTCCTGATTGACAGCATACTCCAGGCTGCAGAGAGAGTCCTGCAGAGCCAGCCCCGTCCCACAGCCCAGAAATACACCCAGCCCCAGGTCTGAGCCTTGCTTGCACCTCCTGCAGCAAGAGGCCCCGGCTCTGCCAGCCAGCACCACAGCTCCCTGTGCTCCAGGCAGGCTGGCTGTCCTCCCCTGGCACCACTGGCAGCCTGCTCTTCACAGAGGGCTGCTGGTCCTTGGCAGGAGACCACAAGGAGCCTCCATAATGAGCTGGGGCCAAGACTGAGACGGAAAATCATAGACTGCACTTCACCAGGGACCACAGCCAGGCAGGGAGTGAGGGCTCTAGACTGAGCTCAGATAATGAGCTTAAACAGTGCTGTGGCATGTGGGCGGAGGGAGTGGGCCCAGGTGAGGCTCTTTGTGGTCACTGAGGTCTATTAGTGCACTCAGGCCCTGGAAAGCACCAATTAAGTGGTATGAAGACCAGGCAGTGTTTAAGTGTGCTGTTCTCCCAGGTGGAGCATGCAGGAGCAGCCTGATGGCTGCTGGTACGAGCACCCTCAACAGGACTGTCAGTTGTACAGAAATGGAAGTGCTGAAATGGAAGTGCTTGACATGACAGGGTTCCCCTGGAGCCGAGCCCTGACCCACCGACAGGGTGAGCCAGTGAAGCTGCCAGGTCTGGGTTGGTGCTGCAGTGACCAAAAAATGATCCCCTGGGTTGCACTGCATGCCTGGCAGCCGGCTGGGCCAGTCCAGCATTTGCACAGCAGCACCCAAAAATCCTGGCCAGCCCTCCTGCCCCGAGGCAGAGACCTGCCCTGTGGTGGCTGTGGGAGCACAGGCAGGAGGCACGCTCGGGGTGGGCAGGGCTTGTCGTGCTGTGCCAAAACATCTTTGCTCTACCTTTTCCAAAATACAGAGTGTTTTTTGTCTGCGCTTAGAATCTTGGAGCCTTTGGGGTCTTCCTCTCTACATCATGGAGGGTACAGCAGCAAACCTGTGCATCTGTGGCTCCTACACGTGTGTGTGTGCCAAAAGTTGCTCTTGACTCACTTGCAGGACGCTCCATGAGGCAGCACCCACCATCACCACTGCACAGCCCTGCTGGGTGCCAGGCTGCCTGGCCGCCCTCTCACCTCTTCTCTGCTTCTCTCCAGCTCCACCAGAGAGACCTCTGGTCTCCTTCTGTGCTGGTCACTTGTCACTGCTCCTCCAAGCATGGCTGCCAACCCACTGATAGGACAGAGGAGCTTTCTGCTCCACTTGTCCCATGGCATTTCTGCCCACCGTGGAAGGCCAGAGCAGACAATGTACAGCAGACACTGCTGCCCACACTGTACATCCTGGGTGCCTGCCAGATAGGGGGAACTGTGAATTTCCACAGATATCAACCAGGGGGGTAAAGTCCAGGGCTATGCAGCCTCCTCTAGGGAGAAGGGCAACTTCAGAGGTTTTATAGCACAGCAGAGCAGTGGAGAGCTCAGAGAGGTCCCCTGCACTTGTTGCCCTTGGGCAATCTGTGCAAAAGAGCCAGAAGCCAGCTGACAGCAGAGCAGGAAGAGTAGCACTGCCAGTGCTGACCCGTTGCTTGGTAAGATGCTTTTGATGTTTTTTGACAGGCAGGCACAGAGTGCGGGTTGGCAGCTCAGCAGCTCTGCCCCAGGAAGAGATCAGCCCTTGCCAACAGCGAGGGACAGAAAGAGCTTTATTAAGCTTACTGCAAAAATACTGTGAGCTTTAGAAGGTTAAAACCTTTTCAGCTGCAGAGCTTGGCCCCTCTGCCTTGCTTAGCTCTACGGCAAAGTTCCCTGGACACGGGAGAGCAAATTTCCCCTGCAGGCCTCAGGGGCTGTCTGGCTGTGAGTGTGCCAAGAGCCAGCAGCAAGCTTGGGATCCACCTGGTCTGTGCCTCCTGCTGTGAGGGACAACCTTTTCCTCACTGGTCCCACCACCCTCGCACCAGGGACACCCCAACCGCCTGGTGCTCCTCGCACCGGGGTTCCACTGGACCCAAGGACTCTGCTAGCCCCGGAGTGAGCCGTGGCTACAGGGACACTGTGCCGACACGCCCAGCCCAGGGGCACAGGGGATGTGGGCGATACAGCGCCGGCTGCCACTGGAGCAGCCAGAGCCGTGTGTCACCCCGGGTACCCGAATAACCGGGTTTCGGCTGATCCTGATAATCCTAGGGTAAAGGTCCAGGGCAGCGTTTGTCTACCGAGCACGCAACCACAAGGATCGGCTGCGTGTCCGTGTCCCCGCGCAGCGCGGGACGGCTCCTGAGGCCGGAACAGCCGTGCGGGCGGCCGGGAGCCAGCCGGGCTCTGGCTTCCTTTCCGTGCGCCCGTGGGAGGAGTGGCGGAGGGCGACGCCCCGCTGCCGGACGCTGCGCACCGCCAAGCCGGGCCGCGGTCCGGCGTCACGGGTCGGGGCAGCCCGGCGGAGACCCCCGCACGGCTCCGTGCCGGCCGCCAGCCTTCCCCGGGCCGCTCATCCCACGGCCGCAGGTCGGTGACGGGTGTCCCCCGAGCTGCCGGCACGCAGCGGGCACGGGCACGGCACAACAGGGATCTCCCCGGGAACGGAGAGGGCACAGGGCAGGCGGAGGGGCTGTCACCCACCTGGGAGGGAGCCGTGGGTCCCCACAGCAGGGCACAGCACCCCAAGGCACCTCCATCGCCGGGACTTGGCATGGCCGGGGAGGTTTGGAGGCTCCCTGACACTCGGTAGGATTTCTGCTCAGAGGCGACACCACAGCAGTGCAAAACCCAGCACTGGCCAGGTCCACACTGGCGGGGGACAGCAGTCGCTTTGCAACCCCAGACAAACTTTTGCGGGGCTGCCTCTCTTGGGACCTCTTCGGTGCACCAGGGTCAAAGTTTTGCTCAGTTGCACCCCTGGCCGCTCAGCCCCGCTGTCCGACGCTGTCCGCAGGCAGAGACCCGGTGGAGGAGCGCAGCATGGCAAAGAAGGTGGCCATCATCGGCGGGGGCAGCAGCGGGCTGTGCGCCATCAAAGCCTGCCTGCAGGAGGGGCTGGAGCCCGTCTGCTTCGAGAGGACCGGCGACATCGGAGGCCTCTGGAGGTTTGAGGTAAATCCTGCTGGCCACGTGTCCTGCTTGGGGTCAGCACGGTGACCCTCAGGACTCAGTGGTGGCTGGTGGGGTGGCAGCTGGCCACAGTGGGATCCTCTGGGTGAGACTGAGGGCAGGGGCTCCATGAAAAGGAGCACCTCATCAGCCCCAGCCATCCTTCCCCATCGTTCCCCCGGCCAGCGCTGAGCCGTGCCCTGCTCCCACAGGAGCACCCCGAGGACGGCCGTGCCAGCATCTACCGCTCCGTCATCATCAACACCTCCAAGGAGATGATGTGCTTCAGCGACTTCCCCATCCCTGAGGACTTCCCCAACTACATGCACAACTCCCAGATCATGGAGTACTTCCGCATGTACGCCCAGCACTTCGCCCTGCTCCGCCACATCCGCTTCAGGGTGAGAGCTGGGGGGCTGAGGGGCAGGTGGCAGCGGGAACGGGGGCACAGGGTGCCTGACACCGCTCCCCCTGCACCCAGACCAGCGTGTGCCGCGTGTCCAAGCGGCCCGACTTCGCCAGCAGCGGGCAGTGGGAGGTGGTGACGGAGAGTGAGGGGAAGCAGGAGGCGGCCGTCTTCGACGCCGTGCTGGTGTGCAGCGGGCACCACACCGACGCACATCTCCCGCTCAGTTCCTTCCCAGGTACTGCCTGTGCACTGACATGAGGAGACACCCTTGAAAGCTAGTCCATGCCAGTCCCTATTCTCCCTGCTGCTTTCCCTCCTGGTCCCAGCGTTTCCCTGCCTTGCTTTGACTCCAGGAGCACTCCTGTGCTCCCCAGGAGTGGTTTGGTGGGGCAAGGGAGCATCTCCAGTCTTTAGGGGGTGATCCTCCAACCTGGCACCAGGAAGCCAAGCATCCCTCCTCCCTGCTCACAGGAATTGAGAAGTTCAAGGGCCGCTACCTGCACAGCCGAGACTACAAGGATGCTCAGGCTTTCACAAACGAAAGAGTTGTTGTCATCGGGATCGGGAATTCGGGGTCAGACCTAGCTGTGGAGATCAGCCAAACAGCCCAGCAGGTAAGCAGTAAGGTCCCAGCAGGCAGGATAGCCCCTGTGGGACACCAGGAGCAAGGCACTCGCACAGCCGTCGCTCTGTGCCAGCACTCACTGTGTTTGGCAATGCTGGCACCTGCCAATCCCAGCTGCCAGGCAATTGAGACCTGCTCCCACTCCCCTGCGAGATGCCAGTCACCAGCTCCCTCTGCCCTCTGGGTCTTTACCCAGTGCTCAGGCAGCAAAAAGCAGAGTGATCCCAGGGCGAGGACATGTCCCCCGCAGGGCAGCCCTCTCAGGACCATCACTGCCTTCAGGAAACGATCCTTCTTCCTTGTCTAGGTCTTCCTCAGCACCCGCCGGGGTGCGTGGGTCCTCAATCGCGTTGGAGATCAGGGCTACCCCATCGACACCATCTTCAGCACTCGCATGAAGACATTCCTGCGGCAGCTGTTCACCTCATCCATGGTATGTGACTACATGGAGAAGAAGCTGAATGCCAGGTTTGACCACGCGCACTACGGCCTGAAGCCAAAGCACAGGTATCAGCAAACACTCGCCCTGCCCAGAAGGGACCGTCTGCCTCCCTCTGTGTCCTGCCCAGCTTGGCCATTCCATGCTCCCTGTGCTTGGACTGGGTTATTAATTTTGTTGTGCCCAGGCAATGCTTGAGGGAGCCACCACCGCACCTTCCAAGGACTCTTGGAGATACCAGTGCAGGGGCAGCTGCCGAGCATCCCTGGGGATGAACATTCCCAGAGCAGGGAGCAGCAGCTGGAGCAGGACACGGAGCAGAAGCACTCCCTTCCCAGTGCCCTAATGGCTCCTTGCACCTTCCAGGATCGTCCAACAGCACCTGACCATCAACGACGACCTGCCCAACCGCATCATTTCGGGCAGGGTGCGGGTGAAGCCGAACATCCGGGAGTTCACGGAGACATCTGCCATCTTTGAGGACGGCACCAGGGAAGAGGTCGATGCCGTAGTTTTTGCCACAGGATACAGCTTCTCATTCCCGTTCCTCAAGGGCTTCAAGGTGGTGGATAACCAGATCTCCCTCTATAAATACATGTTCCCCCCTGACCTGGAGAAGCCGACGCTGGCTTTCATCGGCCTCATCCAGCCCGTGGGAGCCATCATGCCCGCCTCCGAGCTCCAGTCTCGCTGGGCCACCCGTGTCTTCAAGGGTAAGTCAGGCAAACCTGCCCTGTGGATGCAGCCCTGGAGTGAGGGCAGATGGTGCCCAGCCATGGTGAGAAGGCAGCAGCTGGTTGTGCCATCCTGGCCATGGTGATGGCATGGCTGCCTTGCAGCTGTCATGGTGAGATGGCCTCGTGTCTGAGAGGCACAGGGACATGCACACGCTGAGTTCCACGGGCTGCTCCTTCCCATCCCGAGGCACTCGGACATGTCTCAGGTGCCAGAGCACACACCACGGTGGTGCTGGCAGAGGCACAGCACGCGGGCAGGGGCAGCACCACAGTGGCCGCTGTGTCTCATCCTCCCCAGGGCTGAACGAGCTGCCCTCGCGGCACGACATGGAGGCTGACATCGAGCAGAAGAAAGAAGCGATGGCAAAGCGGTAAGATCCCTGCGGGAGCAGCAAGGGGCTGCCTTCGGCACAGCTGCTCATGGGCATCCGTCCTGTCCCATGGATGCCTCCTGGCACATTTGTGTGTGCCAGCAGAGAGCAGGGATGTGGTTGGCCACACTACCCACAGTCCAGTCTGTCCAATACCACCTTCCTGGTGCGCAGGGCATCTGCCAGCTCTGCTTCCAGCACCCACCTGCCCTCCTTCCCTGCCCGCAGGTACGTGAAGAGCCAGCGGCACACCATCCAGGTGGATTACGTCCCTTACATGGACGAGCTCGCCTGCCAGCTGGGGGTCAAGCCCAACCTGCTCACGCTGTTCCTCACGGACCCCAAGCTGGCGATGGAGGTGACCTTCGGTCCCTGCACGCCGTACCAGTACCGGCTGCGGGGCCCGGGCGCCTGGGCGGGCGCCAGGGAGGCCATCCTCACCCAGCAGCAGCGCATCCTCAAGCCCCTGCAGACACGGCATGTGGAAGAGAGCAGCTCAGCCCCTGCCATGCCCCTCATCTTCAAGCTGGTCGGGGCCGTGGTCATCCTGGCAGCTGTTTTTGCCTACTTGTAGGTGCCCTGCAAACGCAGGAAGGGAGGTTTTGCCATGTGCCGGGGGGCTGGCTGGCCACCCCTGCCTCTTGGCAGCCTGTGCACCCCAGTGGTGGCAGAAACCTTCCTCCTGCCTGGCACAGCCTGGCTGTGACCACACCATGAGCTAGGGATGCACAGAACCTCCCCAGCTGCCAAAATAATGCTTGGGCTCCTGCTCTGCACGTCTCCCTGGGAAGTGCCATCATGGACAGAGGAGAAAACCTGCTCACTGCAGGCTCAATTGCAGTCCCTCTCAGCCAGCGTGCCGGGCTTTTCTGTCCCCTGTAACCGAGCCGTGCCAATGTTGCCACACACGCACTGGAGCTAAGCAGCAAAGGCACAGCACACTTTCTAAATGGATAAATGCATTAAACAGCCAAGCATAAATGCATTAAACAGTCCGTCCTGTTACTGACACCATCACAACTCTCTGTGTGCTGTGGGAATGCTCACGGGCTTGAGAGCGGCCTCGTAGCACTGGCCCACTGCAGCATGGGCTGATGTACGCAAATGTTCCACAGCAAGACAGCCTCTCTCCAGGTGTGTGCCGCCGGAGCGGGTCCTGGCGGTCACAGTGGAGTGGCTCAGTGCCACCCTGGTCACCTGCGTGCACCTCCTCCGGAAGGTGGCTGGGTGGGCTGGGGACCCAGAGTGGGTAAAGGGTGGGGGTCCTGGCCACCACACACCTGGGCTGGTCATGCCAGTCCCTCCCCTCCCCTAGGTTTGTCTTCCACGCCACAACCTGCCGAAATCTGAAGCACAGCCACATCTCTGCCCTGCCCAGGACGTGCCGGGGCCATGTCGGCATCGTTAAGCGCTTACAGAACTTAATGCGCCTCTTGCAGAGGGGAGGCGCAGGCAGGAGGTGTGGCAGGGCAGTGGGGGAAACCTGTAGATCGTGTCTGGAAGAAACACATCTTGTAACACCCCAGCTGACCTTGGCCGCCCACAGGAAGCACAGGGACAGTCACCCCCAAACCGAGCAGCACCGGGCAGCCTCCCTGGTGGGACCAGCCCGGCTCTGCAACTCCTGGCCACAGCTTCTCCAGCATCCCTGCCACCACCACACTACGCGACATGGCTGCCCGGAGAGTTGCCATCATCGGTGCCGGTGCCTCTGGCCTGTGCGCCCTGAAATGCTGCCTGGATGAGGGGCTGGAGCCCACCTGCTTTGAGAGGAGCACGGACATCGGGGGGCTCTGGCGCTTCGAGGTAAGCCCCGCGCAGCCAGCCTGCCCCGCGGCGGCAGCACGGATGGGACGGGGACCAGTCCTTGGCAGAAAATGACGCACCGCTCCCCTGCTTTGCATGCGTGCAGCAGGCAGGTTTCCAAGGAAAACCACAGGAATGTAAAACTGCTTTGGCAGCGTGGTGCCAGCTGGTGTGTCAGGCGCACAGGACCCAGCTCCTGCTCACCAGCAGCAGGATGAAGCCTCCCCAAGGACTTCACGCCACGGCTTGCTCCCCCAGCTCAGGCTTCCCCTTTCCCATCCCTCCCTTCCCAGCCTCATCCATGCCTTCCTCTGCTGTTTTGCTCTTGCTCACTCCCAGCCCTTTCCTACCTATCTTCTCCTACCTGACTCCACCGTCTGTCCCCGTCTCTGTCCTGCCCAGCCTCTTCCTGGAATCATGATTGCTCCTCTCCCTGCTTCTGTGCCACTCGCCCACACAGAGACACCGAGTGCTGCCTTCTCCGTGCCTTGGCTCTCCCTGCCTTGGGACAATCCTGGAGCTTGTCTCTGCCCCGCCTAATGAGGCTGCTGACTTCTATCCCATGGAGCCACCAACAAGACGACCAAGTGTTCCCACCACGCCCTGATACATGTGTGGGAGAGCCCCAGGGGGGACACGTGTGGCACTATGCCAGAGTGGGGTCTGGGGTGGATCAGTCACAGTCCGCTGGTTCTACAGGCTTGGTGGAGCAGAACCAGAGCAGCAGCATCCAGTTGCCAGGGCGCAGGTCTGGCAAGCAGGAGCAGCCACTCAGCAGGAAGCACTGGAGCTGACTCCACAACCGGCAAGACCTGATGTGGCAGCCAGGGCAACAGCACCACAGGAGCTTTGGGAATGCACTACCTCACAGGGGCAAGGAGTGGAAGTGGGGAAACTGAGGCACAAGACCACCATGACCCGCTGTCACCACTGCCTGGCTCCCAGCAGCCCAGAGCTGCATCCCTGTTTTTTGGGGTGGGGGGTCTCAGCCACAGGAGAGTGCTGGGTGCAGGATAGGTGCTACAACAACCTGTGGGTTAATCCTGCACCCACAGGGGAGGTGCCAGGTGGGGCAGGCAGGCGGCCCTGCAGCCCCCGGCCAGCGCCGAGCCGTGCCCTGCTCCCACAGGAGCACCCCGAGGACGGCCGTGCCAGCATCTACCGCTCCGTCATCATCAACACCTCCAAGGAGATGATGTGCTTCAGCGACTTCCCCATCCCTGAGGACTTCCCCAACTACATGCACAACTCCCAGATCATGGAGTACTTCCGCATGTACGCCCAGCACTTCGACCTGCTCCGCCACATCCGCTTCAGGGTGAGAGCTGGGGGGCGAGGCGCAGGTGGCAGCGGGAACGGGGGCACAGGGTGCCTGACACCGCTCCCCCTGCGCCCAGACCAGCGTGTGCCGCGTGTCCAAGCGGCCCGACTTCGCCAGCAGCGGGCAGTGGGAGGTGGTGACGGAGAGCGAGGGGAAGCAGGAGGCGGCCGTCTTCAACGCCGTGCTGGTGTGCAGTGGGCACCACACCGACGCACATCTCCCGCTCACTTCCTTCCCAGGTACTGCCTGCGGGCTGTTCGCCTGCTCCCTGACATCCCTAAATGCCTTTGCAGTTTAACACACCGGGTGGGACTGCATGAGTATCCAAAGCATCCTGCTGGCAGATGTCACCGCTGCCAGCGTGCCTCTCCCACCTGAGCCAGGCTCCCTCTCCATGTTGCTGGCCAAGCACCTGCTGGGCTCTCCAGCTCCTCACCAAGGCTGGAGGGCTCAGCACTGGTGGTGGTCTTGCCTCTGGGTGCCAGGGGAAAATGCCTGGAGAGCCTTCAGCTGTGGAGACCCTCTTTGGCTGGAGAACAGGCTGGAGCACACTGCCACCAGGGTCTGGCGAGGTGGCACAGACACTGGTTGTTCCTCTGCCGGCAATGCATGGCACCAAACAGGATCTGCAGCATAATTTTGGGATGGAAGCATGGAATTCTCCAGTCCAAGCCCTGTTCCAAGCCAGGCTAATCCCAAAGGCAGTCCTGCACCTCCCTGGGCACTACCCCAGGGCTGCATAACTCCTGTTGGTCACAGTGGTCCTGGCTGTTCCCAAAACACACCACCAGTCTGAACAGGGGGCAGCCACCCTCCTGCTCCACATCCCAGCCCAGCACGGCTTCCCTCTCTTTTCCAGGGCTGGAAAAGTTTGAGGGCTACTACCTGCACAGCCGGGACTACAAGAGCCCTCAGGCCTTTTTGGGAAAGCGGGTGGTCGTGGTTGGCATTGGGAACTCGGGCATCGATATCGCAGTGGAGCTGAGCCACACAGCCAAGCAGGTGTGCTGGGAGAGCTCACAGGGGTGGGACCCCAGAGGGCACCGATCATCCTCCACCATCCCCTGCGGGCTCCCCTCCCTCCAGCACCCGGCCACAAGCAGCCCATCCCCTCTCTGCGGGGGTGGCTACTGTGGTCCCAGCAGCTGTGCTGGCTTCCCTGTCCCTGGAGCACAGCAGGGGCCCAGCCTAGCCTGAGGATGCTGCCGTGCTGCCACCTCTCACCTTCCTTCCAGGTTTTCCTCAGCACCAGGCGTGGGTCCTGGGTGCTGCACCGGGTGGGGGATAGCGGGTACCCCTTTGACTTCAGCTACCTCAGCCGCTTCATACAGTTCCTCCAGAACCTGCTGCCTTCAAATGTCATCAGTTTCTTGTTGGAGAGGAAGCTCAATGCCCGCTTTGACCACGCACTCTATGGCCTAAAGCCCAAGCACAAGTGAGCGCCCCAGCAGCACCCCAGGTACCTGCTCCAGCAATGCCCATCCCTCTGCCAGGGCCTGAACCAGGTCTGTCTGTGCCTTCCAGGGTCTTTGACCAGCACCCGACCATCAACGACGACCTGCCCAACCGCATCATTTCGGGCAGGGTGCGGGTGAAGCCGAACATCCGGGAGTTCACGGAGACATCTGCCATCTTTGAGGACGGCACCAGGGAAGAGGTCGATGCCGTAGTTTTTGCCACAGGATACAGCTTCTCATTCCCGTTCCTCAAGGGCTTCAAGGTGGTGGATAACCAGATCTCCCTCTACAAGTTCATGTTTCCCCCTGACCTGGAGAAGCCAACGCTGGCTTTCATTGGCCTCATCCAGCCCCTGGGTGCCATCATGCCCATCTCCGAGCTTCAAAGTCGCTGGGCCACCCGTGTCTTCAAGGGTAAGTCAGGGCAGTTTGGGGGATGCAGCTGGGCTCCCCCAGCCATGCCAAGACTGAGTTGTTGCTGGTGGCATCCCCTCATACGCTGCCTCCCCACACGCACCTTTTTATCCTCCTTTTGCTTCTTCATGAGGACAAAACCCCGCTTTGCATTTTTCTACCACTCTTGCACTCTTCTCTTGTGGGGACCACTAACTGGTCCTGCTGCCTGCAGCCACATTCTCCCTTTCCTTTCCTGCTGTTACTTCCTTTGCCCACATCTCCCACTTTGCTCCTGACGTGGTGGCACATCCCAAAAGCCCCACGCGCAAACAGAGGCCGGGCTGGGCTGCAGAGCCTTCCAGAGCATGGCAGGAGCACAGCCCACCCTCCAGCCTCCTTTCGCCCAGGGCTGCAGGGCCTGCCGCCGCCCGCCGACATGCTGGCCGAAATCTCACAGACCAAGCAGAGAATGGCTGAGCGGTAAGGCCCCTGCGCAGCACCCCCCTGCCACCCTTTACCCCCGCGCCCCCGTGCCAAACCCTCCTGCCCGCAGGTACGTGAAGAGCC
>VZTG01009612.1:952191-985004 GCA_013397845.1 Melanocharis versteri | reverse complement strand
CCCGCCGAGCAGAGCCCGAGCCCCAGCCCTGCCTGCTCGGAGGGAGATTTTCCGCCCCCGGTTTCCCAGCTCATCCCCTTAACCCTACGGCAACCTCAGGACTCAGCTCTGGTTGCCGGCTCCGAAGGAGGGAGAGCCCGGGCGGATCGGGCTTCCCCGGGCCGCGCCAGCCCCAGGCGGTGTCAGCCCGGCGAGATGCCGGNGTCCCTCCTGCATAAACCCCCTCGGGCTGCCTGCCAGGGCTTCCCCGCGTGGTCGCTGGCCGGGTGGGAGAGGCAGCAAGCGTGGCACATCCCGGGGAGGGGAATGGGTATAGTTCACTTGTCATTTTCCCTGTGGGGAGGTGGGGCTGGCTGGAACCGAGGGGCCCTGGTGATGGGGCAGGCAGGCACTCACCTTGCTGCGGGCTGCGGCTGGCAGGGGCTTGGTGCCAGGCTGGGAGTGGACGTGCTGGGGTGCCGTGGAGGTTTGCTGGGGCTCTGGTGTGGGCAGCATTTCCATCCGTGACTTGGATGTACCTGTGTCACACCATCTCCCGTGCTACAAGGGCTGGTCTGGATGCAGGAGGGTTTGGGCTGTAAAAGTTAACTCAGCAAAGCCGGGTACTGCAGGCTGTGCGCAAAGAACTGTCCTGGCACAGGCCGGGTGCCTGTGTGTGTGATGTGGGAAGTTCAGCCTTTCCCACCTTCTTTCCTGTAGATGAGAAGTAAGGGAGCCTTGGTGGAGATGCTGGAGAGGGAACTCCTCAGCAGCAGGTCTGGAGGTACAGGGGCACTTTTTGTGAGGAGCTGTCTGAGCCTCCTCAGAGCAGAGGGGGAAGATGTCAGAGCAAGAGGTGTAGCTCATCTGACCTGGATCTTCAGGTATACCTGGTCTGCACTGAGAGGGGTGGGGGTATGGGTTAGCTGCCCACTTGAGCTGCCTTTTAGCCCTCAGGATTTAAGAAATACTGTCGTAATTGCTCCATAATGTTCTAAAGCTTGGCTTTGGCTGGCAGCCTTGCTTGGCACCCTTGATATAACTTGATCTTTTAAACAAACGTCCAAATGTCACAAGTGAGCACATGAAGCAAGGCTGGCTGTCCCCTTGCTTGCTCTGCAGAGCCCACAGTAAGCTGAAAGCTGCAAAATAAGCCTGGAAATGGGCAAGAACCCCAATCCATCTCAGCTCCTGGAAAAAGGGTAAGGCCTGAAGAGTCCTGTGTAGCTTGCAGTGGCTTTGTTGTTTGTCCTAAAAGGTGTGTAGTTGTTCATGGCTTGGTCAGTTCTCCTGTTTTGCTTTCTCTGAGCTGGGTGAGGTTGGGGATGGTGGCCCATCTCCAGCTGCAGAGGGACGCTGAGGTGGCCAGGGCTGCCCTTCCCTCACCGTGTGCCTCCAGACAACCAGGCAGGTGCTGGCTAGGTCACAACAAACGGTCCTCCCCGCTGCGCTGTGCTGCAGCTGGCACGGTGACTTGCCTGGTGAATCATAAGTGAATGCTGCTGAGAGCTGAGCTTTTTGCAGACACCACAGCATTAGCCCCACTCCTTGGACAAGCTCCAGCTTGGGCGATTCCATTCGGACACTTTAAATGCTCCCTGTCGCCTTTGCAGGCACAAGGCTCTGCTCTTCTGCCTGCAAGCTCTTGGAGACTTGTTGGGGACTGTAGAACAGCTGCTACTTTCACTCCCTAGCTGTTTTCTTGCTGGATGTAGGGGATTGTCTGTAGAGCCTGACTGCAGGACTGTGAAAGAGGCTCTGTTAACGCCGGGCAGTTGATTTGCCAATAAAGGTTGGCTTTATTTTTCCCTTCAGCTCTTCTCTGTTGGCTGCTGAGGGCTGATGCGGGACGCGGGTGAAGTCGTATTGGTTTTGGAGTCTTAACAATTACCAGCTTAGCTAAAGTGATGGTTCTTAAAGACGTGGCTATAATTAGGTCAAGCTGTCTTGTTTGTTGAATTCCCAATCAGCTCCCAAACTTGGTAATGGAAATGAACTTGGGGCCTTTTTTAGGATTGCTGCTCGTCTCCACTGGCGAAGAACCTTGGGAGACGGCTCTTTTGCTCCTCTCCTTGCTGCCAGAGCCCGTGGGCAAAGGCAGAGCGTTGTTCTGTCTCCCCCCAGGGGCTGCTGAGCTGTCATGGGGAACACCACCAGCGAGCGGGTGTCCGGGGAGCGCCATGGCTCCAAGTCCCACCGCTCGGACGGCTCCGGTGCCTCCCACCCCGCCAAGGAGCACCCGCACAAGATCATGGTGGGCAGCACCGACGACCCCAGCGTTTTCAGCTCCCATGACTCCAAGGTAGGGGCTGGCTGCTCCCTTCCCTGCCTGCGCTCTGGAGCTTCGGCTCGCTGCCTGTGTGGGGCTGCGTTCCCAGCCATGCGAGGGGTCTCTGAGGAGCTCTGTGCTGCTCCTGTCTGCCATGTGCAGGTGGGCTGGTAGAGGCCAGGCGGAAGTGAATGTGTTCACCGTTGTCTCTGTGTCTCAGTCAGGCTCTGGTTTTCTTTGCCCAGATTCCCGGGGACAAGGAGTTTGTGTCGTGGCAGCCAGATCTGGAGGAGTCAGTGAAACCATCTCAGCAGGCTCGTCCAACTGTCATACGCTGGGCCGACGGAGGCAAGGAGGTCTTCATCTCCGGATCCTTCAACAACTGGAGCACCAAGATCCCACTCATCAAGAGGTAGCCAGTCCTTCAAGTCACTTACTCTATGTTCTCATCTGCTCCGGTGCAGAGAAGGTTTTCCTTTGCTCAGCTGGCTTTTCACTGTTCGCCCAAGCTGTGGGTCTGAGACAAATATACAGTAAGCTCCTTCCCTGAGTGGTGCTGCAGGGACAGTGGGAAGTTGTGAAACAGGGACAGCACAGGATGGGCCACTTTTCTTGCCCAACTGGCTGTCACGCAGCAGCCAGTCCTGGCAGCAGAGCCCTGCCCAGGTATGCAGCAGTCCTCTGGAAGCTGTCAGCTCTTCCCTTGGCTGCAGCATTACCCCATGCCTAGTTGTATTGCTGCCAGTGGGCGTTAGTTGTTTGTCCCTCACGTATCTTCTTGCACTAATGATGTTCTTGCTGTTCTGCAACACATCTGTGTCTTACATGGAAGCTCATGTAGGACTCTAGCAATTAACCTGGGATGAGTTTATCTCAATTGTAGGCTTGACAAACAGAGCTGGCCCACTTGCTCCTGTCCTGCCATGCCAGCACAGGGCAGGAGCTTTGCCCCCGCATTCTTCCCAGCCTGTCTTGCCCAGGGTGTCTGTCAGATCCACTTTCTCAGGGCATGGAGGGGTGGACTTCCACTTGCAGCTGGGCTGCCAGGGTTTGAGCCATGCTGGTGCCTGTTGTGGCCATGCCTGATGATGAGCAAGCCTAGCCCTGCATGAAGGTGTTGGGGTGGAGGGGCTGGGCGGTGCTGGTTCCTGGGCCCCCATGGAAGAGCAGCATTCAGAGCATCAACAGGGTGATGCTGTTGCACATCTGTTCTCTCTGCACAGCCACAACGATTTTGTTGCTATCCTGGACCTTCCAGAAGGAGAGCACCAGTACAAATTTTTTGTGGATGGCCAGTGGGTCCATGATCCGTCTGAGGTAATGCTCAAAGCTTTATCCCTGCAGATCTTGTCTTCTTCAGGGAACTAGGCAGGATGTAGCTGCAGCAGAGGGGGAACAGGAAGAGCAGAGATTATCTGTTGAAACAAAAGGCACACCTCCATCCCCTGAGTCATTTCAGAGGCTGGTTCCTCTGGACTTAGTCATGCTTTATGGAGAAGCATTGGGAAAGGGCAGGGAAATGCCAGAAGGCCCTCAAGTCCCGCTGAGAATTGGCAATGGGAAGATGGGCCATGAGGTCAGCACGCACTTACAGGTTCTCCTCCAAACTGAGTCATGCGGGAGCAGCATGGGAAAGACAACACACCTACCCATGGGCATGTAGCAGGATGGAGGATGGAAATAGGAGGTGATGTAGGAGCCTGTGATAAAGGAAAACCCTCCCAGGGTAAACAGCAGAGATCTACAAGTGTAGGGCAGAGAGGGACACCAGCCACCTGTGCTCTGAGGTAGTGTTGCAGCAAAGACAGCTTGGGCTGGGAGGATCTGGGAAGCATTGAATGTGCCTCTGTTGGAGGTGAACACGGGAAGATTCTCACCTCAGTTCTTTCCAGCCTGTGGTTACCAGCCAGATGGGGACGATAAACAACCTCATCCACGTCAAGAAGTCTGACTTCGAGGTGTTCGATGCGTTGAAGGTGGATTCCCTGGAGAGCTCAGAAACCTCAGGTCGGGGTGAGTTTTGTGGCATTACAGCTTTGCATGTGCTATTTTCCACTTCCTCTGCTCCGAGCCTTGCTGCTCTGGGGTGCACAGACCCCCTGGGCAGAGGCATGGGCCTGCACTGGGGATGAGCAGTGTTGGGCAGCTTGTCCTCCCCAGCCCACAGCTGAGGCCTCGTCCTCTGGAGGGGCTGTGTTGGTGTCACTTGTTCTGTGCTAGCACCATCCCAGAGCAGAGCTGCTGCCTGTGCGTGGCTGAGGGAGCCATTTTGGACTGGGAAATGCCAGGAACATCAGCCCTTCCTGTCCGATCAACTGTAAGTCATCTGATCCGGGGTACAGGCTAGGTGATAGCAGGATCCAGTTTATTTTCAGCAGCTACTCTTGGTTTTCATGCCAAGGTAATTTGTACCAGTGCTAGCACATTGCAAACCCCCGTCTGCTTGTGTTACAGCAGCAGGTTAGGTTACCACACAGGCACCGGTGGTGCTGGCTCAGTGTGAAATGCTGGCAGGAAGCTCAGTCGTGTGTCTGTCCCTGCTACAGCCCCATCTCAGATACAGCTCAGCTCCGTGTCCTTTCCCAGCCCGGGCAAGAGACACTCTGCTGGAGAGAAGCCAGCAAGCAGCAGCAGCCCAAGGAGGTGGAGCCCTTCTAGGGGCTAGCTGTTCCAAAATGTTCAGATCAGGTGTAGCTGGGAGATGTGGTCAGTCCAGCTTTCAGTAACCACAAGCTCCTGGGGTCCCTCCCATGTGTGGAACAGCTGCTTAATCTGGAGTTTCTATTTGCCTTCCCTGGACCTCCTCATCAGGCAGCGCCGTGGGCAGCCTGCTCCCTGTGCCCCTGCTGCTGAGGGCACAGCTCTGGAGCAAACCAGCTGCTTCCTGCAGGGAGAGGGACCTGGCTGTGCAGAGAGCTGTGTGCTTGAGGGGTCTCGTGATGGGTAACATGGGGTGCCTGTGTCGTGTCAGTGCATGTGCCAGCTTACAGCCCTGCTTGGAATCGCCGTGGGCTTGCCTGGCTGCTTTTTCTGCTGTGAAAAGGCTGAGTTGTTTCTGTAGAATAGATACCTGCCCATGGCTTGTGGAGGATGTGCTTGAAAGACCTTGCTGGGTTCTCCTCAGCGTCTTAGGAGCTGCTCTGTGCTTGCCCATCCTGCTTCAGTCATTTCACGTCTCTTCCTTTGTCTTCTCTCTAGATTTATCCAGCTCCCCACCGGGGCCCTATGGCCAAGAGATGTACGTATACCGGCCCGAGGAGCGCTTCAAATCCCCACCCATCCTCCCGCCTCACCTGCTCCAGGTCATCCTCAACAAGGACACCAACATCTCGGTGTGTACCAGCATACTGCCCGCAGAGAGAGCCACACTGGGGTCACAAAGGGAGTCGTGTCTGCAGGGAGCCTGGTCTCCCCTTGGCTGGGCTCTAGCCCTTGGCATTTCCTAGGAAAAGCATCACTTTTCCCATTGACCACACTGATTTGGCCTCCTGGTGCTTAGCTGCGCTCTGTTCCTGTTCAGAACAGCCAGAGACAGTGGCAGCTCAAGCTGCCCGAGACAGCAGCTCCCTGTGCTGGCAGGGGCTGGGGGATCAGGGCTCTGCTGTCCCCCTGTGACACTCCTCTCCTCCTAGTGTGACCCCGCTCTGCTGCCGGAGCCCAACCACGTCATGCTCAATCACCTCTACGCGCTCTCCATCAAGGTAAGCGCAGGGCCCGTGAGGCCGCTGGGTGAGGAGCTGCTGTGGCTCCCAGGAGCCTGCAGCACCTGCAGGGAGCAGAACCTGCTCAGCCGGGGGTGGAGGTGGGGCCTGGCTGCCTGGTGAAGTGTGGCACGCACAGGGGCAGAGGGTGTGGCTTCCAGACAATTCCTTTCAGCTGCCTCCCTGCACCGTGGTGGAGCTGAGCATGTACCAGACCCTGCCCTTGCTCTGCCCTGCTGCCCTATGGTGTATTGCACTGGCTGCGGGACTGGGGACAGCAGGGACAGGCTGGGGCAGCTCCCCCAGCCCCGGGGGTGCCCTGGTGTTGACACTGTGCCTCCTGCAGGACGGCGTGATGGTGCTCAGTGCCACGCACCGCTACAAGAAGAAGTACGTCACCACGCTGCTGTACAAGCCCATCTGAGCCGGGGCCTCGCACGCTCCCCACGCAGGACACGAAACGCCGCTTTGTCTGCACACACTGGGCCACGGGACTGTGTGACAACTGGCCACTGGCTCCAGCCTCGAACCTGGCAGGGACACGGGCCTGGCAACAAGCTCAGGGCCACTGGGGCCTGTGACACTGTCCCATCCTACTGGCGTGGTTTAGCCCTTGGTTTCCGCCCACCTGCAGCTTCCCTTGGCTTCTGTGAGTCTCTGGGACCACTTTGCTGCTCACCAGAACAGCCTCTCCTCACGCCCGACACGAAAAGGGCTTCACCCTGCCTGTCTTCTCCAGCCTGTGAGGGCCTCAAGGTGGTCCTGGCACTGCAGCCAGTCCAGGCTCCAAGGAACACATCCTATTCTTCTGAAGGTTGCACTGTGCTGCTGTCCTGGTGATGAGTCTCCAAAGCCACCCGACACCCCAGCCTGGCACCTGTCCCTGTCCCACTGCCCTGGCTGTGGGGCTGCCCCCCAGCTTTGAGGAGGGCTCTGCAGCCCCAGCCCTCTGCGAGGTTCAGCGTCGAGCCAGCATGATGGACGGTACAGCTGGACACAGCCACTCTTACCTGCTGCTGTGAGAGCACCGCTGACTGCAGCGCCCTGTCCCCAACCTTGGCCGCTTCTGTGGGACAGGGCTGACTTTGTCCCAGCCAGAGGAGCACCAGCACATGCCCATGCTGGAGGGGCCTGGGAAGAGCAGAGCCGGGCAGGCACTCCAGGACCCCGGCTGCACCGCCTGCTGCCGCAGCAGTGCCGTGGGACAGGGGGTTCTCTATTTATTACAGTATTTATTGTTCTCGGTGCTGCTTGCCTGGTGTTGGAGAGGGGCTCTAAAACAGCGAGAGGAGGAAAGGGAGCGCCCAGTGTGGCACAGAGCTGCCCTTGGGTTGTTAGGGTAGGGCACAGAGCCACCCCACTGGGGACAGCCAGTGCCTTTCGCACCCTGTGCTGCAGGTAGTTTGGGGAGGGGGAGCACGGCTGCAAAAACAGGCATGCCAGAAACACCACAACCCAAAGGAAACCTTTATTGGGGACTCTTCAGCCACTGAACAGAATATGGCATTTCTTACATCTTCCTCCTGCACTGGGGCCCTGACATGTCCAGGAGCCCCCAAAGCGCAGTTCCAGTACCTCTGTCTATATACATATACATACATACATCCACAAGCAGGGACAGGGGCTCATCAGGGTTACAGAGGGGACCAGGGCCCAGGGCAAGGGGTGCTCAGCGTGGAGGGCTGTGTCACCCCACTCTGAGCACTGAGGGTGGGAGGGAGCAAGTGCTGAAGCATGGGCCAGACACAGCCCAAGCCAGCAGCTGCTGCTGCCATGCCAAGCAAAGGCTGGTGGAGGGCATGCAACCACCACAGCAGCCCAAACCCACTAACTGTGTAGCACTGGACACCCCAGACCCCTTTCCACCCCAGCCCTCAGAGCAGCAGGGGCAGGGTCCACTCTGGCACGGCTCGGCTCAGCAGCCAGTGGGCTGTTCCATGCTGGCCATTGCTCCTTGCCCTGCATGGGGCTCACGCAACAGGCAGGGCCTGCTGGGCCTTCACCTGGCAAGAGATGACACATGGCAGTAAGGAAGGGCACTACTGTGCCCTGGGGACACGGACACCCTGGCTGAGGAGACAGGGAAAATGTGTCCCTGTGTCCCCCACACCCTTCACCCAGCTAGCCCTCAGCACTCCACGACAGCCACCACAGGGTGTGTGCCATCTGCGTCCATCCCCAGGGCATCAGGACAGGGACACCCACCCCTATCCCACACTGGCTGTCAGAGCAGACTCACCTCCAGGTTCGTCCTGGCCTTGCGCAGCACACTGTGGGTCCTGGTCACTGCAGGAGAGAGAGATGGGGTCAGTGAGGTCCATGTGCTGTGGAACCACATCAGGCAGGTAGGGACCGGGCCAGCTTGGCTGTGCCACCAGAGCACGTACAATGGCTGACGATGAACTGCTCCATGCTGTCCTTGAGCTGGGCCGTGCTGCGCAGCCGCCTGGCCGTGCTCTGCAGAGCATCCTCCCTCTCGGAGAGCCGGGCCCGCAGCGCTGTGATCTCACCCTGCAGCACCTGCTCCTGGGACGAGGAGTGTGGTGAGCAGAGAGCACCTGGCCCCAGTGCCCTGCCAGCCCCCTGCCCCTGCTCACCTTGCCCTGGTGCTGGGCAGGGCTCACGGGCAGCACAGTGCTCCAGAAGGCAGTGAGGAGAGACACGCACTCCTCCAGGATGCCGTGCAGGGTGCTGGCGCTGCCCCACAGATGCCCCTGCCCTGTGCCCGTCCATCCCAGGGCCTGTGGGAGAAGGGTGCGGGAGCAGGTGCTGCCGGGGCACCCCCGTCCCGCTGCACCCGGGGACTCGCCCTGCTCAGCCCAGCGCGGCAGGGCGGTGCCGGCAGCGTTCCCTGGGCTGGAGGCTCCCTGCCTCCAGCTGCCCCTGCGGGCCTCGGGGCTGCTTCTGGGCTCGGCAGCCACGTTATGCACGGAGCGCAGAGGGTCTGGCCCCCAGCTGCTGCCAGCCCTGTCCTGCCCACACTTTACCTCCTTTCCCAGGAGCGGGGAGCTGGGCAGCCCGAGTGCTGGGCGTGTGAGACACATCAGCTCCCGGGCCAAGGCCTTTCCCTCCACGATGTGCTGCTCCAGGGCTCGGTACGTGTCCAGGCGGCCGACGACGTGAGCCCCCATCAGTCCCTCGCTCTTCCTCACCAGCACGTCTGCCCCACGTGGCTCTGGAACAAGCAGGGCCAGGTGAGCACCACTGCCCACTCCCCTCGTGACCCACCCTGTCCCATCCCAGGCACTCGACTGCCCTGAGCTCTGCAGTCTTGCTCAGCGAGGGTGCTGCCACGAGTTTGTCAGGTCTCAGCAGCCCCTGAGGCCTGCGTGCAGGCAGGCTCTGGTACCCACCGTCCATCCGTCGGACCACCGACGTGTCAGAGGGCAGTGGGGAGAAGAGGGGAGCTGCTGAGTTAGTGCCCACATCGCGCACTGGAGGAGATGGGAAGCAGCCTGGAACGAGAAACATCTGAGCCCCTGTAGACAGATGTGGCTCCGTGCCCGGGGCTGCTGGGGTCCTGCCCTCCCGCTCTGGCTGCCAGCAGGGCTGCTGTGTGCAACCTGCCGCCACAGAAGTGTTTGGGACCACGCGAGGGTTGCAGAGGGGCCAGGCACCCCAAGAGCAGGAGCTGGGCAGGGGTGCTGTGCATGGCTCCCCTACCTGCCCGTGTCTCAGCAGAGGGGCCAGGCAGGCTCTCGTAGACGTGCAGCTCCGTGCGCAGGGTCTGCAGGAGCAGGCGCTGCTCCTCACTCTGCTGCTGCAGGAGCGTCACTGAGTGCTGCAGCCTGCAGAGGTGACACGTGGGTCCAGTGCCAGCCATGCCTCCCCGTCCTGTGGCCCCAAGGCCACAATGCCCCAGACCTCACCTGTTGTTGTCCTCCTGCAGAGAGCGCCGCTCGTCCCGGAGCTGCCGGACACTCTCTTGGCACTCGGAGAGCTCCTCCACCAGCCGCCGCTGCTTCCCACGCCTCTGGCCCAGCTCTGCCTCAGCCTCCCGTGCCCGGGAGCAGGCAGCCACGAGTGTCTCCTGCACCCGTGCCAGCTCTGGGGACAGAGAGCATGGAGGTGTCACCACCACCCCACTCAGGCAGTGCCCTCTGGGACTCAGCCCCAGGATGCTGGCCCAGCCCTACCTTGGGAGAGGTGGTCACGCTGGAGCCGCAGGGTCCGGTTTTCCTCGTGCAGAGCCTGGTTCTCCCTGCTCAGCTGCAGCCCCAGCTCCGGTGTCTGGGCACAGACGTCGCTGGGCAGCCCTGTGGAGGGGAGCAGTGCTGGGTGTCCCTCCCCAGTGCCCCGCCGTGCACGGGGTGAGCAGAGGGGTGTGCGGAGGCCTGGCCCCCCGGCAGCCCCCAAGCAGCACCGTACCACTGGCCTTGCCGGTGGAGGCCAGGCGGCGCTCCAGCTGCTCCCGGAGCCGGTCGTTGGTGCAGATGGACTCCTCGAGGCGCTGCCGCAGGTTGCGGATCTCCACCAGGTGCTCCTCCAGCAGGTCTGCCCCTGCCACAGCCAGGGACATAGCTCAGGGCAGGAAAGGCTGTGCCGCCTGCCCCCCGCCATCCCCACAGCAGAGCCCTGTCCCACAGCTGTCGGGGTGCCGGGTCTGCCCCCCGTTCCCCCACGTGCAGGTGGGATGCCCTGTGCTCTCCCACACGGACCATACCTGTTAGCTTCTGGCCGGACAGGTACCCCGGGGGCAGGGCCCCGTAGGGCAGCTGCCCGGGTGGGGACACGTCCCAGGGGGCGCGGGTGCCGGTGGCCCCGGGGAGCTCAGCCAGGCCCTGCAGTGCACCGTGCGGGCAGAACGGTGCTGGGGCTTTGCTGCCCTCTCCAAAGGGGCTCAGCGGGACTGTGGGCTTTGCTGGTGCCATGGGCAGTGTCACACCTGCGCACACAGTGGGGAGGAGGAGAAGGACGATGAGCAGGTAGGAGGAATGGGGCAACACACTCCCTCCATCTGCTTTTTCCCCCCCTTCTTGCTCTGTGCAACAGTGCAGCCCAGGGTCCCCCATTGCTGGCCTCCTGTCCCCATCCAACCTATTCCCCCTGAAGAGCAGGGGCTCTCCCAGGACTTGATGATGACGTGACACAAGGTGGAGGATCTCAGCCCCACTCCTACACAACAACTTCACAAATCAGCCTTTTCCTAGAGGACCTGGGATATGCCAGCCTCTATACCAAGGGCTCGTGCTGTCTCTGGATGAGTCCATCCAACCTGCCAGGTCCCCTCTACATGAGAGCCAAATATCCCCATTGTCTCCCAGCCAGAGCAGTGGGACCCAGCCTCAAAGCCATAGCCCCGAGAAGAAGGAGAAGATCAAGGGCAGGACATGCAGGTCAGAGAGGGTGGGGGATGATGCGTCACAGCGCAGCATGCAGGGCAGGCAGGACTGAACCCGAGCCAAGAGGCAGCGTGCTCACTTTCTCCTAGCTGCCTCCGGAGCACCTGCAGCTCCTGCTGTGCCTCAGCCAGGGAGCAGACAGAGTTCCCGCAGCAGCCCAGGAGTGGCGGGGCCGCGGGAGGAGGGGCCCCCGCAGGGAGGAATGGGGACAGCCCGGGGGCCAGGGCAGGCAGCGGGGCACTAACAGGCTTGGACAAGGAGTCAAAGTGAAGGCCTAGAGGCGGGAGAGAGATGGAGAGAGGCGTTACCATGGCTCTGGCTCAGCCCGGCAGAGGGCCCTCCTCCCTGGGGCTCTGGGGACCCTGGCACACCCCGAAAAGCCAAGTCCCTGTGTCCAGAGGCACTGGAGCTGTGGCCCCTGGTCACCGTGCAGTACCTGCGTGCTGGGCGGGCTCCTCGTGGCACTGGCTGTACTCGCTGGCTGCATCCCCATCAGAGCAGGGCTCCAGCCCCTCGGAGGTGAAGGATGAGCTGCTGGCAGAGTGGGATGACTCCGAGGGTGGGCAGCTGCTACCTGGGGACTCAGAGCGCTCCTGCAGCTTCACCTCCAGGCTCTCAATCACCTTCTCCTTCTCCTGGAGCTCCCGGCTGAGCCTGCGGAGGTGGCCCATCACCAGGTGTGACCTCCATCCCACAGCCCTTTCCTACGTGATGCCCCACGTGCCATGTCCCACTAGTGATGCAAGGCTGCTCAGAGATACAGAGCGCCCGTGGGGCTCCCCATCCCCAGAGCAGAGGCAGCCCCAGGACATCTACCCGAAGCAGAGACCCCAAGGGCAGCCTGGGCCCCCACCCCAAGAGCAGTGATAGACCTCAAGGTGCCCATGCCAAATACGTCCCACAAACCCTTCCCTGGGAGCAGGTACCTCTGTGCCAGCAGTTCATGATTGGTTTTATCCTCCCCATCTTGTCGATCTCCTGAAAAGCCAAGCCAGAGAAGAGCCAGTCAGTGTCTCCATGCCCCAGGATGCCTTGTCCCAGACAGAGCCATAGCAGGACAGGACAGCCTGACTCAAAGTGGGTATCCCACACAGCACATGATGTGAGTGTCTACTTCTCTTCACCCATCAAAGCATCCCTTCCCAACCCATCACACACCCACGATATCCGGCCCCACTGCCCCCTTAGAGGTACTTACTGGTGCCCAGCTTGTCACTGAGCCTCTCAGCCAGCTGCCTGCCCTGGGCCAGCTGCTCCCGAAAGCCCTGGCCCAGGTAGTAGTCGATGTCAGTGCCACGAAGGAGGTCCTCGAAGGACCGCAGGGCGTCCCGCAGGTGCTGGGCCAGGCTGCGGCTCACCCCGCGGCCCTCCCGCAGCATCTGCCGCAGGTGGGAGAGCTCCCGAGCCTGTGCCTGGATCAACGAGTTGTATTTCCTAGGAGAGATGGGCAAGCAGGGCGTTCACAGGGCAGCCAAACTCCTTGAGAGCACAGCAGGGCTGAAGTGCCATGGAGGGAGTCTGTGCCCCATCCACTGCTGGGACTCTGCCCCACCACACAAACACCCCGGGAACCTGCCTGCAGGGAAACCATGCAGCAGGGAGCCACCAGCCTCGGGCAACTCCTGGAAATCCCTGTACCTCCCCATGTGGTCCCAGTCCCCGGGGCCATACCCTGGCCAAGTGGCAGAGTGCAGCTCCCTGGGCAGAGTGGCTCCGTGCTTGGCTGCGGGCAGCTGTGCCTCGAGCAGGGCGACGCGGTGCACCAGGCTCTGCAGGTCGCGGTGTGCCCGCAGGGCGGGCGGGCAGAGCGTGCCATGGCCATCTGACTGCCAGCCCTCGTCCTCGTCCGTGAGGCTGTGGGCTGGGGACGCCGAGGCCTTGGGAGCTGGCAGGGGCCGCTCAGCACCCGAGGTGTAGCCACTGGTGACGGAGATGGAGCGGGCACGGCGCTGCAGGCTCTGGATCACCTTGTTGGCATTGAGCAGCTGGGCCTTGAGGTCCTGGATGTGCTGGTGCAGGGCCTCCACATCCTCCAGGGCCATGTTTTTCTGGGCAGTTTTGCCTGCTCTGGACATCCCCGGCTGGCACAGGGACCCCAGCTCCTCACCCAGGCTGGTCTCACTGAATACATCTGGCTCCTCGCACTCTGCAGAGAGCACAGTGTGTCAATTCTCCACACCAGGTGGGCAGAGCACAGGGGTTCCTGGAACCCTGGCTCTCCTTACCAGGGCTGGTGGTCTCGTCACGGTCAGCCTCGGTCTCGCTTCGCCCACAGGTCTCATAGCCCAGGTCCTGGAAGTCCACCTGCACTTGCTTGCTGAGCTGCTGGGTCTGAGGTTCACCTGCTGGGCAGCCCCATCGGCTCAGAGCCCCCCGGGCAGGAATCACCACCCCTGCCCCATGCACAGCACAGTGCACAGGGCACGCCAGGCTCAGAACACGCCCCCACCCCGCCCTGGGTTTTAACTCACGGAGCAGGACGTGGTACTTCTCCAGCTGCTCAGCTTGTGCCCGCACTGTGGCCTCCGAGGCAGCGAGCTTGTCCTGCAGCTCCTGGCATTGCCTTTGTCCCTGTGCCACCTGGGAGCGCAGCTCTGCGCCCAGCCCTGGCCAGCCCCCGCCAGGAACAGAGCTCTCCACCTGCCGGAGGGAAGATGGGCTGTCAGCTCCCCATTTCCACCCTCAGCCCCACCTCTATTTCCACCTGCATCCTGGTTCCACTCACATGGCTCCCGTCGCCTCCAGCCGGGCTGCCAGGGCAGGGTCTCTTGGGCATGTCATCCTGGGATCGAGCCTCCAGCGCTGGGCGCTTGGTGGGCACGGTTCCCCTCTCTGCCGGGAAGCCCTGGCCATCCCCGCTGCCTCCGGCCGGGCGCTCCCCAAGGGAACTGCGGCTCCTCCGCTGCAGCCTGCGGGGCTCAGGGGCCAGGGGGCTGCCCAGCCCCGGCTCCTCCTGCTCCCCGCTCTCCAGCAGCGACGTGGCTTCACCCATCCGCTCTTTCAGCTCCGCGTTTTCCAGGCACAGGCTCAGCATCGCCTTCCTAGGGGGACAAGGCACAGTAAAGGACAGGCAGAGGCCGGGATGCAGGGTGCCCCCTCCAGCCACTGCCACCCCTGGCCCCAGAGACCCGGAGCTCTTGCCTGATGTGAGAGACAGAGGAGAAGCCGGCTTCCTCCAGCTGCGCCTTCAGCTCCCGCAGCTCCTGCTCAGCCCGCAGCTCCCGTTCGGGCACGGTGGGTGCTGTGCTCCTTTCAGTGCCCCCACTTTCCTTGCGGGCCCGGAGGTTGCTCTAGAGGCAGAGGACAGAGGGTGACAGGGACGTTTTCACCACAGCTTGGCGGCGGCGCAGCGCCCAGCTCCGCCAGCCCTGCTGCCGGCGAGGCGCTGCCCCGGCTCACCTGCTGGGCTGCCAAGCCGCGGGCTGCCTGCTCCTTCATGCTGTCGGTGAAGTTGGTGCTGGCATCGCCGGTGTGTGTACCTGCGGCCCGACCTAGGGGACAGCACAGCACGACAAGGCGCTCAGAGCAGCGGCACTGGCAGCGCTGCCTCTGTCCCCTCCTCCCCGGTGATACCCGCGGTCACTGCGGGCAGCCCCAGGGCGGGTGTCCGCTCTCACACACACCTGCTGCTGGGATACTCCCAGCTGGACTGAGGCTTCCCTGCTGTCCCTGGGTCCCTGCGTACTGGCCCCTGTGCTGGCCCATCGCTGAGGGAGGGGACAGCGCCGGGACGGGAACACAGCGATGGCTCCTGTCCCCTCCGCATCTTGTGTTTGCTGCCCTGACACACAGGCACATGCACCACCCGCCCTGCAGCCACTCCAGAAGCCACAGCCAGCAGCAGCAGCTCGGTCAGGGAGCCTCGCTGGACTGCCCCAGCCCGGTGGGAGCATTGGGGTGCACACCTCACCATCACCTGCCCAGGCAGGGCTGGCTCGGGAGCAGCCACCTGGCCCGCAGTGCCCAGGCTGTGCTGTCAGGCGTGGCCTGGGGCTCCTTGCAAGCCCTGTGCCGGCTTTGCAGAGGTAAAGGGACACTTGTGTCCCATACCACAGTGCATGGGGGGCTTGGGCGGAGCTGGGGGGCATTTCTGCTTGCACACAGCTCTACTCCTGTCCCCTTGGTGCCAAACCCTGCGTGAGGACTCGAACCCCTCGTCTGGGCAGCTGGGAGATGGGTGTATCCCCAGTCCCTCTTCTCCCCCGGGCCCAAGACTATTCCCTAGGGCTGTGCAGGGCCAGGTTCCACAGCTGCCTGTGCACCAAAGGAGAGGTAACTGCTTTGCCTGCGGCCAAATCCATCACCATAAATCTGGAGCTGCCAGGCAAGGCAGAACACAGAGCAGGGGAACACAGAGAAATGCTGCCAGGAGAGATGCCAAGCATCGATGCTGAAGGGGCAGCCAGCAGGGAAGCATCTGGCTCCCAGGAAGAATAGCCAAAGACCAGCCAGGAACGTGCCTTGCAGCAGGGCAGGCGTTTGCACAGGGCACTGTGCTCATAGACGGGGACACACTCAGGAGAGCCACGTGTGACAAAAAGCTGCCACGAGGCTGCAAAAATGTGGGGCACCTCACTGCTGAACCTGGGTAGCCATCACCCTGCAGGGTGGAGCCTGTCTGGTGAAGCAGCCGTGTCCCAGGGAGCAAGGACAGCCATCACTGGCTCAGGGAGCAAGGACAGCCATCATTATCCCAGGGAGCAAGGACAGCCACCACTGCCCCGGGGAGCACGGACAGCCACCACTGCCCCAGGGAGCACGGACAGCCATCATTGTCCCAGGGAGCAAGGACAGCCACCACTGCCCCAGGGAGCAAGGACAGCCATCACAGAGAAACGCCGTTCTGGGAGCAGAACGCTCCGCGACAGCTGTAAGTGACAGTGGCACTGCAGGGGAGAAGCAGCTGGTGTAGGTGGCACTCAGCACAGCCAAAGCACAGCCCTGCGAGCCCCCAGGGACACGGCTGAAGCAGCCAGGGTGACAGCAGTGCCCGCGGGGCCCTGAAGGGTGAGGGGATGCAGAGCCTCGGCCGCAGACTTTGCTGGGGGCCTGAGGGCCACGTGGCTTTCAAGGTGGGTCACCATGGCTGAGGGACCACAGCAGGGTGACACACAGCTGCTCTGGGAACACGGGAGAACCAGCTCTCGTGCCAGGGCACAGCATCCCACTTCTCCCCATTGCCCACAGCTCCGCACAGCTCCCAGCGCTCCAGGGCTGGGGAGTAAAAGGGAGCGCAATTCTCAAGGAAAAAGGACCCCAAAACCAACTAAAAACAAGGGGCAGAACAGGAAGCTGGTGCTGAGGAGCAGAGATGTGTGCACACAGGGCAGCTGTGCCCAGTTCGTGCCCGAACCCTCCACCACAGCAGGAGCACAGCAGGCTGCTCAGCTCCGTGTGTGAGACAAGAGACACAACCACAACACTGCTTTTGCACAGACTCCTCCGGCCTTCAGCCCAGCCCGAAGGCACAGAGGATGAGTTACATGCTTGCAAATTGTACACGGCCCACAAGCACGGGACACCCAGGTACACTGGCTGCACCAGAGCCTCCACACTGCTGGGAACAAGGGACAGGCAGCAAGGGAAGGGGAAGGTCAGAGAGCAAGGAGAGATTTCCACAAAGAGCTACGAGACAGCACAAAGCACTGCACAGTTTGGCAGAGGGTGATCTCAGGCAGGGAATGCTCAGCCAGGAATATCAGGGATAAGAGGAGGCTTTAACAGGCCAGAAAAGCTGGGGCACCCGAGTCTAGGGTAACACTGCCCCTAAGGGGCACTTCACAGCAGTGACACTCACAGAGGCAGGGACAGATCTACAGCAAAACAGACACAGGTGGAGAAGGGAGATGCCTGAGCACCAGCCAAGACTTCTCTCAGGCCATGCCAGCGAGTCTGGGCTGGGCCCTGGGCTCCATGGTAGCCAGGGGACCAGCTGGGCATCAGTGCCAGGATGGCAGGGGGAAGATGGAAAGGTAAGAACAGGGACACAAAGGCTTCTACAAAGTGAGAAGCAGAAGGATGAAGAGAAGATGGCGCTACGCAGAGAAGTGAGAGGAAAGGAATGAGATGAAACACAAGAAAGGAAAAGCTAACAAAACCCAGAGCTGCCCAGCAGCTCCCAGCTGTGTCCCGTCAGGCCACAGGGGAACTGCTGCAGTCACGCTGCAGCTGAGAGCAGACCCAGAGGGGCAGTGCTGACCTGCTGCACACCAAGGGAGAGCTCGGCTGCCTCCCATCCCCGTGTGGCACACGGAGGAGAAGCCCTGGGTGCAGCACAAGGCATGGGCCAGGCGGTGCCAGCTGAAGCAGTTGCAAGGAGCCATGCAGCAGAGCAGTCACAGGTCCAGGCGTGCACAGCCCAGCACCATGGAGCTCTTCTGCTCCTACTCCAGCCTCCCCAGCAAGCAGCAACAGATGCTCAGAGGTGCAAAATTTGCTCCTGCCATTTTGAGAAGTGATCGAGTACAAGGCAGCAGATCCACAGCCCACTGTGCATGGGAAGCCCTGGCCCTTGGAAGGTTGTTGCTACTGTTTTTCAGCTTTCACACCAGCTCCCACACTCCCAGAGGAGGTGGAAGAGGGCCTGGAAAAGGTGTGAAGTGCTGAGGGGGACAGTTCCCAGCACCTCAGAAATAGGGTCCTGTCCATGGCCCAAGGGGCACGTGGAGCATGTATGGGGTATGTGCACATACAGGTGAGAGAGCAGACCCAGCCCAGACCCTGGGAGCAGGGACAGGTCTCAGTCCCCCCAAACCATCTGTCAAAAAGAGGAGGAAGCTCTCCCATGAAGGCACTCGCAAGTTAGGTTGAAAGAACTCACAGTTAGGAAAAAAAAGCCAGTCAGTAAAATCATCAACACTGGAGCAGGATTTGGTTTAAGCATAAACTGAGTTGCTGGTTCTACACTCAAGTCTTGTGTAAAAGGCCCGGGCAAGTGTTCCCAGGTCTTGAATTCTCCGTCTCTGGAACACACTTTTCCATATACACTGTCTCCCTTTGGGCCAGCCACCATCAACCCAAGGGGTGGATGTCACCGGGTAAGAAAAATGGTGAGGGAATACAAAAACTCACACTCATGCACTTGGGAGATGATAGAAAACATCTGGTGTTTCCTTCAGAGATAGGGAATCTTTATTTGGCCCAAGGTGGTGGGAAGAGAAGGGAGATAGAGGGGAATAACTAAAATGGAATGATTCGAATGTGCAAATACATCAGTGGCCACCAGGGTGGGTCAGACAGGAACATACACGAAACACAGGTGGATTGCACTGATCGCCGTTTCCAAAGCAGCTCAAAAATAAAACAAACAAACAAAAAAAAGCCCTGCACCAGTTCTATCGTACCATCACTAAGTACCAAAGCTCAGAGTCAGTGAGACGGGTTAGTGAACCGTTTCCGTGGCAGGCGGGCGAGCGCCAGTGCTCAGAAGGCATGCTGGGGTAGGACTCTCACACGCTCCTGTTCCCCACCTCCTATGGCGCCCCGCGTCTCCAGCCTGCTCAAACACTCCAAGCTTCTTCCAAGAGCTTCTTCCAGCTGTCCCCGGAGCTCGTGGACCCCTTCCAGCTCCACCTGCAGGGCGCGGTCTCTCGTGGCGCTGGGTGGACACGCGGCACAGGAGGGAAGAGGGTTAGACAGGGACACCCTCCACCAGGGACACTGGCACCAGGCACAGCCCCGGGGGCTCCCCAGGCAGCTCAGCCACCTCCTGCCTCACCTCAGACCTCCCCAGAGCACAGCCACCCCCAAAAAAGGCCCCAGCCCGTGGTAGGGGCCTGGGAGTCACAGCTGTTCTACAGCACTTTCCCAAGCACTCCACTTATGTGCTCCCTTGCTATCAGGTAGCTCAAATATCCCAGAGGCTGCAGCCCTGTGAAGGGCAGGGGATTAAATCAGGGGACAGGCAACTGCCTGGATAAGCACCTAGAGAGATCCTTATCAACCCAACAGTTGGCTGGGAATTTGACAGGGTCTCTGAAAGGCGGCCAAGTGTGGGTGGGAAACTGAGCTGGGAAGAGATAAGCCAAGGAACAGAGATGGAAATCCCATGGCAAATGGGGGGAGTTGAGGGAGCCATTTAAGCTGGCCACTGCAGCCTCTTCAAGGGAAAAAGGCAGCCTAAAGCTTGGACTTTCAAAGAAGCATTTGGCTGATCCTTCGCCTAGACTCCCTCTTCCCCCACTGAAAACTCTCAGAGTTGCAGAATGATCCCTGGGATCAGGGATTGCCCCACTGGACCACCCACGCCTGCCCTGGGAGCAGAGCAGGGCAGCACAGAGCCAAGGCAGCCTCACTCACCTGTCTGGGTGTGTGTGGAACTTCACCAGGCTGCCGTAGAGCTGCCTCTCTGCCTGGAGAGCCTCGTTTAACCGATTCCTCTCAGCCACCAGCCCTTCCAGCATCAGTAACAACTGCTTGGAGACAAGATGCAGCTCTTAAACAGAGACAGAAATCTAAGGAGGTATCTAGTTGTCCCTGACAAAATGGGGGTTCCCTTGCCCCTCTTGCTTGTGTCCAAGTTGGTCCATGTCATCCCTGGACTCCCAGAAGACTCTGCCCTTTGGACAAGTGCTAAAGAAAACTGATCTTCTCCCCTGTATTCCCACAACCACACACAGCCAGCTTCCAAGAACAAGCACATCTTGGCGTATCCAAAGGGTGAAAACAAAGCCCCATAACTGAGCGCCAGCAGGAATACAAACACATCCAAGCCTGCCCCATTTGCACACTACCTGCTGCCTTCTGTTTCCAGTAGCCTCCTGTCCTTGGGACTCTGCTACGGCCACTTTCTCCCGAAGAACCAGCACTTCTTGTGTCAGCCTTTCCACGGCTGGAATTTCTTCAGGATCCACCAGCTGCATCTGCAGATCCTGAAAACCAACAAACAGCAGGAGAGCTCAATGAAGAAGGTATCAGTAACAAAGACAGCTGGACCTTTGCAAACCTCCCCGGAATGCAACTGCCAAAAGTTTCCAGTGTTCAGAAAGATCCAAGGCTCCTAAGAAAAAAAATGCCAAAGCACCGAGAGTGGATTAGGCACAGACCACAGTGTGCAGTAAGAACCAAGAAGGGACACAAGAAGGATGCATTCTGATTAAAGGACTTGAAGGAGGGTGTTTGGTACAGAACGAGCAAAACACCAAATAACAACAGTCTGGGGGTTTGGGGCCTTAGCCATGTGGCCAAAGGAACACAGAGAGCTGTAGGCAAACCAGCAGCAACAGCATCCACAGCCAGGCAGCCACAGTGCTCTGAGGATGTGTGGGATGAAGAGACTCCTCTGCAGCCTTCCCAGGTGGAACTCACCCAGCCTAGCACAGTGTCTCACCTTGATGAGGTCCTCTTTCATTTGGATGGTTCTGGTCAAGGACTCGATATCCGAGGCCTGCACCTGCAGCTCCTCCTCCTGGGTGGCCACGACAGACTGGAGAGCAGCGAGCTCCCGCTGCAGAGGGAAGAGAAGCCCGTCAGAGACTGCTGAAAGCCAACACCCCCCTGCAGGATGCTGCCCTATTCCTCTCACTGGGGGTACCCTCACAAGAGTGGGGTCCAAAACCTCCAGCGAGGGGCAGCCCTAAGGTGTCCTGAAGGCAAGGGAGATCAGCACAGGCTCCATCACAAGCTCACCCTGCTTTCCCTTTCCTTCTTCGCCATTAGCTCCAGCTCCTCTTTGGCATTGACAAGATCCTTCTCCAGTTCTGCTGCTGACATTGTAACTGCAAAGACAACTTGGTTACTGCAGGAACACCATGTGCCAGTTCAGACCCCAGGATCACACCCAATCCCCCTCAGGCAAGACAGGGCCCTGATGCTGGTGGCTCCCTATCATGCTGTTTCTTAGTAAATGCTCTTCTTCCCTGCCTGATCTTCCAACAGCAGCCAAAAGCAACAGCAACATCACAGGCCTGCTGTCCTACTCCTGGCAAAGTTCAAGTGTCCTGGTCCCCAGGCAAAACCCAGAACAGTTACACTTGTCTCAGCTCAGCCTGAAACAAAGTCAAAAACTCTCCAGGGGACAGCATCAGATCTTGAGTGGAAACACCTCACCTCAAACCCAACAGCAGCCTTTCTCTTTCCCTTACTGCCATCCTCAGACATCACCCAGAAGAGAGGCACAGCTTTATTTAAAAATTCTCTTGTTTAAAGCTCTCTACTCTTCCACAGTTTTATGTAATCATGTTTCCCCCACAGCAGAAAGCCCCGGTCACATTTGGGGACCTCAAAAGAAGCTGCCCCACACTCACCTCCCTCTGTCCTGCAGCTGCTGTCCTCCTGTGGGGATCCAGCAATGACTGTAGCTCCACAAGCTCTTTGCAGTATCTCCTGAAAACATAAAAGTCTGCAGGTTTGCATTTTCATGAGGAACACACAGCCTCCCCAGAATTCCAGGACTGCAGCAAAGCTGCTGGCTGTTCTGTTGACACCTCTAAAATGTGGAAATATAATGCAGAGGATGTAGCCAGGCAGCAGGAACAAGTGAACTGCACCCAGCAGTCGTATGTGTGGGGAAGAGGGCACTGGCCTTGTTTTATTTGGCACTGGGAAGCTGCTGGCAGCAAGTGTCTCCACAGTAAAGATTAAACAAATTTCACTCAATTGCAGCAAGACCCTCTTTCAAACTGAGATTCATCTTTATCTCAGATGTGGTCCAAAGGGACCATGCAGGAAGGAAAACACATCCCTGGAAGTCTCTAGAGCTGGGAATAGAAACCTGTTTACAGCTGCTTAAAAACATTCAACACGTCAGCTCACCAATAAACCATTAACAGCTGCACAAGTAGGAGCCATGGCATATGCAGCCTTGGAGCTGTGTTCAGCCTCAAAGGGGGTTTTAGCAAAGCTGCTTTAAAAATACCAACTCCAATTGTGGAAGAGACAGCAAACAGCCAGCAGGCTCTGCCAAGAATTAGCAGGACCTAAATTTAGCTCTCTTGTCCCCTCCAGAATGTGACAATGTCAGGGAGGGGATTACAATACAGCAAGGCAGCCCAGCCCAAGCAAGGAGTGGGTCAATACTGGAAGGTCAAAGGGTGGATGTCTTTCATACTCTCACGTGCCCCAAGGATTCAATTGCTGCTCCATCAAAACAAAAAGAGACACTGAGTGACAAAGGCTGGTGAAACCAAGATCAGAACACTCAGGCAGCATTCCTGCTCCTCAGTTTCTTCTCCTCCTATAGGAAGTCTTTTCCGTAATCCCGCTTTCATTTCTATCATTCTCTGTGGTGCCCTTCTCTCTCCTATTTCCTTCTGTGGCAAGCAGCTCTTTCTGAAGCTCCAAGGCCACAGGCAGAGAAACACAGTGCATGATTCTTACTTGTATGGGTTGTTTGTCCTGCTTCAATGGCCTGGCACCAGCTGACTGGGTCCCAACAGGGTCCTTCCCCAACACGTGCTGGCGCAGCAGTTGTAGCTCACAGCTCCTTTCAGCCAAAGCCTGCGCCATCTTCTCTGCAGCCACCTGATTGAGGGGGAAAATTAGGGATAGGGCCATGACCAGGAGTAGGATCCTAGTCCCTCTTCTTCCTTAGAGACTAAGGGAAACCATCTCAATATTTATCTGTCACTGGAGACTCAAAGTGCTCTGCAAACCAGCCTGGCAGTTACTGCTTCTGGCCACTCACCCCCACTCCAGTGCAGGCCTCCCAACCCTACTCACCAGTCTCTCATGTACAGAGGAACAAACTCCTCCATGCCTCCCAGCCCACTCAGGGGCTTCTCTCTGCTTAACAAGTCAGGGCCACCCACCTCAGCCTCCCACTGGGGCACGGCACAAAACTCACTCTGCTCTGCTGCTCCTTGGTGCTCAGAGCCTGCAGCAGCTCCCGAATTTCAGCATCATGCTCCATGGTCTGACGGTTCCGGTCACTGAGCAGATCCTGCAGCATCTTCTCCTTGTGCTGGAGACGCAGGCACAGCTCCTCGGCTACCTCACTCTGCCCGGGGCCCAGCTTGCACAGCAGAGTTGCTGTAAGTTCCTGAGCGAGGGGAAGGAAAGGAGAGAGACTGCTACCATCAAACTGGAAGTTGATCAAGGACTCTCCAGCCTGGGTGCAGCTGAGGGAGCAGTGTCAGCAGGCACAGGTATGTACAGAGGCCAAAAGCAGCCAGCCTCCAAACACTGAGCACAGCTTCAGGCGAGGCAGGCAGCAGGCTCTGCTTTGGGACCTCTCTCTGTGGACAAACTGGCTGAAGGCTCAGGAAGCCAAGCTAAGGCCTTACCTCCACTTCCTTGTTCCTGTCATGCAGGCAGGTCTGCAGCTGTTGGATGATCCCCTCCTGCTCTTTCTGCCTGCTGCAAGATTTGGCCTCAATCTCCTCTTTGATCCAGCGGAGGTTTTGGCAGGTTGCTGAGACCTGCTCCAGTTCTAGGGTTTTGGCTTTCAGGAGGCTCTCCAGGCTCTGAGGACCACAACAGAAGCAGCTCAAGCAGGGACAGAGACTTAATCCCGAATTAAGCAAAACTGGAAATACCAGTCTCTACTGCTAGCAGCCACACAGATTCACCCATCTGCTCCTCTACACCCAGCCCAGAAACAAGAGTGACCCAGGAACTCGCCCCACACACAAGCCAGAGGAAGCCAGACACCTGCAGACACTCTCCCCAGAGCATTCACAGGAAGCTGTGTCTAACACCACGGCCCCACAGCCATGCTGGACTGTGCAGGCCCAGTGGCAGCACTCACGTGAATGGTGGCCTCGTTGCTGGAGAGGACACTGCGCAGCCTCTCCAGGTCAGCGCCGCGCTCCCGCATCGCGAGACGGAGCTGCTGCAGCTCTTGCTCCTTCTCCTCCAGGGCACAGAACTTCTCGTCTACTGCTCGCTGTGTGAGAGAGGGGATCATTCAGGAAGGAGTAATGGGGCTCTGCAGCCAACACTCCCTGTAGGTTGGAGTTCAGCTCCCCCTTCCAGGGGGACTCCTCTCGAAGGAGGAGCCATGAAGAGCATGCAGAAGATATGGGGTGAGCCTGACAAAAAAGGTGACCCAAAGGCCGAGCCTCAGGGACAACTGAAACATTGCCTACAATATGTGCTCACCTCCAGAGCAGCATCCCTGTCACTGACACGCTGCTGCAGTTTCTCCAACATAGCATTCACGGCTGCAGGGCTCTTCTCCAAGCTTTGCTGGCATTGCAGAAGCTCTCTGGACTCCTAGAGATCACACACACACACCCCCTAGTACAACTGACAGCGCAGAAACCTCCCCCAGCCCTGAGAGCAGCACAGGAGAACCAGGGATAACTATCTCCACCTGATGCTTGCTCTAGCTTTCACATTAAAGGGTCGTAGTCCCAGCACCTGGGGCTGGCTAACACCTGCCAGGGCTCGCCAGGCATTGCTGTGGGCCGAGGTACATGGATACCTGTGCCTTATTCCTCATCTTGGGGGCCCAGAAGCCTCTCTTTCCTTCCTTTCTTCAAAGGGCATGCATGAAAGCTACAGACAGACTTTTGCATGGCCAAATACCAAAGGAGGAGCAGGGGCTCCATTTAATTATGCTCAGCTCAGATCTTTCTGCATCTCACCTGCAGAAGCTGCTCCTTGCGAGCCAGCTGCTGAGTCAGACGCTGAACTCTCTGCTCCTGGGCCTGCAGCTCACGGCTTTTCTCCCACTCCAAAGTCTGGAGCTGCTGAGCCTTGTCCTGCAGCTCTGCCTGCAGCTGTTGTACCACAGCACGCAGCTCCTGCAAGGAAAAAGCACATACCTTGGAATTCAGTCCTCAACACAACCATAAACAGCAGGCCAGTCTGAGGAAGGGCTGTGTGAACAGCTAAAAATGCTCTGCAACGCTACAACTTTCATATCTCAAAACACACTTCCATGGTGTTTGAATCTATTACGTTGCCCAGGGTATCCATCCATCTAAACCCCTTGCTCTGGCCACAGGCAGAGCTTTAGTCAATCACAGCTAACCTGTGCAGGAGGGGACATGAACATGACAAAAAGAGATGGGACATTTGCACCAGCCAGTGATGTACAACACACTCACTATCAAGGGTCTTTGCTGATTCTAAATCCTCAGCTATGACACTAAGGAGGCTGGAGAATTTTCCCTGCCACGTGTGACAAGGGGTTAGGCAAGTGTGCCCAGTCTGCTGTCAGCAGAAATGATGAATGAGAGCAGAGTAGTGACTACATCAGTGCTTCTTCGTCATGTAAACCCAGAAACTTCCAGGCTAAGTGCTCGTCATACCTGATTGTGTTTCCAGGTTGCCTCTTTCTGCTGCTCTTCCTCGTGGACCGTGGTCTCCAGGAGCTGGGTTGCTCTCTTGGCTTCAGCCAGCTGATGCTGTTTCTGGCGCTGAGCTCTCTTCAGTTTCTGCACCTCCAGTTTGGTGCAGAAAAGCGTGTTCTGAAGATCGAGCGGTGACATTTGCTGCTCCTGGGGTGACAGTGGGCTCTCTGACACCTACCAAAAAGCAAAGTTCAGAGAGACTCAGAGACTCTCTTCACGTGAGTGATTTAAAACCCAGGACCCCTGCAGAATGAAGCCTGATGTACGTGAGGCTTCCCAGGACACACCTGCAGCTGTCCCAGATGGTTTCTGTGTAACATGTCCCGCAGCTTGGCCATGGTCTCGTTCTGCCCTTCGATGATGTGGTACAGCTCTTCTGTCTGAGTCCAAGCACAGGATGCCCAGTCAGTGGCAAACCAAGCAGAAACTCTGCCACCCCAAGCCTCCAGCCTGGGTTATGACACCTCAGCACCACGTGAAAGAGGCTTTGCAAGAAATAATTCACTGAGATGCAGGATGCCAAGCAGTGGCTCGAGCATTCCCTTTCAGCCACTGCCCACAGGGCTAGCACGGTTCCCTGTTCTGGTGAGCACCACCCTGCTCACCCAGAACTATTACCTTACTCTCTTTGCTCTTCAGGGCCTCGTTCAGACTCTGGATTGTACGATCTTGCCTTTGTGATGTTTCTTGAACAGATTTTAATTCGAAATTCAGTTCATTCAGCTTTTCCTGTAACAACTGAAGACAGAAATAGGTTGGGTTTATTTAATCCTGCCTAATGCTCTATGTAAACACCCTTAAGACTCCCTCCACTCCTTACTCCATACAGCCCTGCTGTTGACCACATGAAGATCAGCGTGGCTCCCTCTAGAGTCTGTAAACACTGCTGGAGCTGGGTGGAGACCGGTGAGTAAACACAAAGGCCCTTCACAGGACTTACTTCACTGTTTCTGCTCCCACAGGTGCAGGGCAGAGGTTTCAGGCTTGGGTTCACAGATCATACTGCCTCCCACATACTCCAGGAGAGTCTCCCTCCCAGTTTCTATCATTTGTTCCTGTTTCCTCAAAAGAAAAGGGGCTGCTTCATCCCCAAATCCTCCCAAAAATAGGGAAGAAAGCTACATGGAGAAGCTACACATTCACTGATCAAATCAGTGGCTTATTTAGCATTAAGTTCTGGCTTCAGCACAAAAGAGCCTGGCCACTGCCAGCGTGGCAACAGCACAGCTGCAGAGCAAAGGGGAACCTCTCACCAGTCTCCATGGCTGGTTTACAACCTGAGAAACTTTTGCCTCAGACACTGTCACCCTAAAGAGAATAGCACCCACTCAAACAGTTCCAGGACAGTTTGCTGCTTTCACCATAAAGCTCATCACACAGCACATGTTGTTCAGCTAAACAAGTGCTTATTAGCATTTTTAAACATGCTGCCTGTTGGCATTCTTGAAGTTGGATGATATACCTCTTCTATGGATTTACTCAAGACTCAACTTCTGAAGGAGCTGGTGCTGCCACGTAATTTCCTCTTGTTGCTCGCTAGTTTACACACCTGTCCTGTTATCTCTTCCCCAAGAGACACTCCCCCTAACGTGTTTAAACACTTCTAACAGCATTTACTGGGCCTTGGGTCTCCATTTCCGTCAAGCTTTGCAGTCCAGGCAGCTTCAGTACCTTATGGCTATCCCCAGATTTAAATAAATATTCCATCCCAATTTTTTTCCACATTTAACCTGTTTTTCCAGAGGATATAATTTACCTTAGAGCTCAAGAGCATAATTAAGAACATATACCCTTCTCAGCATGTGTTAATATTGATCTGCCTCAAGAGAACTCAGATACATGTTTCTTACCCAGGTATTTAAACAGAAACAAAACCAGGACCTCCTCTACATTGATCTCCCTTGAAAAAGGGAAAAAAGAAGCCTTCACCCCCTTCTCCTGCACCAGGCCCAGGCCATGCAAATCCAAGAGACAGGGAAACAGCCCTGTGCATCTCTCCTTCACCAGCCCCTGGAAGGCTCACCAGGCAAGTGGAAAGCTCTTTCAAAATAATGATTTGCAAAATTAAATATGGAAAATTTACACAGCCCAGCTGCAGGAAAAAAAAAAAAGTAAATGCATTTAACAGAAGCTGGCAGACAACAGCACTGAGAATCACACTCCCTTGCTGGGAGAGAGGTGCAGGTACCTGCCTCCAGCCAGGCCAGGAGGCACCCTCTGACACTAACCACATCAGACTCACTAGCACTGGATGTGCTCTCCATGAAGAAGTACCTTGTTGGCAGCTTCAAAGTGCTGGATTTTGCCCTGCAGCTCTGCTGCACGCACATCGGACGCGCGCTCCCCTGCCGCAGGGGTACCTGGAGCTGGCTGCTGACGCTCATCCTGCAAATCCTGAAAGGAGAGGAACAGGGCAAAATGAGAGAATGGCTCAGCTCTCGCACTGGCTGCTTCTCTTCAGCTGTTGGCCACCACAGACCCTGTGGCATGGGTTTAAACACGCCCCGTGTGCTTTTCTAAGTGGCTCTGATACATCATTCTGCCTGTGTCTCCCTTCACCCGGGTGGCAGGCTGGCACCTGGCAGCTCTCTGCCTCACCTGCCAGAAGTGCCCTGGTGCCCCCAGGCCCTGACTGGGCTCCCTGTCCCTCCTCACTGCTGCACCACGAACCCAGCAGTTTGTTTAGCTCTAACCACTGTCTGTGGGCTAGTGACGGGTCTTCTCCCCACACCCAAGCCACATCCCTGAAACCCGCTCTCCTTCCCATGTGCCCTGCTGGCATTTTAAAAAAGCTTCAAAACCCGCACTGAAATGGTTCCCATGTTCTGCCGGGCTTCTGTGTCTTTATCAAGCCTACAACCTTCTGTCCTTCCCACCAGCTCCCCTCCTGCCACGACCTAGCAGTCACCCCCTGCTCGGAACCCCTCCACTTGTGATTTTCTGGGCTCTCCTTCACCACTTCCCGCGCTCCAGCACCCCCACCGTGCACAATTCCTTGCAGTTCCTCAAACAGGAGCAAATTCAGTGCCACAGCTGAGATTTTTTTTTTCACCACACATACCCATTTATTGGGAACGTAAACAGCCTACTTTGTGACACGTGGCCTGTCAGAGCCGGCTGGCTGAGCACAACACTAATCCCTTGTCATCCCTCCTCACAATTTTGCTGTCTCCCTCTCAGTGAGTTAACTCCTTAGGGCAGCACTCCATCCCAGCCACCCTCTTTAGCCCTCACAGGACTCCTCCAGTATTCCTGAGTATTATCAGTGACACAAGACTGACTGCACTGGTGCCTGCTCTAGGTGGGAGCCCTGGAAAAGGCTGCAGAGGCCACGGAAACGTGGCAGGGCTTTTTGGAGCACGCACACGAGCACCAGCCCCAGGCAGTGCAGCACAGCCAGAACAGTCAGCTCCTATTAGCCCTGCCAGGCTGAATCCTCATCCTCAGCAGCCACAGAAACGCTGCCTGTGGGAAAGCCAGGCAGCACAGGGGAGCTCCCCCAGCTCTGTGCACTGCCTCTCACACACAGAAGCAACACTTCCCTTCACCCCGATGTTTTGTTAGGATTTTAGTGAAAACTTACAGTCATGGTGATTACAAATTTTCCCTGCCAGAAGGCTTTTGGATGAGGCAGGGAGAGCTGCTGGAATCTGTCACAGCAGCTATTTTGAAGTAAGATTGATTACAACGGAGAGGAAAAAAAGGAAAACACATTTCCTCAATTTTCACATTAAAAAAAAAAAGAAAAGAAAAAAGGCAGAAAACCCGGAAAGAGCTAAGAGCAGAGAGGGGAAAGGCAGGGCCAGCTCCAGAGTCCAAAGTTCCAAAGCCCAAGCTGCCTCCCTCGTGCCTCTCTGCAGCCATGTCGACTTCTCCAACATCAGCATTTTACTGCCGATCTCCCCTCAGCACAGCCCCGGCAGCGCCAGCACACGCTGACCCCAACAGAACGCTTCTTTAAAAAATAATAATCACGGCACTTTCCGAGCCTGCCAAGCCCAGATCTGCCCAGCAGAGCGGGGAAGAGCCTGGCTGCCAGTAGGGCACCGCAGGCAGCTGTGGGAGTGTCTCACAAAGGCTCTGTTTGGTGCCACTTCCCCGGGGCTGTGGCGGGGAAGGGGAGGAATTGTCGGTTCAAGAAAACCCCCGGGAAGACAGTACCTACAAGGTCACGCGCCCTGACACCAGAATGCTCCATAAATTTAAAGAACTGCAAAAGCAGTAAGAGAACTGTGGTCCTACACATCCTAGATATTCCTTCCACATTTATGCAGCACGGGAATCGCTGGACAGCAGCAGTGCCTGACTTACAGGAAAGGTGCTGCTTTTACAAACAGAAAGAAAAATCACTCGTACAAGAACTATTCAGCCTCCTAGCTGCATCTGCCCTCCCATTTTTGCTCTTAAAGCCATCTGAAGGATTAAGCCCTTCCCCCTTCGGCCAGACCCTGCGCCGAAGAGCTGCTGCTGTCACAGCAAGGAACCAGCACTGAAAAATCCCTCAGGATAAATTCCTGGCAGGGACGGTCAGACGGCAGAGGCTGGAGAAGCTCCTCAAAACTCAGCTCCTAGGCGAGGATGGCCATGTGTGAGTGACACAAAGCCAACCTGTAAACACGCCACGCTGACTGTGCCACGTTGCTCAGAGAAAGCCCATTTTTATCCTGCAAACACATTCCTAGCAGTGAAAATCATCAGCAACCGACACGATGCCCTGGCTCACATCCTCCGTGCCGGCTGCCAGCGCGATGCCTGGGTGCTCCAGATGAAAACTAGCTTTCCTGCGTTCCTCCCTAGCATCGTTTCTTGCGCAGGCTTTTGTGGAAAAAAAGCACACGGCTCCGGGAAACGCCCGAGCAGATGGGGCAGCAAGCGGGCGGCTAAAGAGGAAGAGCAATTCAGCTCCGCCACGGTTGCCATAGTAATAAACGAGCATTTTCCTAATCCCCCAGGCTACCTACAGCATTAGGCAGCGCTAAGGCTGCTAATGGGAATGCAATTAGGCTGACATGGATATTCCTGAATTGAAGCTGACTGAGGCCTTCTATTCATTACGGAGAGTGGTAAAGAAGTTACAAGTTCAGCTTTTTGACCGCATACTAAAGAACATTTCACCGAAGCCAGCGAAACAGAGGCAACCTGGAGCTAGGACTGCTATCAAGGCAGGCAACAGCATCCGGAAAGCAGGAGCTTTCATCAGCTCTCAGCAACACCTGCCACTAATTGATAGATCTTTTCAAAGGATCAGAAAATAAACCAATTATCTTGAATACCAACCCTAAAGTCATCCTCTGGCACAAATCCACCTGCAAGGAAAACACCTTTTCCTCAGGGCACAGGCCACAGATGCCTGGGCGGCCCTGCACGTTGGGCAGGTCGGAGGCCTGACCTGCAGAGGCAGGGCTGGAGGCGGGCGTTCCTCACACCCCAACCATTACTCAGGCACAAAGAAAACACATCTGCTGGAAAACACATGCCCAGAAGCTTCAAACACTCCCTCTGGTTGTGGATAAAAGCCACACCGACTTCTAAAAGATGAAGTGAAACTGGTGTTTTCTCAGCAGGAAAATGACAAAGAGCTTAGACCCACCTAGCAGGCTGCACTGTCAGGAAGGGCTGATGGAGGGGGGGAAGGTTAATTTCCCAGAACACCAGGAGGAAAAGGGAGACAAGAGAATGACTGAGGAGAGAGGCAGCACACCTAAAAAGGACCGAGCCGCCTATTCTTAGCCCCCGTTCAGCCACACGTGGCTGTCTGCATTATCTCAGCACAGAAGAATCCCCAGTGGGCTCGGCACCGGACCGCGAGGACAATGCTCAATGGAACAGCGGCACCGTGACCTCTACCTGTACCCGCAGCGGCATATAATCCTCACAGAGGTCATCCCACAGCTCCTGCAGCTCAGCAATTTCCAGGGGAAGGCCCAAAGGAGCTCTGGAAAACGATTTTCTGTCTGTGTTCAGGAAGGCAGAACTAGCACATGCTAAGCCAGCAGAAGCACTGCCATCTGCCAAGTCACGGCTGAGCTTGGGAGGGGGCAAGCTGGACTTCACAGGAATAGGTAGTCGGCTGCCTCGGGGGCTCTGAAGGGGTTTGTAGTCCAAAGTCTTGATCAAATTGAGGGCCAGCTCCAGCCTGTTCCCGCTCAGTGAAGAGCTTGGGGTCATGCGGTCATCCGAGAAATCGTCACATTTCCCATTCCCTTTCACCCCCTTATCTGCATCTTCATCCTTCTGCTGCGGCGGGCTGGCCTCCACAGTGGTGTCCAGAGACTCCACAGAGGATGCAGGTGTGCCTTCCTCCATGCTGTCCCCATCCACAGCCACCCTGGAACTGGTGGACTCGGCCACATCGCACACAGACGACTCCTCGTTGCCCATGCTGGCCGACCAGCGGCTGGACAGCCCGCAGGAGATGCTCCTGGCCACCTTCCGGGGCACTTTGCAGATGGCTTCATAGTCGGCATCGGCCACGCGCAGGGCAGCACAGCCGCGGCAGCGCCGCGGGCGGCTCCCGGCTCCCTCGGAGCCGTGGCAGCTGTGCGGCTCCAGGCCGTGCTCTTCTTGATCCATCCAATATTCAAACCCAGAGTAAGTGAAGTCCTCCTGAAGGAGGGCAGCGTACCGTGCGTCAGGCAGGTTGGAAAGGTCCACGGTACCCTCCCCAGCCCTGTCCTCTGCGCTGGAGTCGTCGTTGTTCCTGCGGTACATGCTTGCGATGCAGAACTTGAGACGGTCCTTCTCCAGCAGCAGCTTCTGCAGGCGCTCGATGGAGAGGGCTTCGATGCGGGCGATGACAGTGTCGAACCTGTAGATGCGGTCCAGCATGAAGGCACACTTGCTGCAAGCGAACTCGGACCTGCCGTCCCGGCACAGCTCCCTGCCCAGGACGTGGGAGAGCAGCACCTGGAGATTCAGCTTGGCCGCCGTGTGAAAGATCCATCGCCGCTGGTTGCCGCACAGCTCCCGGCCGCAAATCCGGCAGTTTTCCTTCATCCTCTCTCCTTCCCGGCACCCAAACCTACTCGTGCGGGCTCTCAGGAGACCTTCCCGAGGTCAGCACATCTCCCTCAATCCCTGAGCCTAGCGGCACGTCTCACCGCAGCAATCCCCCCTTTTTAGGATGGTGACACGCCGAGACTCCGGATGGAACAGAAACATCCCACCCTACACCACCTCCTTCACATCTTCACAGCCACACCTGGGCTGCCCCCTTGTCCTAGCTGGCCCCCCCCGCCCCTCCGATGCTGCTCCCTCGCCTCACAGCTCGCCCCTCCGATGCTGT
>VZTG01009612.1:941404-952164 GCA_013397845.1 Melanocharis versteri | reverse complement strand
CCCCTCCCCCCCCCCCCCGCCCCCGGGGCTCCCCCTCCCCGCGGGCTGCCCCTGCCCCAGCCCCGTCCCGTCCCGCCCCGGCCCCAGCGCCCCGAGCCGACGATGCTCCTGCCACGGCAGCGCCCGGCTTCTGGCTCAGATTTCAAGATGGCGGCGGAGCCCAGCCCCCCGCGCATGCGCACTGCCCGCAACACCTGCCGGGATATGTAGTTGCCACGCCCGGGTTACGCATGCGCGGTGGTGGCCCGCGCCACGCCCGGACAGACGGGCAGCGCCGGGGGTCGCGACAGCGATAACGACAGCGATAACGACAGCGATAACGACAGCGATTGACCGCGACGCGACAGCGCAGGGCTCCAGCCTCAGTGCCAGAGCCACACACACATACACACACACACACTCAGAGCCACACACACACACACACTAGTGCCTGGCTCCAATTCAAGTGCCTGTCCCAGTGCCAGGTCCCCACCCCAGGACCTGTGCCACGTCCCTGTCCCAATGCCAGCACCTGTCCCAGTGCCGGATCCTCGTCCCAGTGCCGGATCCTCACCGCAGTGCCATATCCCCGTCCCAGTGCCCGTGCCTGTCCCAGTGCCAGGCCCCCACCCCAGTGCCAGTGCCACGTCCCAGAGCCCAGCTCCGGCTGACAGTGTGGGTGGGCACGTCCTCGCAGCACAGTGCCACCAGCACCTGCACAGCAGCCCATGTCACCCGGTGGGCAAACAGCAGGGTCTCCGCAGGACCACTGCACAGGCAGCTCACGCACCGGTGGCCCGTGGCTGCTGGGGACAGCGCCGTGCCACCAGCATGCAGCATGGCCAGAGCCGTGCAGCTGCCAGGAACATGCCGCTCTGATCTCTCACAGCCCCGAAATCCTGCCTGGCACCATGCCAGGCTGCCGGGAGTATTTTAAGACTTGGGATTTAAATGGCAGACGGGAGCAAGCAGCACCAACACCCGCAGAAGGACTGCACAGGCTGGTGGCCTGTCCCCTGACAGCTCACACTGTGTCCTCTGAGCCCCCCTGCTCCTCCCAGCTCCTGGCAATCACCTGATCCTGCCAGGCTGAACATGGCACAGCCCTGGCCACACTCCCAGAAGGGGACAGGGATGACAACAACCAGCCAAGCCCTGGGTGGACGTGCTCCTCCCTGGGGTTCCCCCACCCTTGCCCACTTACCTGCCCCTCCATGACCAGAGACCCCTCCAGGCGCTGCTGCAGGTCACGCTTCTCTGCAGACAGCATTTCCACGAGCTGGTTGCTGGCAGCCAGCTCTTGGGTCAGCTCTTCGATCCTCCTGAAAGTGACAAAAGGGCATGGGATGCTCAGGGACTGGGCTGGCCCTGTGATGACACTGGGGACAGCTGACAGAGATCAATCTCTGGGGCAAAGCAGAGCAGCCTCGGGACTGCTCCCCCTTCCCCACAGCCCAGCTCTCCCCCTTTGGGGTGACCCCTGCATCCCACCAGATATGCACAGCCCCTCAGTCATGCACCAGCCCCTTCGTAGTCCCCGAGAACTGGCACAGCGCACAGGCTGGCAGCATAAAGGGAACACATCCTGGACACCTACCTCTGGGCCATGGCGCCACAGCCATTGTCGCTCCTGTCCTCCTGCTTTGTCCTCGCCGCTTCTTTCAGCTTCCCTGTCAGCTCCTGGCATCTCTCTGCCTCGGCTCTGGCCAGCGCCGTGGCCTGCTCGGCCTCACTCCGTGCCAGCCTGGCCTCCTGCATGGCAGCAGGGTGAGCCCGCAGGTACCAGCCCCTGGCTCCTCCCTGGCCCCCACCATCCCTTGACTCACCTCCTGCAGGAGCTGGATCTTGTTCTCCAGGAGCTCATAGACATGCTCCGACTCCCGCTGCCGCTCCTCATACTGCTGCCGGAGCGCGGCCTGGCTGCGGCTCGTCTGGGTCTCTGCGGCCACCCTGCCGGGCACAGCACGGTGTGCCACAGCCTGCTACGGCATGGCATCTCCCATGGCACGGCATGGCCAGGCACAGCACAGCGTGCCACAGCCTGCTACAGCACGGCATCTCCCATGGCACAGCACGGCACAGCCAGGCACAGCACGGCGTGCCACAGCCTGCTACAGCATGGCATCTCCCATGGCACGGCCAGGCACAGCCTTTGTGACAGCCTCCACCCCAAACCAGCTCTGTACCACTCCAGGAGCCCTCAGTCCAGCTCCCCCCACGTCCTGCCCGCTCCCATCACTGCTGCCCAGGGGACACGGCTCCTCTCACAGCACCGGGTCATGTTTAGGCTCTGACCCACCAGAGCACTTCCCACACACTTCCAAAACCAGGGGCTCCCCAGCTGCTGTGCCACTGGTCCCTCTGCCATCGGTGCCCCACGGTGAGACACCCATGCCATGGCCCCTGGGCACGGCGCTGCCCTCCCCCACCAAACAGGTGCTGTCCTTTATTTTTGGCTGGCGCCGGGGCTGTAAGAGGAGCCCCGCGGGTGCCCAGCCCCATTGCAAACCCCTCCAGCCCCACTGCACGCCCCTCTGCCGCCTGCTATGGGCAGGGTGCAGGCAGACACCCCCGTCCCCGTGCCCACACGGCCACCACGGGCAGCGCACGGGCACCACGTCTGCCCCGGGGTGAGGGGCTTGGCCAGCCCCACTCACCATGTGTTGTCCAGGGCTTGTTGCTTCTCCTGCAGCTCCCGCTTCAGGCTCTCCACCTCCACCTTCAGCTCAATGTTCTGTGGAGCAGGAAGGAGGTGGGTAGGATGCCCTCACGCTTGCCTGGACACCCCAGCCCCACTGCCCACGGGAATGAAGCAGAAGTGGCACTGGGGACCCCCACGCCACGGCAGGGCTTTGGGTGCTCCTGTCATTGAGTGGCACAGGTGGTATTTTATCCTGTCGGCGCCGGGATGGGGTGTACCCCCTCCATCTGTCTGCCCCCAAACTTGCCCTGTCACCCACCCCGGGCAACTCACCGGGCTGGAGACGCCCTCCCCAACCCTCTCCCCGCTCCTGTCAAAGGAAACGAAGGGCAAACTCCCGTACAGCAGCTCCCGCAGCCCCAGTGCCCGAAGCCCTCCCCGGCATCCCCCCGCCGGCTACACTCCCCTCACCCCATTCCCTCCCAGAAAAGCGAGGAGACCCCCTCGCCCCTGTCCCCTACAGGCACTCACCCGCCGGTAGACATCGTCCCGGCTGTCCTCGCCCTTCTGCTGGACGCGCTCCTCCAGAAAGTAGATGCGGAGCTTGAGGCTGAAATTCTCCTTTTTGAGGTCATTGAGGTGCTGGGAGAGCGTGCGGTACCCGTTAGCCATGGCCGGCGCTCCATGGGGCGGGCATCCCGGCACCCCTCACATGGCGCCGCCGGGACACAGCCAAGGCTCCCTGCCCGCCCGCAGCTCCCGTCGCTGGCCCCGCTGCTCTCCCTTTCCTCTTTTTTTTTCCGCCTCCCAGAGCTATTTGAGGAATCGCTGGAGCGGGGGCAGCGGGTGGGTGAAACCGGAGCCCCGGAGGCCCCCACGCGCCGCCGCCGTGAGGGCGGTGAGGGGAGCGCGGCGCCCGGCCGGGCCCGGCCCCCTCCCTCTGCCATCGCCACCTGCCCCGCCACCCCTCCCTCTGCCACCGCCACCCCTTCCGCGCCCCACACCCCGCTGGTGTGCCCGGGGCACCCGGCAGGAGCCCTGCAAGCGCCCGGCAGTGCCGAGAGGAACCGGGCCGAGCCGTGCGGGCTGCCAGCGCCCCGCGGCCCCACCTGCTCGAAGTCCCGCAGGGTCTGTGTCTGGGCGAGGGGACCCATCTGCAGGTCCCGGAGGAGACACGTCCGCACCAAGGGGCCGCGCTGGCGCTGGGCACCCGGCGGGCCACCGGACCCCCTCGGTTCGGCCGGCACAGGGTCCTCGTCGCCTTCGCCCCACAGCCCTTCCTGGGAAGCTGGCAGGGAGCAAGGGCGAGCGGCAGTCAGACGAGCGAAGTGGCTGCTCCGCGCCTGGTGTGCCTCCGAGCAGAGACACGGGGATGCCTCGGGGCCCAGAGAGCCACGGCCATCCCCGGGGCGATGCAGGGCACGGGAAGGGGGCAGGCAAGGTACCGGGGGCTCTCGGGGTGCCTTACCCGCCATGTGTCCGGCTCCGGGGACCACGGCTGGCACAGCGTCACTGCCGCAGGGGTCCCTGCGGAGAGCAGCACACGGCCGTGTCACGCACAGCATCGGGGGTCCAGGCCTGTGTCACCCCCCCGTGCCACCCCGGAGGGGCCCCACGGGTGTCTGTGCACACGTGGGGACGCACGTGTGTGTCCGCACGGCCGCCGGGCAGCGGCTCTGAGTGCAAAGACACGAGGCCCCGGGGGCTGTGCAGATGGCAGTGTCCCCTCGGCAGCACTTTAGCTCCATTAGCAGCCCTGCCTACGGCATGGGAGCCCCCACAGCACACCCCCACAGCCCCCAGGAGAGGATCTGGGGGCACCAGGCAAGGCTGGCCCTGGCTGCTCGCACAGGGACCCTGTGCCTCTGTGCTGTCATGGCTCGCCAGCTCGTAATCGCATTTATTTTCAGCTCAGAAGTGTGAGTCATTTCATGATTTAAAAGAGAGAGAGAACGAGAAACCCCAACAAATCGAAAAAAGCAAACCCTGGATTGTTGTTTTTTTTTTTTTTCCTTTTAAAGAAATCAGAATGTTTATTTTCTCATCTCAGCCTGACAGCTTTTTGGTGGGGTCCCATGAGCAGGGAGGTGGGCACTCGCCCCAGCATCAGTGCGGGCACATTGCCCTGCACACATGCATGAGGCTGAGCCCCAACAGCCAAGTAGGGACAGCATGTTCCTGTGGCACGAGCCGTGGTAGGGGTCCCAGGACCATGTCCCCAGAGCCCTGCACACCACACCAGCACCCTGCAGCAGGGGACAGCACTGCCAGCCTGGCAGGGAGCAGGAGAGGCAGACACAGGCTGCCACAGACAACCAGCAACAACCAGTCGTGGAGGGAAACTGAGGCACGCTGATTTTAAACACACCAGTACTGGTCGGGCGTGGGTGTGTGCCCTGCCAGGCACCATAACCAGCATGACATCCAGAGACAAAGCACCCCCAGGTGTTGTACCCGCGGGCACGGCACCCAGAGGTGCAGTGCCTAGGGGCATCTTACCCAGAGGTGTGGAACCCAGAGGCACCCAAGTTTGAATAACCAGAAGTGTGATGCCTGAGGAGACCTGGTATCAAGAGGCACAATAGCCAGGAGGTGTGACCTCTGGAGGCATGACGCCCAGGAGGACAAGTACCCAGGGTGTGACACCCGGAGACAAAACATCCAAGGGGCCACCACACCCAGACTCAGGATGCACAAGGACGCACAACACTTAAGGAAGCACAGTACCCAGCGGCATGATACCCCTGGAGGCAAAATACCCAAAAAGGCACATTAACCAGTGACATAATATGCAAGGCTTGACACCCAGAAGGGTAACAAGAAGCAAGGAGGGATTACAGCCAAACACTTGATGCACAAGGAGACACAATGCCCAGAGGCAGAATACCCATACAGACAGTACAATGCCCAAGGAAGTGCAAATCCTGGGGATGCTGTGGGGTGATGACCAAGGAGCCAGGCAAGGGCTAAGGCTTACTATCTACAGCCTCCACTGTGTACCCTCCTCGTTAACTTTGCAGACGGAGATGTGCGTAGTTGACAAAAAGAAAGGATGAGCTGGGCAAAGGAGGAGGTCCTGTGAGATGGGATTGCCCTGCTTTGGCTCTGAAAAACTGCACAGAACGGAACGAAAGTCCTGTGACTGGAACTTTGAAGGCCACCATGGCCAAAAAAGTAACTTTTTTTCTGATTAAGGATTATTTAAATAATGAAACACACACCACTGCACAGGCTAATAAGCTTAATGAAATACATGCTGCCACATGTATGGCTCTATTACTCAACTCTCCACCCAGATCATGCCATATGTAACATAGGAGCAGGAGGATAAGATTGGGCTATACATAAGGAGGGTAAAAATTTCACCTAGTTAGGAGGAAGACCCAAAAATACCTTGGAGACAGTCCACAGGCTACTCTTCTCTCCCTTGTCCCAAGCCAGGGACACCTTGCCAAGTTTCTGCATAGTATTGTTATTATTACTTGTGTTAACACAAGTGTGCACCACCCTGAGAGGGAACAGAATGGGCCCAGAATTGTTGGAAAAGCAAAAATAAAGCAATTGTTAGTGCAGTATTGAGGGCTCACTGATCTTGTGTGCAGAAGGAAATCAGAGCACCCTGTCTCATAAGAAATGGCAGATGTAGAATATACTGCTTTGAAATCAGAAAAGGAGCAACTTAATATGTATTTGGCCACAGCTGAAAATAGGGGAAAGCAACTGCAGAAACGTTTAGAGGAAGAGAAGGAGAGAAAAAAAAATAGGAAGAAAAGGTAGAGATGATGATGCTTGTGTGAGCTCCTCATCCCCCTGACATCATACAGATTAGAAAACCAATCACATTCCCTGAGGAACAGGATGGAGACATATGGGGTGACCCCAATGACAGAAAACTGGGGGAAGATGATTCTTTGTCTCCTTCAAATGCCCCTGAGTATGAAGCCAGATGCATTATAGAAACAGAAGAGACTAACTGAACCTTGGGGAGGAGTGGGAAATCATACCTGAAAAACAATCCCATTCAATCTGATTGAGTCTGAAAAGTGCTGTGGCCATAAGCCAGGCTGGACTGAAATTCAGCAGGTGGAATCCTATCAGTGCATACATAATAGCAGCCCATACATTCCGATCCTAGGTGGGCCTCCTCAACTAAAAATGACATTTCTAACAGATAAGGGAACACAAATTCCAGTATTAACACAGCAGGACACTGAAAAACTGGACAGAGCTGAAATCACGGGAGTGAACAGAGCAAGTGCTACGTGCCAAACCACCAAGGCTGATTTATGGCTCCCAGGCGATAAGCGCATGCCCTCCCCTCCCTTTGCAGCAGAAGATCACAATGAAAACATTTTGGGTTTCAGTGTTCTGAGCAGCCAAACCTGGCAGCTGATGCAGAGCAGCGTTTGGTCATCCCATTCAACCCTGACCCTAAAAGAAATCCAGATACCACAGTGCCTTCACCCCACTCAAAAGCTGCTATGTACCACGATCCAAGTCTCTGCTGCAGCACCAAATTGAACTCCTCAAGTTACAGCTGATTAGGAAAAAAGACAAATCAGCTCCAGAGCCCACTCCCCATATAATTCACCAATTAATAATTCACCAAACATTCACTCCATATAATTCACCAAAGAAACCTGGAACGGAGATGGCATTTAACTGCTGATTACTGGCACATAGACAGGGTGGGACCAGATTTGGAGAAAAGAGAGATGCCAATGCCAGTACTGAGCCTTTAACTGCTGCTGTGCCAAATATCGAGGAACTGGTAACTCAACTTCAGGGAGTGCCCCACTCATGGATGGCAACCCTGGATGTAAAATATATGTTTTTTGTGACTCCATTCCAGGAACACGACAAGGCTTGATTCACCTTCACCTGGAAGGGAGTGCAGCACATTTTTAATAGGCTGCCCCAGGGATATAAACACTCTCCCACTATTGCTCATAAAGCCCTGGCAAAGTCTTAGCCACGGTTTTGCCCCACCAAAGGTTACAATATAGAAGTAGATCAATGATACCATCATCATCATCGAATCATCTCAGAATGATCTGGTTTAGAAGGCACCTTAAAGATCATCTCGTTCCAAGCCCCCGGCCACGAGCAGGGACACCTTCCACTAGCCCAGGTTGCTCAGGGCCACATCGAGCCTGACCTTGAACACTTCTGGCAATGGGACATCCACAGCTTCTCTGGGCAACCTGGGCCAGTGTCCCACCACCCTCACAGTAAAGAATTTTTTCCTACTGTCCAATCCAAACCTACCCTCTGTCAGCTTGAAGCCATTCCCCCTTGTCCTGTCACTACACGCTCTTGTAAAAAGTCTCCCTCCATCTTCCTTGTGGGCTCCCTTCAGGTACTGGAAGGCCACAATTAGGTGCCTCTGAAGCCTTCTCTTTTCCAGGCTGAGCAAACCAAATTGTCTCACAGAATTCTCTCAAATTCCCTCATAGAGGTGCTCCATCCCTCTAATCAATTTGGTTGGAGAATACCCGATCGTGCTTTTGCCCACAAGGAAAAATGTGAGCCTTGAGCAGTCCTGCATCCCAGCATCAGGGGCCCAAGCAGGAGCTCAAGTTCCTGTGAGTCTATTGGATTAAAGAAGCCACTTCTGTTCTCCTGCAAACCCTGGAAAAACCAGAACATGGACAGAATCTACCTAACATAAAGGAGTGACAGCAAGTTCTGGGAACTTTAGAATTATTATCAAAAGAACTGAGGTTATTCCAACAGCTTGGTCCCATATACCTGACCAAAACTATCTATGGGGAATGGGGGTTCAATGAACACGGTTCCCATTTTAATCTGTGTCAAAAAGGGCTGGAAGAGCCAGAGAGAACACTAGATATTCGCTGCCACTCTTTCAATGACACTGGAACAAGATATTCCTATCTAGAGAAGGGCTTGCTGTCCCTGGTGGGGTGGTGACACAAGCAGAACAGATAAGGACAGAACAAAGGAAAGGACAGAGTGAGAATATTCGGGGGAATACCCAACTGACTGATACCAGGCCATCCTGTGCTGGTTACAATGCTTCACACTGCGACCGTGGCAATGGTATTAACAACCCCAAAATAACCTTATGCCTGGGAAACAAAATATTATACTGCTCAGGGCCACCCCGAGGTGGGGCCAGGCCGGTGCAGGCTCTGGGGTGAATGAGCAGAGCACCCACTTTCCCAAAGTCCAGCTGCCCAGCCAGCACCCCCACACAGCCAGAGTGGCAGCCCCATGCCTGGCCTTGGGAATGCTGGGCCAGCAGGAGCCCAGGGCTCGGCCACAGCCACGGCTGCTTGGGCTGAGTGGGGGCTCCCCCCTCCCTGTGCCCAACACTGGGAATTTGTTTGCTCTGGAGGGGAGGCCACTGCAGTGCTGCTGGGGCTGCAGGAGCACAAGAGCCCTTTCATGCTGGCTGTGCCAGCCTGGAGCACGGAGCAGAGCTGCCGGCAGAGCACGGAACGAGGGGGGCATGGCCCTGGGGCCCCCCACTCACCGGGCAGCACTGCCCACCCACCCCCACGTACCTCCAAGCCCTGGCACGAGGGGCACCGCGCGGCCCTGACTCAGAGCACTCACTGACTCACAGCATCCGCACGGCATCGCAGCAGGGCCACTGCAGCCACCCCGGGGTGCCACCAGGGAGAGGCGACAACGAAGGGCTGGCAGCCAGGGCCAGGGCACATGGGCACATATGCTGCCCACGGGGAAAGCATGCTGGGGTAAAGCATCCCCAAAGCACCGGGCACTAGAACCCAGCAACAGCAACTCACCGCCTTCGGCTACTGGATCACTTCCTGCAGGGAGACAGATGGACAGAGGGATGGATGGAGGGACGGACGGCAGGCCCCAGCCCCGAGCTCAGCAACAGCCACTGTGTGCCAGCGGCTCCAGGCTGGCAGAGGGGCTGTGGCAGGGGCCAGGCAAGGCCAGGGAGAGTGTGGCAGCTCAGATGCCGAGCGTGGCACATCCCAGCTCCCCGCTGACTCGCTGGCACAAATGTCTCAGCAGGGGCGGAGTGCCACCACGGAGGAGGTGGAGCGGGGACAGCTGTCCCCAAGCACGGTGGCTGCCTGAGCGTGCGAGCACAGCACGGAGCGCACGGCACGGCCACCCAGCGACCTGCGCACGGGGCACGGCAACAAGGTCTCCATTGAGCACGGCAGGCCGGGGGGAGCTGGGGGAGCCGGGGGAGCCGGGGGGAGCCGGGAGGAGCCGGGGGCTGGCGCTCCCCACGCTCCCGGCTGGGCGGCTCCCGGCGCGGCACCGCAGGCGTGGCAGCCGGCGCCGCTCCCGAGGCCCAGCAGCCCTGGAGAGGTGCCGGGACCGACGGTCTGGCCGGCGGCTCGGCGTGGAATCGGGGATGGGCAGAGCCAGGGGAAGAGCGGGGACGATGAAAACGGGGAGACGGGGCGAGCCAAGCTCCCTGCGGCAACACCAGCACCCTGAACCCCTTCCTTCGGGGCCGTGCTTGGCCCAGCACCTCCCAGCGAACCTCACACGCCCAGCGGACCGAGGAGAGCTTAGTGATGGAGCAGGCACCAGCCCAGGATCCTACAGGACCCTACAGCTCCTGCCCTCTCATCTGGCACACACACATTGCCCTGACACCCACAGGTCCCCACGGCACAGGGCAGCGAGGGGCTCCTGGCCTCTTTCATGCACACCACTGGCTCCCGAGTTCTCTTGGGCTTGCCTGGTGCAGGGCCCAGAGCCACCAACCCGGGGTCCCAAAGCCCCGTTACCAGCCCCAACCCACGGGACCCCAGCAGCAGGAAGGGACACCCACGGCCCAAGGGAATGGGGCTGGGGACGGGGGGTGTCCGGCCCTGCACGGCCCCGAGGGAGCACAGCGATCCCGCCCGCATCCCAGCCGCATCCCGGCGGCACCGATGCCGGGGGGTACCTGGGCCTCAACCTGTCGCGGCACCACTACAGCCCAGCGTGGGCACACGCAGCCCCCGCGGGTGTCCCGGGCACAGTCAGCCCCCCGCGTGTCCGGGACACACGGACATCCCGGCCCGCGTCCCCTCGGACACGCGCGCCCGCGGCTGTCACACGCGCGGACACGCTCCTCACCTCCGCCTCGGGGCTCGCATCCTGCCCCGCCGGGCTCCGCCGCACCGGGCCGGGTGGCACC
>VZTG01009612.1:930385-941162 GCA_013397845.1 Melanocharis versteri | reverse complement strand
ATGCCCATAAACCCCCTTGAACACCCACCATCCCAACCAAACACCCCCAATCTCCCCCAGCCCTTTCCTCTCCTTTGCCACTCTCCATCCCAGCTCCAATAACCCCAGTCCCCTTTGACGCCCCTAAATCCTTTACCCGCTTGACACCCCAAAACCAGCACTGCCCCCTGCCTCCTCCCCCAGCCCCATTTTCTCTGCAGGGACCCTCCCCCTAATTCCCTGTTGCCTGGCCCCATTCTCCTCTGTCCTGCACCCCCACAGCCCTTCAGCCAGCTGTCCCCCTTGACCACCCACCTGCCATCAAGCAGAGTCTGTCCAGGAGCCTTGTGTGGAATGATGACCAAGGAGCCAGGCGAGGGTTAAGGGTTCCTATCCATACCCTCCGTGTTGCCTGCGTGGATGGAGAACCACAGAGCTGGTGGCAAGAAAGTCGGCTGAAGGAGGAGGTCCTGTGGCCATGGGGTGATTCTGCTTTGGCTCTGACAAATGGAGCAAAGTCATATGACCAGAAATTTGGAGGACACAGTGGCCAAAAAAAGTAACTTTTGTCTGATTAAGGGCCATTTAAATATTAACACACACCCCCCCCGCATATGCTAATAAGCTTAATGGTACATGGTACCACGTCTACAGCTCCATACTCTCCACTTAGGTTGTGCTCTACATAACATAGGAGTAGGGGGAGACGTTTGGGCTGGATATAAGGAGGGTAGGAATTTTACCTGGTTGGGAGGAAGACTCAAAAATACCTTGGAGACTGTCAGTGGGCTACTCTCCTCTGCCTCCTCCCGAGTGGAGACACCTTCGTGGTAAGTTTCTGCATACAGTTGTTATTATCATCACCCTGGTTAACACAACATTATTGTTACTGTTAGAGCTCTATTGCAACTGGTATTTTTATCAACAGCGATTCTGTACCTGTATTTCTGCTGCTTCCATGAACTGCACTATTCGTGAATCTGTGATTATGAAGGCTCTTATGGAATGTGACCCAATCTATGGCGTTGAATTAATAAGCTGCACTATTTGTAAAGCTACACTCGTGGAATTTCCTACTGAACACGACCAGACCTATACTGCCAAATTGGTTATACTCAGAAATTCAGCTCAGCTGTCCCCAGCCCTCTGATCTATGGAGACCACCTGGAACACAGGTGGGTTTATTTTCTACCAAATTTCTTACTCTAAACGCAACACCTGGTACAAACGGGGTCAGCCATACCCCCCCACACTTCATCCTCGTTGTGACTCACCAGCCACCACAGCCCGAGCCCCGCAGCACCCGCCCCTGCCGGCTTTGCGTCCCCTCCAGCCTCTGGGTCCCCTCCCTTGGAGGGCAAGGAGTGGGGGGACACGCCCGCTGGCACGGCCACTCCGCCAGCACCCGCAGTGTCCCAGCGGGCCCGCGGCGAGGGCCGGGGTGCCGTGGGGCTGTGCCTCTGGCCGCAACCCCCAGGAGAGGGCACCAGCCGGCCGGGAAAAGCCGGCAAACGCGCCGCCACAGGCAGCGATGGCCCGGCCACGCGTGTCCTCCGCACAAACACGCCACGGGCGTGGGAGAGGAGCCCGTGGCAAGCCCGGGCGGTGCCGGCACGGGGAGCAGGGCGCCGGGATGGCAGGTCCTGGTGTGTCCTCCGGGCACCTTGAGCGAGGTCCTAATGGCTAAATAGAGGCCGGGGCCGGCGCCCGGCTGTCCCAGCCACAGCAGGTCCCGCAGTGTGGGTGTCCCCAACCCGCGCCACGCGGGAGGCCGTGGAGAGGGAGCCCTGGGGCGGTCCCGGGTCACAGTTCTGGGGAGAGGGAGCCCTGTGGCGGTCCCCGGTCACAGTTCTGCGCAGAAGGAGCCCCGTGGCGGTCCCGGGTCACAGTTCTGGGGAGAGGGAGCCCTGTGGCGGTCCCCGGTCACAGTTCTGCGCAGAAGGAGCCCCGTGGCGGTCCCGGGTCACAGTTCTGGGGAGAGGGAGCCCTGTGGCGGTCCCCGGTCACAGTTCTGCGCAGAAGGAGCCCCGTGGCGGTCCCGGGTCACAGTTCTGGGGAGAGGGAGCCCTGTGGCGGTCCCCGGTCACAGTTCTGCGCAGAAGGAGCCCCGTGGCGGTCCCGGGTCACAGTTCTGGGGAGAGGGAGCCCTGTGGCGGTCCCCGGTCACAGTTCTGCGCAGAAGGAGCCCCGTGGCGGTCCCGGGTCACAGTTCTGGGGAGAGGGAGCCCTGTGGCGGTCCCCGGTCACAGTTCTGCGCAGAAGGAGCCCCGTGGCGGTCCCGGGTCACAGTTCTGGGGAGAGGGAGCCCTGTGGCGGTCCCCGGTCACAGTTCTGCGCAGAAGGAGCCCCGTGGCGGTCCCGGGTCACAGTTCTGGGGAGAGGGAGCCCTGTGGCGGTCCCCGGTCACAGTTCTGCGCAGAAGGAGCCCCGTGGCGGTCCCGGGTCACAGTTCTGGGGAGAGGGAGCCCTGTGGCGGTCCCCGGTCACAGTTCTGCGCAGAAGGAGCCCCGTGGCGGTCCCGGGTCACAGTTCTGGGGAGAGGGAGCCCTGTGGCGGTCCCCGGTCACAGTTCTCTGCCCAGGGGCCGCTTCGGGGCCGCTGCGGATTTCACCAGCCGCTGCCCCTGACCGCACCTCTCACCCCGCGCTGGCCGCCCTGGACTTTCCCCGCTCTGGCGTCACGGTTGTTCCCTGGCTGTGGCTGCAGCGGAGCACCGGCTGTGGGTGGTGCCAGGCTCTCCGTAGCTCCAGGTTGCATGTAGTGCTGGGCTCTCCCGCATCGGCGGCGCTGCCCGTGGCGAGGACAGTCATCCCATTCTGGCCACCTCCTGTCTGCTGGGACAGGTCCACCACTCGGGCTCTGCTTGGTTTAACAGCCTCCAGGGCCGCCCAGGTCTCACACAGGGCAGTCCGGTCCAGACCTGCTGCCTGGGACACGCAGAGCCTGGGGAAGGGCCCGACCCCATCAGGACCTTGCTCGGCAGCACTGGGTAGGCTCTGTCCACCCCCCACGCGCGGAAAGTGGTGGAAGGAAGGGCCAGACCGTGCTCCCCGTGGGCGGGATCGGGGGTGTGTCTGGTCCCGGTGCCCCGTGGAGGTTTGGCCGCGTTCCTTGCCATCCACGTGCTGGGCTGTGCCCGGTCTCACGGACCCCTCACCCCCGTGTCTCAGGGCCAGCACTTCCCACGGCGAGGCCACTGGCCGCAGCCACGCGGCTCTTGTCCCCGGGAGGGCGTTTGCTGGGTGGCTCCCGTGCACCCCACGTCACTGGGAGCCGGTGGCCAATGCTGGCCCCGTGTCCCCGACCCCTTATCAGGGGCATTGCTCAACAGCGGGCACAAAGTCGGGGGCGGGCAGGGGCCGTGGCACTGCCTCACTTCTGAGCTGCGGGGTCTGGGGAACCCCCATTCCTGGGCGAGCTGGGGAGGGCATGTCCGGGTTCGCCGTGGGCTGGGGCCGGGCTGCTCTCTGCCAGCGGCACCCCGAGCTTTTTGGGGAGCCACCCGCACCGTCGTGGCTGCCACTGCCGTCCCCCTCCTGCCTTGCTGAGCTGTGGTATGCGGGACGGGGAAACTGAGGCACGGACGCGGTGCGCAGGGTCGGGGCACGCTCCCACCCCCGGTTTTCGCGGCTCCCCGACCCACGGGGTCCTGGCGGGGCACACCCTTCCTCTTCTGTGNGGCGGGCTCCGGGTGCTGGAGAAGCCCGGGCTGAGCAAGGAGGAGCTGCTGCGGGAGATCCGGGTGAGGCAGGGCTGCACCCACGCGTGGCTGGGTGGGTGCGTGCGGGGGTGGGTGGGCACAGCTGCGGGCCGGCGGTCCCGGGTGGCAGCGGACCCCTCGGCCGGTCCCCGCCTCCCGTCTGATGCAAGAGCCCGGCCGGTTTCGCGCGGCAGATCCCGCACCCCGGCAGCGGCTGTCCCCATCCCGTGACCCACCCGGGGCCACCGGCCGCGGCCCTGGTCCCATTCGCCGTGTCTGTCACCCCTTAGGACTGCGATGGGCTCATCGTCCGCTCGGCCACCAAAGTCACGGCCGAGGTGCTGGAGGCGGCAGAGAGGCTGCAGGTGGTGGGCAGAGCTGGCACCGGCGTGGACAACGTGGACGTGGAGGCAGCCACCAGGAAAGGCGTCCTGGTCATGAAGTAAGAGCAGGAGTGCGGGGACATCTGTGCCCGTTATCCCGGGGAGGCTTCCATGGGGTGCCCTCCCCACCCGTGGCACCCCTGGCACCACCCTGTGTGTCTCCATCCTCGCGGGGCACAGACCCCTGTCAGCCCGGGGGGCACACACCGGTGACACACTCTCCATCCCCAGCACACCCACTGGGAACAGCCTGAGCGCCGCCGAGCTCACCTGTGGGATGATCCTGTGCCTGGCCAGGTGAGCACAAGGCAGGATGTGGACAGAGGTGTGCCCTACAGCCCCCTACCCCGCACTGACCACAGCCTCCTTTTTAGGCAGATCCCGCAGGCAGCTGCCTCCATGAAGGAGGGCAAGTGGGACCGTAAGAAGGTAGGAGGCAGGTGAAGCACCTCTGGGTGGTGGGTGTCCGTGTGGGGGGTGCTCGCTCACCCTCCCTGTACTCCCCAGTACATGGGCATGGAGCTGAAGGGGAAGACGCTGGCCGTGCTGGGGCTGGGACGCATCGGCAGGGAGGTGGCCACCCGCATGCAGGCTTTTGGCATGAAGGTGAGGAGGTAGGGCAGGGAGGAGTGATGGGGAGCACAGCCCTCCCGGGCCTGGCCAGAGCCACCGTGCCAGGCTGTAAGAGTGAGTGCCCGCTCTGCCTCAGACCATAGGCTACGATCCCATCATCACCCCCGATGTCTCGGCCACCTTTGGTGTGGAGCAGCTGCCCCTGGAGCAGATCTGGCCCTGCTGCGACTTCATCACGGTGCACACGCCGCTGCTGCCCTCCACCACGGGTATGGAGTGGGCACGACCGCAGGGAGGTTTGGGGAGAGCTGGGGCAGCCCCCTGCTGCTCACAGCCCTCCTTCTGCAGGGCTCCTGAACGACAGCACCTTTGCCAAGTGCCGCCGTGGCGTGCAGGTGGTGAACTGTGCCCGCGGCGGCATCGTGGACGAGGGTGCGCTGCTGCGGGCGCTGCAGTCGGGGCAGTGCGGCGGGGCCGCCCTCGATGTCTTCACACAGGTGAGCGGGGCTGTGGGGACCCCCCGAGCTTGGCTTTGTCTCAGCATCACCTTAATTTGCCCAAACCAGAGCAGGGCAGCCTGGCAAACCCTGTGGGGCTGGGGCCAGGAGCAGCCCTTCTCAGCTCCCCTCCTTGCAGGGGAGGTGGGGAAAATGCTCCCGGCTGGGTGCTGGGAGCTGATGGTGGGATGGAACTGTGCCTGCAGGAGCCCCCGAAGGACCGTGACCTGGTGAACCACCCCAACGTCATCTCCTGCCCACACCTGGGCGCCAGCACGCGGGAGGCACAGAGCCGCTGCGGCAAGGAAATCGCCGTGCAGATCGTGGACATGGCCACGGGGAAGGGGCTGACCGGCGTAGTGAGTCCCCTGCAGCACCTGGCCTCTGTGCCTCAGTTACCCCAGCTGTAACCCACGGGTGCATTGGGAGCAATGCTCCATGTGGGATCCCTGGCAGGTTCTCACCGCTCTCTCTCCTGCAGGTTAATGGGCAGGCTCTCAGCAAGGCTTTTGCACCCCAGACCAAGCCCTGGATCGCCCTGGCCAGGGCCCTGGGCACGGTGCTGCACACGGCGGGCAAGCAAGTGCAGGGTAGCGTGCAGATCTGCACCCTAGGTGAGCCTGGGAGTGGGGACCCCGATGGGCAGGCAGGAGAACACACAGACAGGAAGGTGGTTAACAGTGGGATTGGAGCCCTGTAGTGAGCAGGGATGGATGGGCAGATGGATTGGGTGGGTGGAGGGACCAGCCCCAGGCTGGCCACACCACTGTGGGCCTGATCTCTCTGCTGCTGGCTCACCCACACCTCCTCCCTGCACCCCAGGGACACCCCTGAAGGAGGCTGGGAGCTACCTGACGCCTGCTGTGGCCATGGGCATGCTGGCTGGAGGGACACAGAAGGAGGTGACCCTGGTGAACGCCACACTGCTGGCCCAGGAGGCCGGGCTGAAGGTGTGTGAACACCCGGGCTGTGCACCCCAGCCTGGTGCACCTTCCCCGTCCAGCAGCGTGGGCCAGGGGACACCCCACCAGGCTGCTAATGCAGCACCCAGGCTGGGTGTTCCTGGAGTGCCTCCAAGGACATCCCTTCCCCGTCCCCGGCCACTCGCAGGACCTGGGCACTGAGTGGCCATGTCTCTCTGGCAGGTCACAACCACCCACAGTGATGTGGCCCCCGAGCCCGACAGCAGCACTGGCCTGGTGCAGGTGTCCCTGCAGGGCACCCCTCACCAGGTGACGGGGACAGTGCAGGGCAGCACCCCGGTCCTGCGGCAGATCAACGGGGCCACCTTCAAGCAGCCAGCCCCGCTGTCTGGCCCTCTCCTCATCTACAGAGCCAAAGCCTCCGATACCAGTGCTCTGGCCACGCTGACCGGTGAGTCCCTGTCAGCCCTGACCTGCAGGGACAGCCTGGGGACCTCTGCATCCGACCGAGAGCTGAGCCCCTGCTGCTGCAGGTGTTGCCTGGAGAGATGGATGGATGGATGGGGGTTTGGGCAGGGTGTTGTGTCATTCTGAGCAAAGGACATGGGGTGGGGGAAGAAATGGTGTCATGGACCTCTGAGGGTGTTGGGGTGAGCAGAGGCTCAGCTCCCCACTGGGTGCTGGGGCAGTGGGGCAGCCCGTGGTCCCTGAGTCCTGTCCTCCTCTCCAGGGCTGCTGAGCAAGGCGGGGAGCCAGCTCCTGTCCTACCACAGCTCCAGCACGGTGGCAGGGGAGCAGTGGAGCGTCGTGGGGCTCTCAGCCCCCCTGTCCAACCTCGGCGAGCTAAAGCCACGTGTCACGGAAGTCTTCCAGCTCCACCTGCAGTAGACCCCGACTGCTGACAAGGACTGCACGTGGCCATCCCTGACCCCCACACTGGGTTTGGGGTGGCCTCACGTTCAATAAAGGGTCTAGAAGGAGACGGCATGTGGGGCCTTGTCTGCGCGGTCCTTTGTCCCCAACCCCAAACCCCCTCCCTCCTACCCCTGCTGCTCCCGGCCCTGCTGCTGTTTGCTGAAGGGTGCAAAGGTCTCTGTGGCTGCTGAGGGCCTGTCTGGCCACAGTCCCGTGCTGGGACATGGCCCAGGGAGCAGCGCTGCAGGGGGCATGAGCCCTCCCCGAGCCACTGTGTCGCCTGCACCCTCCCGCCCATGGGTTTTGCCACGAGGATGTCTCAGTTTAATGCCATCGTGGGGAAAATGCCATCTTGTCCCCCCCAAACTGGAGACTGGGAGGTTGGGGCTTACTTGGCTCCCCCAAAATGTCAGGGCATTCTCCCATGCCTAACAGGGCAGGTGGCCGTGGAATAAATCCCCTAAGCTGCTGTGATCCAGACTGGTGGTTGTTAATTGGGAGGGACCTGGGGTGGGAGGAGACCATTCAAGAACAGGAGCCAGAGCCGGGCTGCTGCCCCCTCCCATCCACACCTTTATTCCCCTGCACTGCCCGGCTGCTTGCAGAAGGTGCCACCATCTCCAACAGCTCTGGGGCCCGAGTCACTGCTGGCCATCCCCCAGCCATCTAAAGCGAGCTGTCCCACAGAGGCCAGCCCGGGATGTGGGGATGAACAGGGATGACAGCAGGAAAGAGAGCATCCCCCTCCCCAGGGCTCACCACTCTGGTGGTCCCACTCTAGATGGGCTTCCTGGCGTATTCGCGGCGGTACTTGGAATCCACCCGTGTCAGGTACCAGGTTCCGGGGAAGAGATCCGCCTGGGAGCCGTGGGGAGCGTGGTCGGCTGCAGGGAGAGGGCGGCGATGCTCAGGGGTGTTGTGGGGTCCCAGCAGGGCAGGGTCACATCCCCCCAGCCCCACTCACCCAAGTGATGGGTTTCCTCCCGTCGCTTCATGATCTCGGCGAAGTCCTGCGGGGCCACGCGCTTGCGGGCGTCCAGGCGAGCGGGCAGGTCAGCCAGGCTGGACACCAGCTTGTCCAGGGGCGAGCCTGGCAACGGGCACCCCGTGTGAGAGATGGCACCGCCGGCAGCCCCACGCTGCCCTCCCTTCCCAGCGCCCCTCTCCCCTGGGGCTCACCTGGGGCTGCGTCCTGCGAGACGCGGAAGGAGAACATGCTGGCAGCCAGTCCCGAGCCGTAGGAGAAGGCACCGATCCGGGAGCCGGCCAGATCCCGTGCTGAGCACCTGCAGTGAGAGATGAGGGGTTAGGGGACATTTGGGCTGAGGGGGAGATGGGACACAGGGCTGTGGGGGCAGTGTAGGGGGCCGACTGCTTTGCAGGCAGGCAGATCCTTGAGGCCACGTTTCTGAGGGAGTGTAGCCCTGCAGTGCGGCGGTGCCAGGGAGCCCCAGGACAAGGCTTTTGTTCCCCTCAGAGCCTGTCTGTTCCCATGACTCCCTTCCCATGGGGTCACTCATTCTACTGAGCACGACAACAGGGGTTTTCATCCTCCTGGTGATGACAGAAGGGCTTTCTGCACTGGCCCAGCTCCAGCAAGCCGGGATGAAAAGACTGGCAGGGAGACGGCCCAGAGCAGGATGCATCCACACTGGGGGTTGTGTGCAATGAAAGGATCAGGTCCCTGTTGAGGCAGGGGGAGATGAGTGCTGGGAGATGAGTTCTGCCCCTCTATCCAGCCAGGGAGTGCCCTCCCCAAAATGACCTCCTCCCTCTCACCAAGCCAGCGTTTTGGGGGACTCACTGGGACAGGAGGGAGGCCAGGCAGCCATACATGGATGGTGTGTACATGTTGCCATTGCGGGAAGAGAGGAGCAGGGAGGGCTCGGTCTTCCGGTTGAAGATGTCCTGGCTGGCTGCCTGGAATGCCTTCTCCACCTCCTTGCTGGTGTAGGTGTCCTCCAGCTTCACACCGCTGCCCAGAGAGAGACCAGCTCCAACCCCAGACCAGCGCATGCCTGGCTGGGCTGAGGGATGGGGGACAGGGCACAGGGACCCACCGGAAGGACTGCAGCCCCTTGTAGAGGCCGGAGGCTGTGTCGGGGTTGGGGGAGGCCAAGAAGTCGTTCAGCAGCAGCCGCCCCACGGATTTCTGCACCAGCTTGCAGAAGGGCGTGTGGAAGATGATGTACTTGAAGTCATCGAGGGTGAAGGGCCTCTGGATGCCAGCTGGGAGGCAACACGGGGCCGTCAGCATCCGGGGGGCTGCGATGGGCACCTCAGGGGTGCTGCCACTCACCCTGCTGCCACTGGGTCTCCGCCTTCCGTCGGTACACGGCGTAGCAGCGGTCCAGCGCCCGCAGGTAGCACTGGATGGAGAGCTGCCCGTCCACCACCGGGTACTCGGAGGACAGATTCGGCTTGTAGAAGTCGTAGGCGTGCTCCATGTGGGTTCCACGCAGGCCTGGGGGGCACGGGGCGAGCCAGCTGTCAGAGAGCGTCGGGAGGTCCCAGCCCAGAGGCAAACACCCAGGGGTGCTGCCTGACATGCCACCCCTGGAATCCAGCAGCCTCCCTGAGTCACTCCACGGTGCCCACAGGGATGCGGCTAGCCAGCATCCCGGAGCACCCAGCAGGGTCTGGCAGGGCCAGCGCTGCCGGAGCTGAGCGGCTCTGCCCAGGGCTGGGACACGGATGCGTGGCCCCCAGGGGCAGCACCCATCGGCTCGCCGCCCCCAGGGTCTCACGGCACCCACCTCTCTCCAGCACCAGCGGGGCGTTGGGTCCCACCAGCATGGCGATGGCACCGGCGCCTCCCGTGGGCCGCGCGTTCCCCGTGGCGTACACAGCGATGTCCCCACACACCACCACGGCGTAGCGACCTGAGGGACGACACGGGGACGGGCAGGGCCACCAGCGGGTGGAAGCCTCCGTCCCATGGCCCTCGTGTATTCCCATCTCCACGCTGCTGGGGGTCACACTAAGACGGGCAAGAAACGGGGGTGATGGAGAGCCTGGCGGGGCAGCGGCTCCCTTTGCAGTTGGAGCATCTTTGGGTTTCAGGCCACCTCCTGCCTCCTTGCCCTATCCCGTGGCACCCACCCAGCGTCCGGCCCCGCGGCGTGGTTCCTGCACTCACCATCCCAGGCGCTGGACTCCACCCAGGCAGCCGCGTTGAAGAGCGAGGCCGTGCCCCCATAGCAGGCGTTGGTGGTGTCGATGCCCTCCACGTCAGTGTTGCCGGAGTCGTGGAAAAGTTGCATGAGGACGGTCTTGACGGCCTTGGACTTGTCGATGACGGTCTCGGTGCCCACCTCCAGGCGGCCGATGGCATCCCAGGAGAGGCGGCCGCGCTCCACCAGCCGCTGCACCACGGTCAGGCACAGGGAGTTGATGTCCTCGTGGGCGGCGCAGAAGCCCATCTGCTTCTGGCCCAGGCCCCGCGTGTACTTGCCCGCCTGCACGCCATCAAACCGCTCCAGATCCTCCTGATCCACGTACTGGGCAGGGAAGTACACCTCCAGCGCCAGGATGCCCACGTCCTTGGGCCAGGCACCTGTCCCGGCAGCACTGGAGAGGCTGCGGGACAGAGGGAGTGGCGATAATCCCCCGGCAGCCTCGGGGACGGAGGGTGGCCCTGCGGAGATGCCACCAGCGAGCAGCCCAGGCTGGGAGCGCCCCAAATCCCTGCCAGCTCCTTGTGCCTGGCAGTGCTGCGGGGAGGAGGGAGAGGCTCCCCTTCCCCACCAAGGTTCCAGAGCTCGGCCGGCTCCCCACCCCTGCCCCGGGTATGTCTCCAGCCCCCCC
>VZTG01009612.1:841218-925745 GCA_013397845.1 Melanocharis versteri | reverse complement strand
CCGACCGAGGGATGGCACCCGGCCGGGCCCCGCGCCCTGCCCGGCTCTGCCATGCGTCACCCACACACCGCCCTTGTTTGAACTGCCGGGGGATGTTTGCGAGCAGGATGCGGGACGCCGGGATGTGGGAACAGCCTGCAGCCGGGGGCTGGCGGTGCCATCAGATAGCGGGCAGGGTGCCCAGCCCTCGGGCCCGGCCGTGACGCAAGGCTCCGTGGCTCTGTGTCCCTCCGGGGTGAAGGGGCAGCTCCCGCAGCAGAGCCCCCACTGCCGCTCTCACCCCACTCCCGGCCCGGGAGGCTGCTGCCGGCACGGAGCCACAGAGGTGATGAGCTCCTGGCCCCAGCAGCCGGAGCCCTTCGGCAAGGTGTGGCACAGCCTTCCCTGCCGTGGTCCTTGCTCCTCGCCCCGCGGTGTCCTCTGCCCTTTCTCCACGTCCCTGCTGCCACCACGCAGCTCTGGAGCGTCGCTTTGCTGGCTCCCGAGGAACCAAAGCGGCTTTGAAAGATCATCCTGCTGCCTGTCCCGTGGCTCCTGCAGAGCTGCCAGCTCCGGCCAATGCCTGGCTCTCCGGCCCCAAAACCCTCGGTGGAGGCCAGCGGGGCGGCGAGGAGCTGCCCCCCCTGAGAGCCTGGTGCTCAGCAGCATTAGCGTGACCCAGGAGGCAGCTATCTGCGGAGGATCCAGGCCCAGGGCTGAGCCCTGCTTGCCCCCACACGGAGAGCTCGCTGTCAGGCTCAGGCCATGGACACCCCAGCAGACTGCCGTGGGATCTCCTCTCCTCTGCGGCAGCATTTGCTGAAACATGCACGCTGAACGCTGCTACACCGACAGGGAGCAGCTCCACGCCGGCTTGCAGAGGCAGGTCTGGCTTCTGCCCCGAGGAGGGAGGAGGATCCGACCCCTCTCCTTCACCCACACAGCAGGACAGAGCTGCTGCTGCTTGCTAGGCACCCTCCGGGACCCAAGGGGTGAAACCACCTCGTGTCCAAACACAGCTGCTGCCTGCTATCAGCCCTGAAAGAAACAACCTGCTACTCATTAGCTGCCCTGATCGATGGGGGAACCCTGCAAACACAGCAACTCCCCAGAAAACAGGACTCCACCCTTGATTTATGAAAAACGGTGAAAAATCTCCCCAAAAGAGCACGAGGCTCCTCCACTGCCCCTGAGTTAGATAAGGGATGCCACAGCTCTCTGCCTGCATGGTTCAGTTTGGATGCAACACAGCAAGCTTCCACAAGCCCCTGGCCACCCCGGGCTGGGGAAGGAGGCATGAGCAGTCCCGAGGAGACACAGCTTCAAGTCTCAGCCTGAGCACCAGTAAACTCAATGCAGCTGTGCCAGGGGCTCGGCAGAGCTCGCTAAACTTTGGCACAGATGTGCAAGCTGTGGGAGAACACGGGTGAATGCCTCCTGGAGGGTTGGACTCGCCCAGCTGGCTCTACCAGGAGATAAAGGAGCTGCGCTGTTTGAATATCAAACCCTTAAAATGCCCCCCCAGCAGCTTCATCCCAGCTCAGCATCATAATTCAGCTACTGGCTCCATCTGAGTCCACAGTGAGGGCTGGGGAACAGCCAGGTGAGCACCAGCAGAGCCCAAGGCTCCAGTGGCACCTCCGGGCTCCAAACACAGCACGGCAGCTACAGACAGTTTGTTCTCCGATTGCTCAAGTCAAACTCTTCAAGCCTGAGACCAGCACAGAGGAGCAGTGATTCCCTGTCTCAGAGGCTGGAGAATCACACAGCTTCATGCTCATAGTCTGGAGAAATGGAGGCTCAGGGGGGACCTTATCACTCTCTACAAGCACCTGAAAGGAGGCTGTAGACAGGTGGGGGTTGGTCTCTTCTCTCAGGTAAGAAGCAACAGGATGAGAGGAAATGGCTTCAAGTTGCACCAGGGGAGGTTTAGATAGGATACGAGTGAAAATTCTGTCAATGAAAGGGCAGTCAGGCATTGGATCAGGCCGCCCAGAAAGTGGTGGAGTCACCATCCCTGGAATGTTCAAAAAACCTCTGTATGTGGCATTTGGGGACATGGTTAAGGGGTGAACAGAGCAGTGCCAGGTTAAAGGCTGGATTCAATGATCTTAGGAGGCTGTTCCAATCTTGGATTCCATGCATCAGCTGCTGAGACAAAGCCAGGGGGGCAGCCCCAGCTCCAGGGATGAGGGTCCTCTTCTCTTCCCTGCTGGGAGGACAGGAAACAGCCCAGGGAAGCAAGCAGGACCTGAGGGAGCGAGTGGATCCGCAGCCCCGCTGAGCACTGCCCGACCCACAGCCTCCCACCACCTTTCCAAAAGCCACACAAACGCCCCGGCGCGTCCCTGGCTCCCACAGGCAAGCCAGAGCTGTTAGCCAAAGTGCCTAAGAAAGGGCCCATCCCAGTCCCTCCCCGTCCTTCCCAGTATGCCCAGCTGAGACAGAGCACCCCTGCTCCATTCATAATCCGCTGGCTGTGCCACAGTAGCCAGGAAAACAAATGAAAACAGCAGCACACAGACACTGGGCACATACTTTTTATTCTGGGGATAAAAATTGCTTATACATTTGGCAGCAACTATTTTCATAAAAGACTTTTATAAAAAATGTAAAAATAAGCAAATATTTTCCATTATTAATATAGGAAAATGCTGCTGTGTGAATGGTTACTCTACAACTTACGAGATAAAATACCACCTTAAGGAGATATTATCTTTACAAGTAGTTAAAAAAAAAAAAAAAAAAAGAGAAGAAAGGCAGAGGGCCATCATATTAACAGGCCAGGCACGGAACTGGCTTCATTCCACAGAAAGCACTCATCTTGTAAAAGGTAGCCACATACATAAAAAGGCACTTGGTTATTTGGAGCTAACGAGCAAAAGCCCTTTGTTTCTTTAGCATGGATGTAGCAACACTTCATTATTTGCAGTGGAACGTGTACCTGGACAGACCCCCCCTTGGAGGTCTGAGTCAGCTGCAGCTAAACTTCAGAGGCCACGCTGCAGCGAGCGTGCCGGGGAACGCTGTGTGCGCCGTGGAAAGCAGTGACTTCACACAGAATTCAAAACTTCAGCCCAAAACGACGGCCCCGGGAACCAGCTCCTCCTGAGGCCCTGCCTTCATGTACCATTGAGTGGAACGGGGGAAAAAAACAAAAAAAAAAGGAAGGCAGGCAACTTTGACTCTTGATTAGAATGGAAAGAAACACCAGAGACAATACTGTACATGGTAGGGTGCTGGATGGCCGGCTCGGAGGGGAGCAGCCTTCAGTCCTTTGGCAGCAGCCGACAGCCCCGAGCTCTTTGGAAGACGTGTCTGCAGCGTTCCCCTGAAGAGGTAGGAGCAAACCATCCCCACAAATGTTCACTTCGGCTGCTGGCTGGTCTGGAGCCCTCCAGAGAAGCGCTGCTCTTGCGGGCAAAGCAGAAAGAGCGGCTGTTTGTCTAAGGTCAGTGACAGCTGGCTGCCACAACTCCGAAACTTTCGGGGCAGCCGCAGTACGAGCGGCCCTGCTGTCCCACAGAGCACGTGGGGCACCTCGGCTGGGAAACCTCCACACGGGCTGAAGCTGAGAGCAGAGGACAGCCCCAGACCTGTGCACCAAACGGCAGGAGGCGATGGTTTCTGAGCTTTTGGTCTGCTGCCAAAGCCCAGCTCCTGGCTGCTGGCACGCCGCTCGTGCTGCTGGAAGCCTGCTCGGCCGTCAGTGCTGCAGCTGGGAGGGGAAGGCAAGGCAGCTCTGACCCAGGGCTGGTGCAAAAGGGACGCTTCTCAAAGGGCTGGATGTCGCTCCTGACGCAGAAGGACACACACACCGCAAACACGCAACCAACGTGTTTGACACTTCTTGATAATACCATAAAGAGGCAGCATATGGTATCTGGAGGACAGGACACACAGCCACCCTTGGATGGAGGGGAGGGGACTACTGTGCAACAACGCTGGGAGCTTGTGTTACCAGTCTGTGAAACACTCGTGCTCATCCCAAAAGGCCTGTATCAGTTGCAGTGCATCTCTTCTGGCGTGGGAGCCCACGAAGGCAGTCATGGACGCTCCTGGCAGGACGGGGGCGTGGGGAGGGTAGTGTGTCAAAACGGTCAGGGGTGTCCCGGGGAAGAGATGGGCCCACGGGCCACCGTGGCGGGAAGACCAGGTCAGACCAGCGTTTTCGGGAGGGAAAATAACAAAACAAACAACCTAAAAAGACTATATGTATATATAATCTCATAATACCTGGGGAGCAGGCAGTGAGAACGCTAAGGGGTGTTAGTGGGCCTCTATAAGACAAAGACTCCTGAAGAGGAAAGGGTGAAGCTGCGTGACAGGAGGTGTCACTTGACCTGCAGATGCTTTGGAAGGTCCGGCTCGCTTGCTGAGCAAGAGTGGACGAGGGAAGAAGGGGGTCTAGGAATGTGGGTGCAGCTCTGAGCTGTGTCAAGACAAGGCAACTTGAACTCGAGGAGAACTAGTAGAAGGTGCTTCAGAGAGAGGTTACGTGGGTAACAGGAGGAGTAACAAAATAAGGATACAAAGCTGGTTTTGGCTAAATTTCCGGAGAAATGACCACAAGATGTATTAAGCTGAAGAGCTGTCTCCCCAGAGCGACGGTGGAACATGTTTAAAAGCAGACTGGAGAATCCAGTGCAGACAGCAGTCACGTCCAAGGTGCGTGGGAGTTGGTTAGAAGTGACCCGGCTGGTCTTCTCCATCACCAGCTTCTACAGTCCTCCGTTTAGCATAAAAGCATACAAGTCTACAGCGACCACAGTCCCTCCAACGAAAGAACATCCTGGGCTCATTAAGACTCTTGGATACTAAAATGGTTCTTCATTTCCATCCTGGAAGACCTTCATGAGTTCTGGAGTCCGCTTTAGTCGGGCTGCAGCGTGGGCAGCCCTCAGGCGTACACCTGCATGTTGTTCCGCTGCTGCTCCGTCATGTGGGCGGCCGCCGGCCCGCGCTGGTTGTTGCTGGGACTGGTTGCCACGTCAGACCAGTCAGAGGCAGAGTGCGGGGACGAGCTTGACCACTGGTCTGGAGACTCGGGCGACGGAGTCAGGTACGGGTGCTCCCCTTGTAAGTGCCGGTTGTGGCTAGGAGTCCGTTCTGTGGCCGAGGAGTAGCAGCTGTGCTGGGAGGGAGGCGTGGGGTACTTCCCCATCGAGCTCTGGAACTGGTGGTAGGCCGGCAGGACCGTCTGAGCCACCTGCCCGTCCTGCTGAGGGATGGCAGCCATGGAGAACGAGGCGCTGGGCAGCTGGGCTAGATCTGGGATCTGGTACATGGAGCTAAGAGGGCCAGCCATGTTCTGAGCGCAGTTTGACTGGGCCTGCTGCGGCAGTGCTTGCTGGTTCATGCTGCCCTTGGGAACCAGCTGGAAAGTCATGATGGGGGGCAGAGACTCCCTGGACACCCCCAGGTGCTTCGCGTCCGCTTGAACCAAGCCGCTCTGCTGAGGAACGCTGGGGTGGGAATGCATCACCTGGGGCACCATGCCGAACATCTCGTTGTACTGCGACTCGTTCACCTCCATGCGGTTCATCCACTCGGTGGAGACGTTGCCTGGCCGGAGCCTGGCGAGCCCGCTGTTGGGAGGGGTGGTTCTGTGCTGCGAGAGCAGCTGGCTGACGGACGGGAGCACCGTGCCGGAGCCGCGTCCCAAGGGCTGCATCTCGTGCAGGTTGGAGAAGGACATGGTGTGCGCGGCCTGCACCGCTGGAGCGGCCAGCAGCGAGCTGGGCGACGAGTGCAGCACCCCCGGCGACGGCATCACAGGAGAAGAGGTTGGTTCAGATGCAAAAGCATGGGGGGATTCCAGGGAATCCACGGGCGACAGGGTCACTGAGCTCTCCGAAAACTGCCCTTTGCCCTCGCTGAGGGACTTCTTCCTTCTCCTCTTCGCATCTTTGGTGAGGCTGGTGGGCATGCCTTTGGCATTCGGTTTCCGTGACTTCTTGCTCAGCGAAGCGTGTTTCAGGTTGAGGAAGGACCTGTTGGGGCCGCAGATGACTGGGGAGAGGGCAGAGTTCAGCATGGCCCCGGGGTGCCCGGCGGGGCTGTGGGCCACGTTGTACTCGTTGAGGAGCTGCACGATGTCGTGGTGCATGCGGTCCTGCGCCACGTCCCGCGGCAGCCGGTCCATGTGGTCCGTGATGTCTCGGTTGGCAAAATGGTCCAGCAAGATCTTTGCGGCTTCGAAACTGCCTTCCCGAGCAGCAAGGAAGAGTGGAGTCTCCTCCTGGAAACACAGAGAGTAAATATTTTAGCAGCTTCAGTGTGGCGGGGGCCGACTTACAACTCATAATCCCTTATGGTGTGGCAGCCTGGCAAGCACTGTATAATGCAGTGTCACATTAACAGTCTCCAAGAGCCGCCCACCCTGAGAGCTGCCCACTGAAAAAGTAAGGAACTACAGCTTGTTGGCAGCTCTAAAATCCTCTGAGCAATACATAATAATCCAAAAAAGAAACTTCAGGCAGAGGAGAGAAATCAAGGACTAAGACACAGCAAAAACTAACAGTGAAGCTACAGATCATCTGCACAGTGCAGACAGTCTGTCAAACAGAGGGGCTTGTCCCCCGTATCCACCCTGCACTGAGATCCCTGGAAACGTGACAGGACACAACTGCTGCTGTGCTGCCAGATGTTTTTCTCTCTGCTAACTGGAATCCAGCTGTTTGACACCAGCAGCACTTCACCTGCTGCTCTCACACACCACTGACTGTGTATTGCATTCCTTCCCTGCACAGAAAGCAGGGCAGCATTGATGCCCAGCGCTGGGCCAAACAAGGAAGAGAACTGCTCTCCCACATCAGAAACTCCATAAGACACCCAGCACTTGGGGAGAGCTCCAGTCACGCTCGGGGTTTGGAAGACCTGCACTGAGCACCCAGTTAAGAAAATCTGAACTTAGTTCACTACCAACAGCGAAGAGATGCTTTGAGTGAGGAAGCACAGGCTTGCCGAGCACCCCCACACCGTACCTTGTTATCCTGCATGTCTCTGTTGGCTCCATTTTTCAGCAGTACTAGTGTTGCTTCCACATTGTTGACAGCAGCGGCCCAGTGAAGAGCAGATTTACCTGCAGGGAAACCAAACAACTTCAGTAACAAACCAAGGAGCTATTCTGCTTCTCCTCCAGGATTGTTTAACCAAGCCACTGTGCAGCAGCCTGTAGTTTATTACCACTGAAGGACTTTGCAGGAGAGCCCAGGGTGTGATTTAGCTACAGAATTCATGAAGAGCCCCCACTCTGGGAGAGCAGAACCCACCCTTCCCTGCTCACACCATGGCAAATATTTGCCCAGCCGGGCACATGGTGTTCACATTACCATGGTCATCCACAGCGTTCACATCAGCCTGGCAATTAATGAGCTCGGCCACCATCCCTTCCACAGCCAGACGTGCAGCCAGAATTAATGGGGTCGTCCCATCGTTCATCCGAGCATCCAAGTCTGTCACTCTGTTACGGATCAGGATCTGGACAACAGGGGAAGACAGATTTTTTTTCAACACCACTACAGACCAAAACTGAGGATTTGGCAGAATCTCAAGAGCAATTTTTCAATGACAAAGCAGCCTGAGTGCTGAAATGCACAGACCCAGAAAACAGGTGACAGGGGCAAACAGACCAAATAAATGCGCGCCAGACGATTTACGCACGCTGATTTCCTCCAGCTACAAGTACCCGAGGAAACTGGATGTAAAACAGCTCTGCCTGGCCGCCACACTGTGGAAGGCACGAGAGCAGGCTCGTGAGTGAAGCCCAGAGGGCCCCAATGGCCATACCTGGAAGACCCCCTGGGCGTCAGCAGCCACGGCCGCGTGCAGCGGGGTCCGTCCCATGTTGTCCCGAGCGTTGGCGTCCGCCCCGGCGTCCAGGAGCCGCTTGGCAGCGTCGGCCCTGGAGTAACGGGCTGCCAGGTGCAGAGCCATCTCCCCGGTGCGGTCTGTCTGCGCCTGCAGGTTGGCCCCCTGGTAGATCAGATCCGTGATGATGTTTGCTGAAGAGTCCTCCCCGTCCTCGTCATCCTCGCTGATGTCGGAGCCGCCGGCACGCAGGGACGCCAGCATCAGCGGAGTGCATCCATCTGCAGTGGGGGAGATGGGGATACAGTAACCTGGCAAAGGCATGGGAACCTCCCTACAATCCTCCCTTGAGCTACAGACAATCCCTCCAGCTGCTTTAACCCAGACCTCTTCTCAGAGCCCAACAGTTCCTGAGTTGACTTCCTTCCAAGCAGGACACAAGCACCTACTGCAAACCCAACAGAACTTAAGATATTCCTCTAAAGACTAAGATCATCATAAAACAAAAAAACTTCGCTGCTAAAGTATAGAACTTCCACAAAAAGTAAAGGCTAGCTGAATTACAAAAGAGAAGCAAGGGCCATAAAAATCAAAGTCATCTGACAACTAAGTATAACTGTTCATACAGATGTTCTAATCACATCCCTGGGGAAAAGGAACAGTTGAAGGAAAAATTATTGAACAACTAGCCACTGATTATCGGTGACATTGGTGACATTCACTTCAGATATTAACCTGAAGTGAAATACAGACAAAAGCCCTCCTATCTACAATAAGGTTATCATGAGAAGGACCCTGAAGTTGTGACAGTCAAGCACCCAAAGCTGACAAATGCCCCGGGATGAATACTCTCACACAGTCTGAGTACTTGCTCCTCCAAACCTCTAATTTAACTTAGCTCCCTTGGATGAATCTCCCTCTCTGCTAATCAGAAAGGACAGTGCAGGAAGACCACCTCACGCTGCTGATTTTTTACCCTTGTTAATACCCTCCTTGATGCAGGATAATTAAGATTTAAAACATCCCCACGTATTTCCAGCAACCCATAAAAATGCCGAGTGCTTCAGTTCCGGCAGCCTCGGAACATTATGTGATATCTGCTAAAACCCCAAGACTGCAGCTGTAGCCACTGGTGCTTCCTTGATGATTTTACTGCTTTACTGCTCACCCTTCAGAGGCACCTGGAAAGCAAGAGGGACTGAGATGGCAGCAGAAGGGACCCACACTCTGCTAATCGCTCCACTGGAGCCCACCAGCAGAAATACAAGGCAATCTTCTCAGCAAGCACCTGATTTATGCGATGGGCAAGCAGGGGACAAACAACAGCTTCTCACAGAGCTGCTGCGAGCCTGCAGAGCTCTCCATCACAGTGCACTGCACAAAGCCACACCGGGGTTCTGTGCACGTGAACAAGGCGATATTCCTACCAAAACTAACACACAGAGCTCTAATGCCCTGCTCCCACTTCCCAGCTTCTGATCACTGAGCCTTCCTGGCTCTCTGCTTTAGGACAGCTCCAAAACTTTGTAGAGACCTACGGTTCCAGCCGGGGCACTGGAGGAGCAGGCTCTGCCCAGGCTCCAGCAGCCTGCACGCTCCTCCTAGTGGCTCCCCACCACAGGACACACAGCCTTCCTTCCACCCGGCTCCTTTCCCAGGATTTGCTGACATATGGGCACGGGTTCAGCTCCAAGATCCAGTCCTGTCTACAGACCCTCTTCTCCTGCTCTCCAAAGCTATACCTCCTTTTGTGCTTCTCCCCCCTGCTGCTGGCTCTGCTCCCTTGTCCCAAATGAAGGCTCCTCAGTATTCCAGTCAGGCTGCGGGCTCCTCCGTACTGCCACAACACAAAGAGCAGAGAGACAGAGCACAGAAAGGAGCTTTCCTTTCCTCCAGCACCACAGCTCTGGGAAAAACCACTCGCAGGATAGGTCTGGCTGGCTCAACCACTGCAGTTGTCCTGGACGATCGTGCCTAGCTGCTCCACAGGGATGGCACAGCATTAAATCCCTGGAATAATTAGCTGCCACCCTCCACAAAGTTTCTCAGGTACGTGCAGCTCTTCCCAGAGCCTTGCAAGTTGGCCACACACGGTTGGTTTTATGAGGCTAGCAAAAGCACATCCAGCTAGACAGTCACAATTAAGTGCTTGATGGACTACTAGAGAAAAAAAAGCTGTGGACACAATGTCTTTTTTTCCTCCTTCCAGCTTGTTCTCTCAAAGAGCTGGAAAAGAACCCAAAAGCATCCAGCTGGAGGCAGACACCCAGCATGGAAAATTCCAGTCTAAACCACTGAAGTTTTAGTAACTGAAAAAAAAAAGAGGGGCATATAATAGGGACAGTTCATCAATTTTAATTATAGGTGGTGTTACCAGTTATGCCTATAATGGCATTGCCCTGGTTACACACTCACAATAACTCCAGTGAAAAGAATGTCCTCGCTGCTCTGGGGGACACAGCAAAAGAATAGCATGGGGAGACAAAGGTGGTGGCAGCATTTTATAAAAACTCTTCTGTTTGCTGTATTTCAGTAGGACAGCCCCTGAGTACACGTAAAACGCAGAGTGAGTTAGTAGAGTCAGGAGTTCAGCAGACAGGTACACCTGAAGGTCAGGCACAAGGTACTGGAAGCTGGGATGTGAGGAGCCCACAGGCAAAACCTCTAGGCAATGCTTCTGGAGGACACTGGAGCTCTTGGACCCCCCTAAATCTGAGAGACGGCAGAAGGCGGTGGGTTAAAGGAGGGAACAAACCCTCGGCACGCTGAGGTGTTTCTCCTCTCTCCAGAAGAGATCTCTGCTGTTCAACCTGCACCTGCAGCCAGGATCTAACTCACCCAGCTTCAGGTGCCTCCAGCCCAGATAGCTGCACCCAAGTCAGTCAGCCTGAACACACTTTGTAATTAATTAGGGGCAGCAAAGCATTACTGCGGTGTGAACCATCCAGTTTTCAGACTTCTTGGGACAGAGGGGAAGAGGGGCCAGCCTCTCAGAAGGGCCCATTTTTTCCATCTGCCTGCAAAAGTGAGGGTGGCCAGGGCAGAGAAACAGCCACATTAACTGTGAGGAATCCTACCCCTCTTTACTAACCCGTTATTCCAACATCTCTCAGACTTTTACAATTATTTCTGCCCCGACAGCTGCTTGCTTCTGATACCACCGAGAGAAATAACTTAGAGCAGCTTGCTGCAATCTTCACAATTGTATCTGGATGGCAGGAGAACAACTCACGGGTCAGTATTATTTCATTGCTGTTGTTGGACAGAGCTTTGGGTGAACACGAAAATAAGCAGTCTGGAGTCTTAAGAACATTATTGCCTGCACTTGGAAAGCTTTTACCCTGCCACACAACTAGAAGTTTCAATAGGGGAAATAAAGAAAAGCTTAAATTTGGCAGAAACTGATGGTTTATGTTCTCACACTCGTTACACAAAAATCCCTCCTTCCCTTTGCATTTAGGAGAGCTAACGGGTGAATGAGCAGAAAAAACAATAGAAAGGAACTGAGAGAATGGGTCCAGTCATCCTTAAATTGCATGGAAATATTCCCACAAAACGCAGTAAAAAAAGGAATTGCAGCAATATCATCAGCATCACCTCTCTGCATATGAACAAGAACCATGTTTGTAGCTCTTCCAACCAGAATAATGATCTTGGTCAACTGTCTCCTCTCAGAACCCAGAGATCAGTTATTACCAGATGACCCACCCAGTCCCTTACCAGCTTATACAGCTTTAGTACTAAACCCATAAAAAGCAGGAGAGGGTTCCCAGGGCATCTAGTCATTTGGGACTGAGAGAGAGCAAACCTGTCTGCATGTTAAAGAAACCTTCAAAGTCCACAGTTCTGTTATGAATTCAATGAGTTGATCATCATAAGCTGAAGATACAAATCAGGGAATAAAAAATTTCATGAACAATCTTGCAGCATTGCTGCTCTGTTCAGGCCAGACACCTCACACACTGCTAATGAGGGTAGACTGTCTGCCAAAAAGTCATCTTATTCAGGAAAAGGCCATCCTTGCTTCCACAACTGATAACAGACACCTCAGGTATAAAATCTGCTAAGTTCGTCCTTAGAAAGGTCTGGCATAGATCTCTGCAGTGATCCAACTGGAGGAACTGGGGGTTATTTCCAGCACAATTACGCATTCAAAATTTCTGACAATATTGCTTAGACGCACACTTATACATGAGATTCTACAGGTGTTTGCTGAGTGAACTCTTTTCCTCCTGCCTCCATGATATTCCATGTGCTACAGAGCGTGGATTAACCTTCCCAGCTTTCCTTTCTGGAGTGCACACTGTGCTTTCCTTGAGCAATAAAATTTCTGCTGGTGCTCCTGCATATTCCATTTAATTTGTGACATCAGCAGCCCCAGCCACTGCAGACAGGGGAGGTTGGTGGGTGGCTGGCAGGACACACAGCCACTCCGAGGACTGACCTGGCCCTCTGACGTTGACATCCAGAACATCCACTTCTTGATCTGCCTGCGGGGGCGTGAGGGCCAGCGAGGTGCTCCCGCAGACGTCTGCTGCCTCCAGGTGCTGCTGTGTCCACTGGCGCTGGTCAATCTGCTCGTCCCCTTCTGGCAGCAAGGCCTGGTCCTCAGCCTGAGCACAGCAAACAAGCAGCTGCTTCAAAACACCCACCAGGCAGCCAAAGACACTGGAAGTTCTTAGGGTGTTCTTAGTTTTGGTGGGGTTTCTTGGGGTTTGGGTGGGGATTTTTGTTGCTTTGTTTGCTTTCTTGTTGTTTCGGGGCGGTTTGCTTTCTTTTAAGCTAATGGTGGTCTCCCTTTACTTCTGCTTGGCATTCTCAGCTTTCATACTCCCACCATACACTACCAGGCCTGAGCTGCAAGACATTACAATAACCTTCTTGTCCCTTTTAGGGAGGTGGGGAGGGGACACCAAAACAGAAGGTACTGACGTTCTCTACTTCCTCCACCAGCCTGTGGTGGCAGTGTCAACCCAAGGATTTGCTCCTCAGATACCATCAGTAATATATTACAAATCCCCAGGCCAAGGGGGGTTTTGAGCAAGGGAAGTTGATGCAGATGGTTGTTTCACCAGCAGTTTCAGATGGTATTTAAGCCTTGGAGCTCCTTACCTTAGCTCTCTTCGGCTGAGGTCCACCATCACCTGCCCAGTGCTCAGTTGTCCCAGGGTCGGCCAGGTTACCCTCTGGTATCTGGACTGACAGATTTCTGGCAAACAAGGAGAACACATCACTTTGCAGGCTGAGCAGGTGCTACTGCTGCTACTTACACTATCCTGCAAAGGGGTGGTAGCTTGCAAACAGAGGAACCAAGAAATTACAAATTTCAGGCAGCCAACAGTGGCATTAAATGCACTTAGAACTGCAAAGTTGTTTAATTCAGTGGAAAGCCAAAACTGCATAAAACTTTTGAGACTTTCATTATTTCTGAGTCATATTTTTGATGCATTGAGCTAGAGATATTAGAAGTTTGTTGCCATTTATCAACCTAAAATGTCTCACCTATTCCAGGAGAAAATTAGGCAAACAGTGCCTGGTTGCTGATCTATACTGCTCGGTATAACCAAACAAAACCAGGAGATCAGATCCCTTGCTGGCATTTTATACATTACAGTTAATTAAAATTCTTCTGTCCAAACCAGATGTTTTTAAATTTAGAGGAGCAGCTTAAGAAGTTCTAGCTTAAAAGGAAGCTTTCTCTAAGTAGTTAAGTGCTTTTGATGAAACGTAGATCAGCCACATTCTCAAAATCCTCTAAGCCACTAATCAACAGAATGTCAGTGGCCTAAATGCAAACTTACTTGAGTCCAACAGCATCTTCCCCAACGGGCTCTCTGCGTTTATGGTTGCTGGGGTCCCTGCGCAGGATAAATCCCTCTGGGAGCCACAGGGAACCGTGCTTGCGCTTGCGCTTCGCCATCATCACACCCAAGAGGAGGATCAGCAGGATGATCAAAGCTGCCACAGCAAGCAGGTAAAGCAGCTGGGTCTTTGGTGGTAACAAGGGCTCACCTAAAAATTCCAGTTAAAATACAACGTGATTAACAAAGTGGAGACAGCAATCTTCGACCTGCAGACTCTCTTTTCTCAGTACAGTCCTTCCCACAGGGAGCATATTGTCTCTACACAGAGTTTAGGCTCCACTGAGACTGTTGTAAGTACATATCACTTCTTTTTGACTTCCCTTGGTCTGGTTTCTCAAAGCATTTTTTAGAGTATGTGGCTGCCGAGCCAAAGATCTTGCTCCTTCCTCCAGCCACCCTCACCCAGCATAAAGAGAGCTGATCTACAGGAAGATACAAGCATGACCCAACCAGGAAAAGCAGTAGTGCCAATCTAGTACAAGTTTGCAGCTGAGCCTCAGACTGAGGGAGAGGGAGCAGAAATCAAAGAGATTACATATTGCCAGAGGAGAAAACATCTGGCAGACTGGACTGAGGAATGCCTCCCAGCCTTTCTCTCTGAATGGCACCTTTTCCATTGAATTCATGGCTTAAAGCACGTGAATGGTTTTAGTGCAGAGATCACCACTGCAGTGCTGTAGCACGAGAGATTACTGATTCTACAAGTATTAAAATGACTGGGCTCTAAATTAACTGTCCTGCCTTGCTAACCAGACGTGCCCTCTGTGCACTTTGCACAAACATACTCCTATAACTGGGGACAAACAAGCTACCTTCCAGAAACCATACTGAACAGCGAGACACGAGAAGATGATGATCAATAATCTGAGTACTTTGCAAGCCCAAATTTGATGACTGCCTCCCACAATAAGCAATTCTTCCTCTGCAATTACTCACTTTGGACAGACACGAAAGGATAGGGCAACATGCCCTTGATGGCCTGAGCAGCTAAGAGAGCTGCAGCAGCTTCTGTGTTGTGAAAGCATTGCTCTGAATCCTCTGCACACTGGCGGTTGTCAATCTCCAGGAACACCTTGGTGCTGCAGAGACACAGTAAGAGGGCACGGAAGTCAGTGACAGAATCTTATGCCAAAGCAGTAGGTTAAACTGCAGCAGCCTTTCACGTTAATCTTTTCTACCCCAACACTGGCCTGGGCAGTTGCAATAGCGTTACATTTCCCCATTTAAAAAACGGACTACAGCCCTAGAAAGTCTAGAATGCCCCACAAAACCACGAGTTAGCAGCACAACAAGGCCAGAGGGAGACAAAGTGACCCACTCACCCAATGACCTCCTGCTCCAGCTCTCTGTGCTTGCGAACGACCACGAGCGACCGACGGCTCCGCGCCGCCGACTTCTCCCCGTAGTATGGGAACACCATGGGGTTTCCCTGGGAGTCCAGCTTAATCCTCAGGTTGGTGTGCAGGAGCGTGCCCAGAGTGCGCAGGAAGCTGCGGACGTCCTCCAGCAGCTCGTCAGGGGGCATGAGGACCACGATGATGAGGGTGCCCTCTGCCAGCTTCTCGGCTTTGTCCCCGGCGCAGTCCAGCCCGTCCCAGCCGCACTCCTCGCTGTTGCAGCCCTGGTCGCAGCGCCCGTCCGCGTAGTGATCCGCGCAGTACTTGTCGTACCTGGGGCAGGGAGAGGGTCACGGGCAGCACACAGCTCTGACACACTCTGCACAGCACGCCTGCACTCCAGGGGCCCGGGCCTTACACCCTTCAGCATCGTTTGGGGTAAAGTGACACTCGTTATCAGGATATAAGCAGAAAAGTACAACCCCGGGATAAGCTCGGATGAGAGGGTGAAAATAGGCAGCACAGAACACCCCAAGAAGCCATGATTCAGTTCTGGTAACAGCGTAAGAGAACTGCTTATTCTGTTTACTAAGATATCCAACACCTCCTGCCTCACCAAGGGAGAATCATCAGTGCAAAGACGTGGCACTTGTCACAAATAACTAGAGAGAAAGGAGTGCCACTACAAACAAGCTAGAAAACACATTCAGAGGCAGCAAACACAGCTGGGATTAAAATACAGGTATGGCTGGAGCAAAATTCAGGATAGCAGGCAATACTGTTAAAACCTAGTAAAGGGCAAAATGCCTCCTATTCACATTTCCAGGGAAAGCAGGGCACATCCATCAAGCAGGTTAACACATTACCATTGTTGAGGTTATGGACTTAGTGCACAGCACACAAATTCCAAAAATAGCCGAGAAGTACACAGAGCAGCAGAAACTCCTGGATGCCAAGCTTTCAGCAAGGACAGCAAGAGAAACAATGCAAGAGAAGGGAGCAGCAGGCAGGAGCTGTGTTAGTCACACAGAGAAAATGTTCTCAGCATCGAGCCTTACTTGCACGTCCTGCTATTTTGCTGACACTCAAAGTTGTCAAACAGGCACTCGGGCGTGTTGCAGAACTCGTCGCACTGTCCATTGAAAAGCATCCAGCAGCGCAGGGAGGAGGAGCAGTTGGCCCAAGGGTCCTCCATTGTCAGGGAGCAGTCTCCTCCATCCCACTGGCACGCATGGGTGTTGCAGTCCTCATCACAGTAGCCATCCCTGGCTTTTTCCGCGCACTGGGAATCCAGACATCCTCGGGGCTCGGGGCTGAAGGTTACGGGCTGCTCACAGTGGCTGCCCTGGGTGTGAACAGGGCACTGACAGTAATAGTAAGGAGGCTGAGAATGAGGGTGGCAGCTGCCCCCATTCTGGCAGGGGGCACTGGCACAGCCCGGGTTTGTCTGGCATTCCTCTCCCACAGACAGCTTGGGGCAGTAGCACCGTGGACCAGAAGATGTTTGGATGCACTGCTCCCCCTTCTTGCATTTCACTTGTCCACAAGTACTGTGGCTGCTGAACTCACATTTTGCTCCAGAATAACCCTACAGGGTGGAAAAAAAGGCAAAACAATCAGTGTCACAAACATATTCTTCAACACTCTGAGGGCTGGAGGCAAGGCGTCATCTGCAAATCCTTTCTCCCCTGTAACTCCTCTAGTCTCCTTCCAGGAGCCATGACTTTCTGGACCTAACCTCATGGATAAACTAGGAAATCACAAGGCTCTGTTACGTTTTGAAAACAGCCTAGAAGAGCCACAAACAAGGGGAATCTTGCAGCAAGCACAGAAAACACAGGACTGCAAAAAAAAAAAGTTGTAATTGAATGCTAGGCTTAAGACAAAAAAAGCCAGCTATGACACTTCAGGACCACACAGGTAACAACAGGCAGCATCACTCTCCTAGGGCACCTGGCAGCCCTGGGTTTCCCCGCTAAGTAGATAAACTAAGGGATGTGGGTGAAGAGTGTCCAATCTCCACCTGCAGTGCAGCAGTGGGAGTCTGGCCAGGGAGCTCTGGAGCTGAGGCAGGCAGTGCGGGGTGAGGACACGGTGCTTACCGGGGGGCACTGGCAGATGAAGCCCTCGGGCATGTTGCTGGCCACGGCACAGGTGCCGCCGTTCTGACAGGGCTTCCGGGGACACACGTCGATGACGCTCTCGCAGTGACGGCCTGGCACGGGGCACGGGGGGAGGAGAGCAGAGAAACGTGGGTGACCACTCCAAAAAGCCATCCCAAAGCAAAACACTCCCGTGAATAACCAGCGAGCTGAGCGCTCCAGTGAGGCCTTCCCCTCCAGAAAGGGAGGGGGCATCTCTTCAGATGACACGTGGTCTCTACGTAGCTGCCTAAGCAGTGAAAGAGGAAGGCACAACCCCAGAATCCACAAGGTGTGTTTGGAGACAGCCGACCTTGTCTGCCTCCTCAGGAACACACACAACACAGCACAGAGACAGAATTTGCTGCTGCCATCTCCAAGTCAGCCAGGCACAGAGGCTCAAAGTGTTGTGCCAAAGCAGCTTGGGGGTTCCTAAGACTTCTTTACTTTTTGGGAGGTACTCAAAGAGTCTGAGGGCAAATCACACTGCAACATGAATGAACAACCCTCAGGACCAGATGTACCACGAGTGAACGGGAGAACCAAGCAGAGTCTCCTCAGACTGACCAGCCAGTCAGAGATCTTACTGCACTGACCAGCTTTGCAGCAGCTCCCAAACTGACACCAGACTTCTAAAAGATGGGGATGACCTAAGCATGACTTGGACCCCCTAGGAACACATTACCAGAAGTCTCCAGACATGTGCAGCCAAGCCTTTGCAGACAGGAGCAGACAGGGCAGGATGGCCCGCAGAGTCCTGGCATCCTACCAGTCACAGACCACAGCAAAGCCACCCCGTCCCCTCCCAGGCAGAGGGGTCAGTGTGGAATGTGCAGAAGACAGACAGCTAGAGGAGGAAGCATGCTCTCCCTCTGTGCCCAACATTTCCAGACAGATTTCATGTCTGAGACACGGCAGCTCTCCCTGCTCCTCCGGGGGTGCAGCAGGCCTTGCATTCCCCACACCACCAGTTCCAGCAGCCCTTCCATGAGGGTTGGAAACCACATGAGACGTAATTCATAAAAGCAACCTTAACAGACAGGCTTAAAATAAACCCATCTGATGGCCTGCCCAGTGTCCCACCAGATCCTTTTCCCTCATACATCACTCTTCTAAGGAACTTCTTTTGGCAGTCTAAGTAATGCATTCAAAAACCACTACATGAATTCTTCAAACGTATATCTTTGTGCTTTCTTTGCATCTGAAACTCACGAATTTAATGGAAAATCACAGCATCTTTAGATTTTAAGAAAAAATAAGAGTAAAAACTGCTGGTAAAGCATGCGGGAAAGGTCACTGGTAAGCAGGGAAAGTGAAAGGTTTTAATGGAGGAAAGCTGAATGCATAAGTTAAACTGACATGGAAAATGGAAAGCTGAAAGTTAAGGCACATCTGGAGGCTATTAGACCAAACTTAAGCCCAGTGGGAGGCAGAAAGCAGAATAGCAGCAATACTAACGAAGAGGAGATCTAGAGAGAGTGAGACATAAGTCTGCACAGCGTGAAATTCTTGCAAAGTTGTGATTCAAAGTCGGATTGTGGAAGGATCACCAAGCTAGGAATGTACAGCCTGTCTGTGCACACAATACTCCATCCTGACCACACCACCAACATAAGGAGGAAAGGCAGCGAGGAGTAGAAAAGGAGGCCAAAAGCCAATTATGATACCATGACAGTGATTTACAGAGAAAATGCATATGTCTGCTTTGCAAAAGGAAAAGCCACGGATCAGCTGACACATGAACTGTTACACTTTCAATATTAGAAATGTGAAATGATGAAGGCAAGAAAAGTATCACAGGGAAAGAAAAGTCCAGGAAGCCAAGTGTCTCAGGAGATTCCTTTGTCTGAGACAGCTCTGGAAGCCAAATTTCTCAGAAGGTTTATAAGACAGACTGGCTTAAAAATTGAAACATGTTGTGGGGAAACGATCAGACACTGTGAAGGGAAGTGGCTGGATAACACCACTGCCAGGAAGGGAAAGGAGCACCATTCCTCAAGACACTGCTGTGAAACTGGACGCGTGTCTATGACCACTCACCAGTGAAGGCACTCCGGCAGATGCACCTGTAATCGTTGGTCAGCTGGACGCAGTCCAGGCTGCCCCGAGGGTTGCAGGGGTTGGAGAGGCACTCGTTGATGTCCCCCTCGCAGCGCTCTCCCGCGAAGCCCTGCGGACAGAGGCAGCTGTAGCCCCCGATCTGGTCGATGCACTGCCCTCCGTTGAAGCAGCGGGGAGCTCCTGAGTCTGGAACGCAGTCATCCACGTTCTCCTCACAGAAACGGCCTGTTGACACAGCAAAGAGTGACAGCGTGAGGCCACGGTGCTGGGGCTGCCTTCCCTACACTGCTCACCAAGTTTTACAGCCATGTCACACACAGGCCCCACCATGAGCAGGTAAAGATCCCAGTTAATACACCCCACACCCTCTGCAGACAGCCAGCTCCAGAGCAGGCTGAGGGTACATGTGTTTCACATCCAGGCTGTCCTCAACGCCAGGCCATCCTGGTATTTGGCAGCTTTCATACTTGACTTAATTTAAGGGCGTAATTAAAAACACAAAACCAAGCCGAGCCCAGAAAAGACGCACTTAATTTAGCCCTGAGACTGAGCAGAGCCTGGGAGCCCCATGCTGTCCTTGAAAGGCCGTGAGCTGCCAGCAGGCTGCCCCAGGACGGGGCAAAGAGCATCTGCAGCAACAGCATTAAACAAGCAACAGCAAACCAACAGAAAAGCAGCTGTGATAAAACACTGATTGCTCCAGTCTGGCTTCTGGGGACCCGCAGCAAACCCCCACCAGCAGCCAGGGAGGGCAATTTCTTCTCCTGCCTGCAGGATTTCCTCTCAAGGGACGAGGTCTGGTGCTGGTTCTGCCTTCACTGCACAAGGGGACAGAGAGGGGAAGCTGAGCAAGCAGTTTTGTCTGTTATTACTGTTGTTCCAACCAGAACAAGAAAAATTATTCGCCTAAATATGGAGGATGCTTATACTGGCATCAGTAAAGCATTCATTTCAAACTGGGCCAGGGACAAAATCTAAGTTTTACTATCCTAAATAATTGTATCAAATCTCCTCCAATTCCTCTCATTTACAAAAAAAAAAATCTGTCACGTCCAAAAAGCAATTAATCCCAACAAAGAAAGACCAGAGGATTAAAAGCAGTACACTCAGAACCTCTCAAAGGAGGGCTGGGGATTTAGAGAAATACAGAAATTCTGGCAATGCAGACACTGGTACCTAAATACACTCTTGGCTGTAGAGACCTAAAAAGCAGGTTTGTTCCTGGTTTTGTTTTATTGCATTTTTTTTGCCTATTTTTTTAATAAATTGAAGAATAATATTAAGAACAATACATGAAGAATTGGTAGTACAATGATTTCGATGAAATAAACACTTATTCAGAGTGGGGAGATGTGCTGAGAGCCACACTAAAGTGAATGAATTGGTAATATGCATGGGCAGGAGGCAAATACATTATTTTATAATTGTACTTAAATTTACTTTATCAACCAAGAACTTCGTTCTATCTGACATCTGAAGATCTCACCTACATTGAGATGACACGCTTCAGAAAGAAAAAGTTCAGAGGAATGTAAAATTTTTAACTGACTTGAGAAATAAGCTTTAAAAACCCCATAAAGTCAGAAAGCATTTACTGATGGGTTAAAATGTTAAATTCTGAATATTTTCAAAGGTAGAAGCCAGGTTCATAGGTCAGATATAACAGGGAAGGCTAGGTTTCAAGAAACATGACAATAAACAGGCTGTGGAATCATGCTTGCTGAAAACTACTGATATAAACTGTGGACTACTTTTTCTTTCCTAAGGAGCTTTTAATAAAAGAGCTCGAATTTGCTGAAATAGTTTAAGGTAGCCTAGAGTCACTCAACTTCTTTTCCACAAAAGACTCCAGGACAGAGGACAATGAAGGGCAAAAATTTAAGCAAGTAAGGGACATTGGAAGTTATGCAAGAACTAAGAAATTTTCCAATTTATTTCATAGCACCTTAGCCAAAAAGAAACCTGGGATATACTGTATTGAAACAGATAGGTTTGGGAGAGACCTTAACAGCTATCTCACGCATCCACATTGCCAAAGACAGATCATACATTCCCAAGGGACACTGCCACGACCTATTCCTTTAGAAGAAAAAAATCAAAAGGGAGGGGGAAAAAAAGCAGCATTTATTTTTAAAGAGAAAATATGTATCTCAAGGGATTCAGTGTACTTTGGGAACATTCTTCAAAGAACATAATGCATTCCCTTTAAACCGTGTCTCGTGAAACCAGCAGTCAGAGAGGAAAATTCCCTCTCGCAACATTTGCTTAATTGCTGAGCTTCCTACCCCGAGTTCCTGGTGGGCAGGAGCACTTGAAGTGGTTGACGAGGTCGATGCACGTCCCTCCGTTCTGGCAGGGCTGGAACTGGCACTCATCCACTTCATACTCGCAGTTGACACCCTGGTATCCAGCCACACACTGCCGGCAAGGAAATCAGCGTGAATACTCTCCCAGCAGGTACATCAGCAGAAAGGAGCACAGAGAGGAGCCCTCAACAGGGCAGATTAGGACTGCCTTTGTAGCTGAACAACTGCAAGTGATTTCAAGGGCTGCACAGCCAGCAGCTTAAGCACACAACTCCACCGTGTGACGCTCAACGCCGCGAATTTGAATTCGAGTGATTTGATTGCTGCAAAACGGAGCAGATCAAATCCTGATACCCTCTAGCACTGAAACTGGCTCAGCAGTTTTGGCTTAAGGTTTACATGAAACTCATCCTTTCCCTCTGGGCATGGGCTTCCAAGGTGTTCTACCATTCTGTAAAGCTTAGGAAGGTTGATACACCACAATCTCACGGCCCGCACTGGTCTCTGCATCAGCTTTAGGAAACAGAAAGCAGTGGAAAGCATTTCCCACCCTGAGAGGCAAGGGACACTTTGCCCATCCAACGGGGAAAATAAGATATTCCTTTAATACATTTTACAAATATTTTAATATAAACCACACCTCAGGCAAAAAATCATTCCAGATAAGAATCCTCTCTCCCATAACACAGAGTTCAAATGCTCATCCACCACAGCTCCTTCCAATCACACCTCTTAATTCAGCCTTAAAAACCTCTCAGGAGCACCGCCCCGGCTAGAGCCAAATTAAAAATTCCTTCCAGGTGCCAGTTGCTTCTATGCCCTCTTTGAAGGTGCTCCACCACTTGCATGCGTTCCTGATTTCCCCTGATTCCTTGTGTCACTGTCACAGCCCTGGTTACCTCGCACTGGTATCCGCCCAGGTGATCCCGGCAGGTGGCTCCGTTCTGGCAGGGGCTGGAGTCACACTCGTCCAGCTGCACCTCGCAGTAGCTGCCCGTGTAGCCCACCTGGCACTGGCAGTGGTGGGTGTTGCCCACGTTGAGGCAGTGGCCAGAGTGGTGGCACAGCTGGTCCACTGGGACTCCTGGAACAAAGTCAAATCGAGTGAGCAAACACGTGAAACGCGCTTGCTGCCAGTGCTGGCAGCTCAGCCAGGAATCAACAGGGGTAGGCACAATAAAATGGAAAGCTGCAACTTAAAAACCGAAGAGTTACTCCTTAAATTACAGCGGATCAGAACCAAAACTGGCTTACAAATGAAGTCACTGCTCTGCCCTCTTTGGATCACTGGATTCAACACTGGCATGAAGTATTTGTACTGCTGTATTACTTTATCGCTGGCTGGTGAATACACATCTGAAGTACTATTACTGCTCTACAAAGGTTCAGTGTTTGTACCTAGAATGTCCCCAGAAAGAATGGGAGCTTGACACCTTTCTCCTCTGACACTGAATCTGCTTTTCTGGATTTCCTGGACAAAGTGGCATGACACTGTCCATCTGCCTGGGCTACGAGCCATATTCCTGGACAAAATTCACTTAAAAACCAGATCTTTTACATATACATCATCTGAAGTAGAAAATTACTGCTTTGAGGGGCCATGGTATAACCTATAAGGCTAAATAGTGCATTTATTATTCTCTGCAAAAATACTTAGCATGAGTTACAAGATGCCTTTCTTGTACAAGGACACGTTTTAAACCTGGCCTGCCTGGGGTTTAGCAGAAAGGCATCAAGAGCTGATGCATTCTCCAAAGGGGCAGCCCACACAAAACAGTCCTGCTGAAACTCTGAGACCTCATAAAGTATTTAATTCCTCCTTTCTGATATTTTTGTGATGGGGAGAATCAAGAAAGCCTTGACTCCCAAATAGACCCTCGCAGAGAGCATTTTACTGGAGAAGTGACCATCGCCAACCCCCCGGAGGCAAAGCTCTCTGGGATGTGCAGCGGTGCAGGGAGGAGGGGATGCAGGGGGAAATGTTTCCAGCTGAAGCACGGGGGATGCTGATTTACCTCTCTGTGAAGCTGCCACCTGGCACGAGACGTTGGGCACGTCGCAGTAGGCGCCAGTCCAGCCGGGTGGGCACACGCACCGCGTCTGCGCCAGAGTCTGGACACACGTGCCTTTGTTCTTGCAGGGAGACTTGCTGCACAGATCCACGACTGACTGCAGAGGGAAAAGCCCACGTGAAACATGGCAAATGCAGTAGGAAGCAGCACTCAGAGAACAAGTTCAAGATGCAGTGGAAGGGAGCTCTGTAACACTGGGTCCCCGCAGCACTGGAAGGAGCAGGGCAGTACTTCCCAAGCCTAAGCCAGGTACTTTACTGACAGTCTCATATGCCTGGCAAAGTGCAAGTAGAGAGGAATAAACCCCAGATGGCAGCATTATATCAAAATTCTCACACCTTACCACGAAGGTGGATCTTTGGCTGGCTTAGTTTGAGAAAATCGGGTTTTATCTCAGACTAGCTTTCTAGTTCCACATTAGCAGGATGTTTCCAGCTATTCTCCCTAATTCCCCTCATTTTCACTGCTTTTTGAGGATGACAGATGTGTTCCACATTTTGATCCATACTTTCCCTTTCTGTCATTAGCTCACTGTACCTGCTTTTGGCCCCATTTGCTACAGTAAAAAAAAAAAAAAAAAAAGTATCTCTGACTTTTTGTGTCTTCCAAGATTCAACTGAAACCCCACAATAGTTTTATGAACTGAAGATGGGCTAAAGTACATTGCTTTTCTTGATTCCTCATATAAAAACAAAGAGTCTAAAACTCAGTAAATCATCATATGAAAGTGAAGACCCAAAATAACTGTCTGATGTAATATAAACCAGCCGCTAACCATAATTTCCTTTTTAAGCAATTCATCTTCAAATTAATACAGCTATTTGATTGATTTCAAGCTGACTTGAGGAAGGGTGAGATTTTTAAAGTGAGTAGCACTGTATTTTGACCATGAAATGCAATTTCAATTGCAGAAAGTTCTGCTTTTCAGATGCAAACTGTCTCCTCACAAAGATTAAAGTAAAAAAAAAAAATCTGTGCTTTCACAGGCAACCAAAAGGAAACTTGGAATTAAGTTTTATCACATGTAGTTGAGCGTGAAGAAGAAAAAACACCGAGCCTCTTGCTTCTGCATTTGTAATGAGTAGCTGACTGTTTTACATGCAAATTCTAAAACTTATGAATCATTGTCTGATTTTGTGCTGCTTATTTAGCTTTGCTAATTAGGTCAAGCCAGTTTACCACTAAGACAAGAACTACAGTGTAGCTGTAATCTATAAATCTCCCCAATACAGCTTTGAGTAGTACTTATAAATTTAGAAAGTTCTGGTTCCTTGTATAAAATGGGTAATACATTACAATCAAGCTTCTCTGCACATAAAGCAGACTTTCTGAGAATCCACGACATTTAATTTGGGGGAAAGGAACATTAATCCTTTTCTCCAGCAAAAACAAAGCAAACATAACAGAAGAGGAACTACTGAACTTCACAGTACTTCACGATCACTCTCAATGCTAATTTTCCCAATGAGGTTTAAGTGGTGTGCCCAGAATGCATAATTAGGGTAGCAGAGGGGTTGCTTTTTTCTATCACTTCATTACTTTGCATTCACTTCCTCCATTAGCAATACCTAGAAGCAGACCTGACAATTTAATGTCTAGCAACATACTTCTGAAAAAGCACCTCCCCCACTGCCACTGAAACGCTTCTTTCCAACACTCCCTGCTTTACAAAGACAAGTTGGCACGAAAGAGAGCTGCAAAATTCCTACAAAATCGTAGTGTTTTCCAGCAATTTAAGAAATTCACCATTTTTTTTAATGGCAGCACTCAAGACTGCTAGTGAAGGAAGCCAATACAGCGTTTACCATTCCAAAAGCAGAAATAGTCTCAAATCATTCTTGCTGTTTTGGTAAGAATAGAATCAAAGGAAAGAACTCTGATTTCAAAAACAGCATTCTGCTTCCACTGTGCTATGCCAAGTTAGAGAATTTAATAGGTACTAGTCAGTCATTTACAGTATACAGGGTTTGCAGCTCCTGTGGAAAAGTGTAAACTGCCTGAACTTAAGGGTGCAAGTAAGGCTAGAGATTTTTATTGAGGTTGTGAAGAGGACAAGCACATCGTTTACCACCCCAAAACATTTTCTGGCTTCTCATGGAAAAAAAAAAAAGCCTACAATTAACCTTGATTAAAATTTACCTCCCTGTAAAAAATGAACCAGTCAAATCTAAATCCTGCAAATCAGTCTGATATTCTGCTTTCTGTTTCGTGCTTGTCTGCTGGTTTGTTTTTTGGTTTTTTTTTTCAACACAGGACTCTGCCTTCAATCAGGACAATTTTATGCTTTGAAAGAAATGCAGCCATTTTCCAGGCTAACAGCTGGTTTCCATTTAAGAAAACTAATCTAGAAAGTTCCAGTGACACCTGTTCTCATAAATAACCAAACACTTTCCTCCTCCTTGCAAATAGACAGGGGATGGAACCAGATGATCTTTAAGGTCTCTTCCAGCCCATTCTGTGATTTCCAGTTTTGAACAGGGGCACCTAATGGGCCGACCACCCCTCACCAGGAATGAAGGAGCAAGAGCTCAGCCACGTTTGGCACCTCACATCTCCCCCAGTCACCACAAACAGCAATGCCCTGGGCAGAAGAGGCCACAAAGAGTCACCCACCTTGCAGTTCTTGCCAGTGTAGCCCAAGGGACATATACACCTGTACGTGCCCAGGCTGTCCACACAGGTGCCCTTGTTCAGGCAAGGGTGGGAGTCACACTCGTTGATTTCTGTGAGGCAGAAGGGTCCCGTAAACCCCAAGGGACACTGGCAGGTGAAGGAATTGATTCCATCCACACAAGTGCCTCCGTTGAAACAGGAGCTGCAAGAGAGGGGCAAAAAAGGTAAGCTGAGGCAAAATGCAATTAACTCACGGACAAAAGAGAACATAAACACGACTGAAATAAGGGAGAAAAGCAGATAACAGGATCTTCTGGCCACTGCTAACTTCTTGCTGAAGAAGCATAATAAATCAGGAAATAGGAATCCTATGGGATTCCAGCTCACCCTCCAGCTCCCTGTCTTTTACCTCAGCAGACCAAGACAGTAAAGCAGGGTTTTAATGAGTCATTAGTGATGGATGTAACTTACTTAATGAAATCTTCCCAGCTTCAATGTGACCGCAAACAGCACCCCGTGTGGCTTGCTCAAACTGATAAATTTTATTACAAACTAAAATTGTATTACAAATTATGAGAAACAAAACAATTTGCCTTTTTTTAAATCTTCAAAGGAGTCAGAGGTATGGTTTCTCAAGGAAAAAGTTCATACAACATGCAAAACACAAGCATGTTCTTCACTGCAATTATGTGAAAGTATTGGTATTGCTAAATCCTTTCCTTCTCTTCTCATGAGAATCTTAAGTCCTGATTTGTAAAACTACTCATACATGCCCTGGCAGAATTCAGATCAAAGGAATTATCCCCCTCCCCCCCAATCTTCTGATCATAAGAAATTCTGCCAGATTAGGTGTCCTGGGGAGAAGTGACTGGGAAAGTTTGGAGAAATGATGCCTCATGCAAAATCGACTCAGTTTTCCTTGTAAAGGAACTCCTGCTCCTCTGAGAATAACCCTAGATCAGACTTGAGATAATCAGTTTGATAAAGTACACCAACCAAATTTGTGCCTGCTCTCTGCTTTGTGCACTGTCGAAGGGTATTTCCATGAGAGAAGCCACTGACTCACCTCCACGAGCTCACAGTGCAGGGAAGCAAGTTTCAAATACCAAAATTCTGACTGTGATTATGGTAGAGATGTCAACATCAACCTACTTATCAAACATTAAACTGCTTATCAGAGGAGTTCCTCTGTCTCGAGAGCTGAATTCTGTTTTACAAGGAGAATAAACTGCCGTTTACATCCATAGCAAAGCAGGGAAGACAGAGGAACTGCCAATCACCTGGTGTGTTTCACTGAAACCAGGTGCCAAAAGGAGAGGGCACTCTCTCATAGGCAGCTTCTCATGGAAGAATCATTTGACCCAAATTCAAATCAGCCAACCAGCACGGTGCTCTTAAGCACAGCTCGGTAATTTTGGTTGAGAAGGTGTGACTGGTTTAGCTTGGCAGAGCGTTGAAAATTGCTACATCCCTAATTCATACCTGCAAGACTGGTTCCTGTCCTGACTGATAACAAAAACAAAAACAGGATGAACCTCAAGGAAGAGCCAGGAGTTCTGCTAAAACACCCAGCATACTTCACTCCATTAAACAACTGTTGTGCAAATTAAACACACCCTCACCAGTGACACAATCCTGTTCTTAAGAAAAAGATATTAAAATACCTCCTCCTCAAATGCAATTTTATAAAATGTAGGAAAGTCCTTTTCTATTTGTGCAGAAAATACATAAGAAAACCAAGTGTTTTGCATAATTTGTCTCTGGTAACTGGAGTAGAACAGACTACTTCTTAATTATTTTTTTAACCATTTCAAGTTTTAAAGAAATTGCTAGAAATTGTTTCCCATTTGGGAATCTGAAGTTACTTACATCAATCCTAACGAAGCTTAAAATAAATATGCAGGCAGATGATGGAATCACATGTTTAACTCTCAAAGAGCTCTTAAAACTACCACATGAACCATTTATATAAGGACCAGCTGTTGAGCATTTTAACTCAGTTCCACACATCCCCCTTTAGAACGACCTCAGGTTTTATCTCAAGTAAACCGCATCCAATTTGTGAGCATTAAAAGATCTCTGATGATTAAATCTTTCCAGTACAGAATTTAGTGGATTTAGCGTTTCTCCTGGTTGCTTCTTCATATTATTTGTTGTCAATAACTCAGGACTAATTTATTTTTGCTGCCTTTCTAACAGTTGGCCATTGCTTCCATTTTCGCAGCTTTTGTATTTCTCAACAGAATAACCATTCATAACCAATTATTTCCCCTCCCCTATGTAAAAATGGTCTTACAAAAATCTGAATTATTTATATTTCAATGAGCTAGCATCTCTAACTGTTTCAACTTTTGTTAAACACCGTCACATGTAATGTCACTGTCATCCTGTAATGGAACTAAGCTCCTAACTAGTTGTTAGAAGAACGTCAGAAGAAACCGAGGACCAGGCAGCCGTATTTCAGCTAAGCCAGCTTCCCTTGCACGAATCACAAGTTTGTCTGTGAGGAAGGGCAGGAAAACAGAATTCCCCTGGCCAAAAGCTGCCTGTGAGCAGGACTGGCTGGAGGGCAGGAGCAGGGGGGTGTGAAGGCGCCTCACCTCTCGGTGCACTCGTCGATGTTGCTCTCGCAGTTGGTCCCCTCGAAGCCCGGCGGGCACCTGCAGGTGTAGCTGTTGACGTAGTGGGTGCAGGTGCCCCCGTTCCTGCAGGGCTCACTCAGGCACTCGTTGGTGTCTGTCTGACACTTGTCCCCGTGGAACCCGGGCAGGCAGATGCACGAGAAGGAGTTTATCCCATCCACGCACGACGCTCCGTTCTGGCAGGGATCTAAGACACAAGCATCCCAGTGAGTGTTAAAGTGGGTAATAGCGAAGGGCCAGGCCTAGAGCAGCTGCTTTTGTGAGAAGAAAAAAGGTGTCACACAGCCCAGAGTGTGACAGAGTGCTGACAAGTTTTTCTGAGCCATTTTACGGAATAGGTAACTGCAAAGCATGATCAATAACAAATTCACAAGAAGGTGTGGATCAAGGCCAACCTTCAGGGCCTAAAGGTTTCTCTGCTGGAATTTGTTCAGCCAAAACCCAAAGCCTCTTGGTTTAAAATTCAAATGCTGCTTTTGTGACAGATGCTTACTGATACAACAAAAACAGTAGCAACTGTTTCTCCTTCCTTACCAAGTTTTATTCATAAGAGAGCTCAGCACATTCTCTCCTTTCCAGACTCTGCTTAACACAAGAGAGAACTTGTGTGCTTAGTTTTCAGCATGAAAGCAGTCCAGCCAAATCAAATGTGTATGTGTATATTAGCACATACATGAGCACTTATGCACTACTGAGCACTTGACATTTTTCCCAGCATCGAAGGCTGACTGGGGAAAGGCTGGCAGAAAAGCTCACAAACTCATACACCACCTTGGATTCTCCTCTATCACCACATTTCTTGATATTTTCTTTATCCCTGCCATGCTCTTGCTACTTACAAATCACTGTTTTTTGGTCTAAGCCACCTCCTACAACTGTATTCCTTCTGCTTCCACAAGTACCAATTTGCCTGAAAGACTTCTGCTGTTCACTAACTTCTTCCTGCTTTTCTCCTTCCACTTTTGGATTTAAGACTCACATTCCTGAAGCCAGATTCCTTTTCTACTCTGCATTCCACAGAGCAAAAGCCTAATATATGAAGGCAGAGAGGGAAACTGGGAGGGGGAGGAAAAAGGGAGAAAGCAAGGGGGTTGAAAAATAGGTTACAGAGCCTTTTTTCGGATTGAGGACTATCTTTAAGTACTACTAAAATATGAACTTGAAAATGCAAATAGACTCCACCAAAAATTTGCAGTTTATCTTCAGTACAAGACAATTCTGTTTACTGGGAAATGAAGAAAAGAAATGTGAAAGGTAATTAAATCTCATTTATTGACTGAGAAATATGTTCACATGTTAAAAATTTGTATTATGAGACACACCTGCATCCATTTAAAGGTCATTTGACTACTGCAGAGAAAAAGCACATTCAAAGCAAGACCTCTGGCAGCTATAAAATGTTGTGTCTGTGGCAGTCAGCCATGTACGAGTGAAGCCAAAAGCCGTGCATTAATTCTCTGTGCCACACATTTACTGACAGAAGAGAGACTCGGGTATCAACTTTTCAATAAGTTCCTGTTGTTGGAGGGTTTGTTTGCTTCATAGATTAAAGACATTTGGCTCAAGGCATGGAAGGTTTTTGTTATGCTAAATGAAATCAGCTGTGGCAGTAATGTGAAATGCTTCTTCAGCCTCACGGGTGTGCTGCCTAAGACAACACGGGGTGAATCTCACAGCTCTCAGAGCACTCAGGAGGAGGGGGAGAGATGTCCCAGCTGTTCCAGAGTGAGAGATGAACACTTGGAAAACATTTTTATCTTCAGACACCCACACAAAAACTAACAGGAGAGGCAATAATTGTGTTGGCTTCAGTAAGCAAAGCTCTGGGTCACTGCACCGTGACACTTTTTGTACTGTACCTGTTTGCTCAGAAAGAAGGAATCAAAAGCTCAGGCTGAGCCAGACATCTCAGGAGCTCTTTGAGCAGTGCTGCTCTGGGGGCTCCCACGGTAACTTTTGCTAATAGACTTGTTTGGAGACTTCTCTACAGCAGTCATGAATTTACTTTTTTTTTTTCCAATGCAAAACGCAATTTGCTAAGTTCACGCCTAAAGTCTTCAAAACTCCATTTTGATTTTAAGCTGATAGTAAAAAATAGGGGATTGGGTTTTTCTAGTTTTTGGGGTGGTTGTTTCAGGTTTTTTTGTTAATTTTGTTGGGTTTTTTTAAAGACCAGGCTAATCTAAGAATTACAGCATTGTGAACTCTTCAAAGGTTTGATAAAGCACTTTTCAAATATTAACAGATGAACTTCTAAACACATGACATTTCTCAGGAGACTCTGATTTTATCTGATGATGATATAGAGAATATGCCCAGTAAGAAAAAGAAGCTACTATGTATTTGGTTTCCCTTGTAAACAGCAGTGTCAGGAACAGGAAATTAAGACTCGTTTTCTTGCAATTTGAGCCTTTTCGGTACTCATCAGTGTATGGGCTACCCTCCTGCAACTGATACCTACCCCACAACACAGGGCCTTCCTGCTGCTTAATTTGTTTTCAAATATGGATTAACTGGTACTGCAACAGGACCCACACTTCCCAGAATATTAATGTAGGACAGACACTTCAGGAAGAACTGCCATACTCCAGATTCCCACCACACCTCAGTCAAACGTAACGCTGAAAGACAGGTAAGCCCTGCAGTGGCACTTCAACTTGAGGTATTAAAATCTCAGGCAAATACAATTTTGCATTTAACAGTGCTTCTTATTAAAGTATGTAAACTCTAAGGACCTTTTCAAGTTAAGGATCTGGGAACAGCAGCTGCAATCAGTTAGGACACTGTGGTCCATTTCCAGCAGCTGAACATGATGGATTTTGACTGCCTCAAACATCACAAAGCACTAAAGTTTGGGGTTTTTTCCCCCTTTTGGCAAGAGATTATAAAAGACCGTTCAGAATCTGTCAAACAGCAGTCAGCGAAATTATTTTCAGGAAAAACTGGAAGACAGGGAGCAATGTGCTGATACCCACTGGAGAGGCAGTCGTCGATGTTACTGTCACAGTCCCCTCCGGTGAAGCCGGGCCGACACTCACACAGGTAACTGCCCTGGATGTTGTGGCACAGAGCGTGGTTTTTGCAGGGCTTGGAGAGGCACTCGTCGATATCCACTGTGCATCTTTCCCCTGAAACGTGGAGAGCCCAAGGTGAGACCCCTCACAAAGCAACAGCCAGGAGGCTCCGTGCCAGCACTGCTCAGCACTGAAAGCACAGCACGCTCCCCATCCACGTTACCTTCCCAGCCAGGGGCACATTGGCAGGTGTAGCCTTCAGAGTCAGGAGATTCTTGGCAGATCCCCGAGTTCTCACAAGGATTAGGGGAACAAGGAGAAACCACTACCTGGCAGTTCACACCTGGAGAGCGGAATGGGAAAAAGCAGAAGAATGTCCTGCTAAGAGCTTGGTGCTTCGTGGTAGAATGAACAAAGAGGTTGTAACTCACACGATTATCCCACACTGCAGTGGACAGCACTGCCACATTTGGGAAAATCTCAGCAGAAGGAAAAGGAGAGCAGAGCACTCCTCATGGGCTCAGTGTAGAAGCAGCCATGGTCATTTTGGGTTTAATGCCCCTCCAATTTCCAGTGCATTTACGTACATTTCCTAATTTACAAAGAAAATTAAGCTAAGCTTCCAACAGGACATTTCTTAATGAGTCCAAACAAGGCTTAGACAAGCCCTTGTTAAGTATTCTACTACTGTATCATGTCTAGAGGAACTGACTGTAATTTAACTTCATACAACCATGGCATTTCCCATCTCGGTTACTATTCCCACGAAGTTTAATGCAAACAGACTACACTAAAGGTGCAATGAAGCAAAACAGAAAAAGATAACAAACTTTTCCTCTGAATTTTCACCTTTGAATCCTTTCCTACAGGTACATCTGTATCCATTCAACAGATCCTCACAAGTTCCTCCATTCTGGCACGGGTTTGATTTACATTCGTTCCCTTCCGTTGAACAGTAATCTCCTATCCAGCCTGGGTCACAGACACACTTGTACCTTGAAAGGCAAAACAGCAGTAATTTTAGAGCATCCTGAAGTAACTCCTCTACCAGTTTCTCCTACAGATTAGTTTTGGAGAGAAAACGAGAAGAACTCTCTTCAGAAGAGCCCTAAGTTACTTTAGATTGCTTACCCCAGCTGTATAGTTTTGAAAATACTGAAAATAAACCCTCCCTTAAAACCACACTTCCCTCATTACAGTTTTCACAAAGTGTTCAGTCAACCAGCAATACGTTTCTGCTTCAGTAAGACCATCTCAACATATTATAACAAAGACAGAAAAAAAAAAAGATTGAAAAAAAAAAAAACAGAGGGGAACAATAGGTTCCAAAGATAACTAGACTGATTTAATACCAAAGAGTGGTTTCAAATGAAAACAGCTGGCTGGGAGCAGGAGCAATCTTCTCCATCACGTTTCAAAATCTGAAGTAGAGCACACCCCACCCATATGACGTAGAACCAAGGGCTTGGTGAATCACCCTGGACTCAGGCCACACAACACACACTGGCCTCTCTCCCTGCCCTGCAAACACAGCTTCTCCTACCTGGCACGGCGTGAGGTGTGCGTGGGTATAAATGCAAAGTGACAGGTGACAGACAAGATGAACAAAAATCTGTTTTCCAAGCTTACAAGGAGGCTGAACTCGCAATAAAGGCAGCCTTCCTGCCAGCTCCAGGGAAAGTGCTGCGTCCTGCCCTACAGGGCTACCTGCAGCAGTAAATCACTTCCTTGCCCAAGTGCTGACAACGCTTCCCAGGATGCAGCACATATTTGGGAGGCTATTCCATGTATAGTTGAGAACTTTCACAAACAAAACATCTCCAGACCTACCGTTACCAAAAAGATGTCTGATTTAGGGCTCCCAAAATCAGCATGTGGTCTTCCTGAATTTGGAAGATTCAGAAGCAACTACTGCCATCAAAATAGCCAGAGAGAATTTTCCTTTCTTTTCTCAGACATGCAACAATACGAGTAAAGCTGACAAAATCTCAGCCGTGGACAAAGTGTCCTGGGTCAAACATCGATCCCTAGTGCAAAAGTTGTCAGCCTGTTCCTTGATACAGTGTTTGGTTAGGAAGAAGAGCACTAGCCAATAAAGATAGTCCCCATGCTCAATGCTTTAGGTTTTGAAGGCATAGATTGCTGTTGCTCCCCAAAGATTTAATTTGGAACCACTTCTTTATTTTAATTGATTTCACAAAAGTCACTAGAATCACCAAACCCTCCCTCTAGGTGGTGGCAGTACACCCTGCACTACACGCCCATGCAAAACCAGCAAACAACACAAGGCAGGGCAGAAAAACCTCTGTTAAAACACCAGGCTGCAGCTGGTGAACGAAGGCCTGCACCTTACCGCGATTACGCCATAGGCATCAGACAAACTGGGATCCTAATCCGAGAAATCAGAGAGAAACCAGAAGCTGGGGGCAAGGCGAGGAAGGCGAGCGCAGGAGGCAGCAGGGAGGTCTGGCAGCCCTTACCCGGCGGCCGCGGGCGTGCAGTTGCCGTGCACGCAGGGGTTGCTGAGGCAGCCGTCCGCCTGGGGCTGGCAGTGCGGGTGGTGGAAGCCCTCGGGGCACACGCACCGGAAGCCGTTCACCTCGTTCACACACGTGCCGCCGTTGTGGCACGGGCTGGACGTGCACTCGTCGATGTCCGCGTTGCAGCGGGGGCCTGCAGAGGAAGAACGACGCTTGCTGAGCGGCGTCTCCCAAAAGAGCGTTTGCTCTGCGCCTCTGCGGGAACGCGCACTGAGACACAGCTCGGGGAAGCCAGGGCAGCAGCATGGAGCTCATGTGCCTCCGCGCTGTAACTCAAGCTGAGAGAAGTGTTTCTGAGAGATGCAGCGCTTTCCCGCGCCTGGAAAACAGCGCTGACACTCAGTAAGCACTCACAAACCATTCCAGAATCTCCACGAAAAATCACCCGTTAATATCGATTAGGAAAGCAAAAACCACTCAGCTGTATCATGCTTGCAACAAACCTCTTGAGCTCCACTTGTCACAGCCCTGCTCCTGTGCTTTGAAGTACCTACCCTTTGAACAGCCAATACTGCCCAAATGTCTGCAGTAAATACAGTTCTTGTGGTTTATTGCGCAAAAGGGGCTCTAAAAAACACCGTTTCCTGTTTTGCCTGCCTCTGATTGCGACTGCAAGATCCTCGAAGCAGTGACCAAAAGGTCTTGTGAGGCTGGAAAGCTAAACAGAGTGAACGATGCGGTAAGTTGGAAGCATTTTTAACATAAGGAAACGACAAAGTAACAAGACCCCACGCAAGCCAGCTCCCTAAAGACTGGAATATGCCAATTCATCATATCACTGAATTATTTTAACAGCACAACAGTAAGAAATCCAGCAGGAAAACAAATATGGACTGCTAGCACTGCAGAAGAGAGGAAGGCAGGAGTGATCAGCATCATCCCTCATCTTATTCTGGGGACTAAAGAGTACCACCATGCCAGAGCCATAGGAAGGAAGAAAGGAGCATCAGGAGTTTAGAAAGACCCCAAGAGAAAAGCACAAGACACATGAAACCTTTTAGTGCTCTTTCTAATGCATTTCAGATCTATTCTAATTAGAATCATTCAGTAATAAACAGTAACAAACATGATGAGAAAACTGTAATAAACAGTACCAACTGCCTCACAACAATTATTTTGTATCACCCTACATGGCTCAAAACACAAAGTCCCTCCTAAGCAGTGGCGAGATTTACTTCAGTTATCAGAAATAGTCCTGATGTTGACTCACAGTTCTAAACATGGATCCAGAGGTGTCTAACCACTTCTTTTTTCAGCCCTGCTTTTACTGTACCAGAGAAATTTTGTAGTTTAAAAAGAAAACAGAACAGACCATGCTACAAAAGAGAAGTACTGGAAAAAACAGGTTATTCATCTGGAGGCTTCAGAGTGGGAAGCAACTCATGGGAACACCAAGTTAATGCTTTGATTTCACAGAAGTAGAAACACTGTCCATGGTCAAAGCCCAAGGTAGTGTCTATAATCAAACACCTCTCCATATTGTCCACAATCTCTCTGTCCCTGGAAAGAGGCTGTAAATAATAAACCGAAGTCACGTGCGTTTATTTGTTATAAAACCAAGAACCATGAATTGGACTTAATTACCTAACAAGAATGGCATTTCACAGCACAGATTAGGCCATTTTTCTGCTCGGTAGAACTGGCTGTAATGTAAGATGCTAAGATCCAAAGATTAGAAGGATTTACTGAGATACCAACTGAATCCCTTGCAGTCAGTATGCAAAGAACAGCTTTCCCTGGCTACTTGGATAACTATCTTCAAAACAATTCAAAGCTCCTGGGTAGCTGACCTTACCTGTAAATCCAGGTTTGCAGGCACAGTTGTAGCGATTAATGCCATCAATGCAGTCCCCATGAATGCACGGGTTACTGGCACAGTCGTCAAAGTTATTTTCACAGTTTACTCCTGGATTAAAAAAGAAGAGTTAGAGGAATAAGGAGGGTGAATCTCACAAAGAAGGCAACAAAACGATTAAGAATTAAGAAATTAAGAATCCCACCTGCTTCAAAGTCACACTGGGGGCAACTTAAAAGGTGAAGATGCAGAAGCACTGCAACACCAAGGAATGTCACCTGAGGCACTGGGTGCTGCCTGAATACGACCCTGAACTTGTACTAAATATTTAAACAAAGGAACAAACCTTTTGAACACCATGCCTAATTTTTCTGCAGGCCTGATTTTTTTGGAGTAAAGAGGAAGCAAATTCCCCCAAGAGCAGTTGCAGCGCCAGTGAGGGTTAGGCAATCCACACAGACACACCAAAGTTCAGCAAGGAAAAGCAATGTGAAAATGATACTCTCGTACCATAATCTGCCTCAAATTTAGCACGCACCAGAGCACACGTAAGAAATAATTACATGCTTGAATTCTGCTTGAATCCAAGCCTTCCCCTCGTGTTTTACACACCTGAGGTGCCCAGCAGGCAGTTGCACTGGTAGCCATTGACCAGGTCGATGCAGCGCCCTTGGTGGAGGCAAGGGTTGCTGTGGCATTCGTCTATCTGCTCGCTGCATATGGCTCCCATGTAGCCAGGATTGCAGATGCACGTGTAGGAATCAATGCCATCCTGGCATTCCCCGTGGTGGCAAGGATCAGGGTCACAGTTGTTGATGTTCTCCTCGCACAGAAGGCCAGTAAAACCTGAGGGAAAACGGCGAGCAGGAGTAAGGAAGGAGTTAACTGGTAGGATGCTGCAGCGAATACAATGCAGGTACAGAAAGAATTGTATTGAGAATCAGCAAAGTGGCAGAGAGCACAAAGGGTAACTGGGCACCTCAACTGCATCTCCAGCCCTGGAACACAGCACTCTCCTCTGTGCACAGCATTACGGAACAACATCATGCATGGAGAACCCTGGCACTGGAGGTGGTCACCTTCGGTTTATTTGGAACAGTTGCCATGAGAGGAAACATGTAAATCTCCATCAGAAATACTGACTTGCATCAGTATAAACCATCTGAAGGCACACTCCTGCCATTATTTTCTCTACACAGTAACAGGGGGACAGAGTGGGGCTGACCTTGTTAGAACGAGAAATTACTGCAAAGATGCTGCTGAAACCCTCCCAAGGGAGCTCCCTTGGCTCATGTCAAAGCTTCTGCAGCTCTGTGAATTAGAAAGTTTCTTGCCTCTTTCACTGGGAAACTTTTCAGTAACTGCAATCAAGCACCCACTGCAAAGCTATTGAGGGCTGCATGCAACCTGTTGGTTAGGAGCAATGAAACAAGCAGCAATTTGGCCTGTTTCATCCTGCTTCAGCTGGGAAACATCCTGAGCAACAGAGAAGGTCCCAACCTGTGCACAAAAAGGGCTGAAGGGTTCAGGAAGCTAAGAGCAGCAAACAACTCCCCCAAGAGCCCTGCTTTCCATGATGGAGCAGAGCTATATGAGATGGGGACAATTTCAAATAAATGGTTTTCAGAGCTGAGGTTTTGGAGCAACAGCTCACGCTGCCTTCCAGCAGCTGAAGATCAGGAAGGCAGGACTTCAAATTTCAAGACACCAACTGGAGACTGATACAAACCAAGCTGCAGGGAATTTCAACAGCTGAAGAGTGGTTCTCACCTGAGTATTATAAGTGGATAACAGGCTCCCCATTTTTCATACAGGTTTGTGGTTATTTCTGTGGTCAAACATACCAGGTGACGGCTAACATTCCCAAGTTCTGCGAACGTATGCTTGGATGAATGGGTGTGGAAGTGGGTGGGGAGAGGGAAGGGAAGCTAGTTAGAGAGATGGATATAAAAAGATGTTAGGGAAGGAGGAAAAACAAACCGATAAGGGGACAAACGGTGGCAGAGGGGAAAAAAAAAGAGGGCGGAGACAAATAAAAGAGGAAAGACCTGAAACAACTCAAGAAAAGAAAAGCCATGGTCTACCACTGGGAAGGAGAAGTGGAATAATGCCAGAAGGGAAAGAAAAGACAAAAAGCAAGCAGTAAATAGAGCTATCTGTACAGCATTTGGCCAAACATTTTGCAGTTTTCAATCACGTTGGCAGCCGGCGATTACCATTCAGGGAACACATCACTCATATTACGAGATTAGCAGAGCAAAAACATACTCAAACATTATTGTCAGTAACTGACCTGCCCCCATGAAGAATTCCACATTTCAGTCTTACAGAAGGCTGTCAATATTAAATATAATACTTAGCACACCTTCATTCAAAAGTCATTACCTTGCCTGCTATGGTAGCTCAACTGAGCCACTTATAGATCAGGAATATTTCTGCATCTCTTAACTGAACATACCTCACCAAAACATGATTTCTCTCTTTGCAGACAAGAGTTAGACTGGGAGAAAAACATCTGAACATAAAACATGAGAATCCTTCAGACAGGATGGAAAACAGCCCTAATGCAGAGTCCCTCTTCCATTTTCAGTCAAAGATTTAACCAAGGATTTTACTAAGAGCTGCTGCTTCAGTAATATGCATTTGGTTGCTTTCAGCCTGAAAATGCTCCATATATCATTTGCCTTCAGGGAAGCAGTTGTCTTCCCTCCTCAGGTGGGAAACCTAGAATTTCTGTATTGAGGTGATTTATGCAGTTTTAGTGCCAAATTCAGAACTTGCTTTTCAAGCCACAGCTCTCCCCGCTGTCCTCCTCGACATGACCCAAACCCCTCCTAGGCCTGATAAGCTCTGCACTCTCAGTGAATGAAAGCAACCGGAACACACACCAGCTTGAGAAAGCCTAAAACAGTTCCCAAGTTTGGAGAAGACTTGAGCTTTTCCTTCTTTTTGCAAAGTGTCTGCTTAGTTTGTCACATGAAGTAATCAAAAAGGAAAATTCCGACCACAGTAATTATTCCTCTCCTGGTCAGAACTACTGCGTTCTCCTCCTTCCAAAAAATTCAGTGCCTCTTCAGGAACTCTGGGAATGGTGGAGACCACGTGTGTGAAAAGACAGGCTATTTTTAGGCTAATCTCTGCTACATTCTGTGCAGTGAAGTCAAATTTGTCTTAATAATCTGATTACTGGAATGATTCAAAACAACAAAAGTTGCACGTAAATCTAACCGACCTCACTGCACGTTACTGGGACTAAGGTAGCTCCAGGAATTGTTCAGCTTCTTCCCTAGTGGAAGAGCTAAAGCCAAGGCATTTCATACCTGTGCCTGTATCACAAGCCGTGTATCTGGCACCACTAACTGAAAGCAACCAAGAGTAGCTCCTCACTGAGAATTAGAATATAACAGCTCTGAACCCTCTTATTTGACCAGATGTGAAAACAAAGATAAAAACATATCTACATCACCCCTGGAGGTGTGAAGATAAGAAAATCCTATAATTAGACCTGACGCTTCTAAATATGTAATTCGCCAGGCATTTAAAAAACCACCTGAGTTCCGGCCACAGCTCTATCAAAATTTCTGTGTGATACCTGACAAATCATTTCAGTTACTCTCTGGCAGGCAGCTGCTGAGTGGTATTTCTTCCTCAACTGTTACTGCATTTCAGTCTTAGCGTTTTGACACAAAATAGCCTGATGCAACAGAAATCAGAATGCACAGTAGCACTGCTCTGTCCATCTCTTGTTGTCCAACTGCACACGATATAATCTGACTTGGGAGAGAGGCAGGTAAGCCACAGATGAGAGCCTCCACGCTGATGTTTTTGCATATGTGGATTCCATAGTTAATACAGGAGAAGCTGTCATCTTCTGGGAAGCAAAAGATGGTGCTGGAAGAGGGAGGCCAGAACTCCCACCAATCCTGAACTTAACTGCCACGAGTGAAAGGCTTTCTCTACTTAAATACTACTCCCTGCACAAAGGAGTAGACAAAGCTCCGCAGCAAACAAGCAGCTTTTCAGAGAAAGGAAGAAAAACCACTGACGTCTTTGTGACCAGCCCTTCATGTACTTGGGTTAGGTGTTCTCTCCACCCAGGGGCTCTGGACACGAGACTGACCTGTGGCACACTGGCACTCGTAGCCGTTGGGGTGGTCGATGCATTTGGCCCCATTGAGACACGGCGTGCTGGAGCAGTCGTCGATGTCAATCTGACACACGGCACCACTGAACCCTGGAAGGCACAGAAACAGGGGCAAACCCAGAAGTCACTCGAAGGAGTGCATCCAGACAGCTGCACCGCCAGAAATCCTCTGTCAGCAAATCCTCAAACCCACCCAAACATAAGCTCAGCAGATCTACATTCAGTGGCATCATTAAGCACACGCACCACACCCTGGGTGGACCAGCTCCTCATCCAACCCACCCGCCAAAGGTTCTGCCTTCCAAATCAAAGGAGCCTCAGCGTGAAAACTGAGATGGCCAAGTCAAACAGAAACAAAGCAGATAGAGCTCAAGTGGTGTCCACTGCTGGACAGTATGCCTGCCCGTAAAGCTGAGAGCCCACCAACAAAAATCTCTGAGGCACTCAAAGCAAGTCGCTAAAAATAAAATAACAGTGCACACATCACCAGAGCCTTCAGACTAGAATTACTACAGCAGTATGGAATGTGGTACAATATAGCACTGGAACTTTCCAGACAGTTGTTGAAATAGTTAACAAAGTTATTGACAGGTGATGTCAGGTGATGCAGATCCTTGACACTTCAAGAAAAACAAATAAAAAACATCAGGAATTCTTCTTGGAGGAAGGAACCAAAGCAAGAGCCTGAACATCATTACCCAATAAGAAGGGATGCAGAGCAGGCTTTTGTCATGTATATTCTGAACTTGAAATTTTTTGTAAGCCATGAAGAAAACAAGTGATGTTCACTCTACAGCTAACATTGATCCCTCAGCTCAGCTCTTTTCCTTTTCTAGTGGAGCCCAATTCATCTCCCTCCTCATGCAAGCAGCATAAACTATACTGATGCAAATCCAGCTTCCGCCTAAAAACCTCAGAAAAAGACAGAAAGCATGCAGAGGTCTGATCTTTCAAATGTGCTGAGAATCTCACTATAATTTCCACAATAACAGAAGCTCGTGTTGCCAGCTACCCTTTTAGATGAGGTGTTCAACTGTGTGTTCCTCAGTGCTTACCCAGTTAAAGGCACAATATTATTGCAACCAATACGGGACTACTCTGATTTAATAGCAATTGCAGCTCACTCACTCAAACAGGTGCTGCCCTAAGAACAACAGAAACTCACAAGGAACATATCACCCACAACATCTGTGCAGTTCTTGGTAGGGTGAAGCAGGAAAAGCTTCCAGAAATAAGAACTCACCAGGAGGACAGACACAGAGGAAGCGGTTGACTTTATCAAGACACACTCCATTGTTCACACAGGGATTACTCAGACATTCATCAATATCTTCTTCACAGTGAACACCTTTAAAACCTGTCAAAAAAATAAAAATAAATAAGAAGAGGTGACTGAAGGCAGTGGAAAGTGCCCTTGGGAGTGTAACTGCCTCTTATACCAGTGCTGAAAGTCCAAGCAGAGTTTCACTGCAAGTTTGCAGCCTGGACAGAAACAATGAGCTAAGAATACACCCCAGAGGTTAAAAAGGGATGGTGAATGTGTAGGTTTCACTGCTGCTGAAGATGCTCACCTAATCAGCAATAGTAGAAGTCTATGCTGAATACACATCTGATCTTTTCTTCCACTTGAGAAGGGGTTACGTTAATTACTTTGTAAAAGGTACATAAACACAACAGAGAGTTTTAGCTCAAGGGCTTTTAGCTAATGGCAGAGTACAAGAAAAGCATTAAGAAGGGTGAAATACTTGGAACTAGCGTTCCATCTTTAAAAACAGATAATATATTAGTAAATACTATATTAATAAAAACTCATTGTAATTGTCATGGTACCAGCTGATCACCTGCAGGGGTCACAAATCTTTATTTATATTTATATTTTTAGTACTTTATAAGTCTGTGCCACTGGCAACTTGCATAATTTTCTTTTTTCACCACTTCCTATCAGAGTGCAAAATAGAAGACTGACATTGGTCATTGGTTACATCGGCCATACAAATTTTTCAAGTAGCTTTTTTTTACAGTTACTTCCTCAGTTCAATGGGAGCTGGCATCATTTAGGGTATTTCAAGCAAAGAAAAACCCCAAACACCATTATCCAAAATCATCACATGCACACCTCAAAACAGAGTCGCTCTTAAAGGTTGCAGCTGCTTTGCTTTCACAAAGAAGAGACTCTGCACATGCACTTTACCAGGTACAGTAACAAATACGTTCACACATACTCAGCTCAGAAGGGTAACTTCCTTCACTGATGCAGACATTGGTTTCTTTCTCAGCCCTCTAATTGCTTTCTCTCTCCCTCACACAAATGCCAGGTCCTCCTGGCTGGTGCCACCACAGCAGGCTCTCTCTCAGCGCTCAGCCTCACCCCTTTGCAGCTTTGTGTCCCACCTCAGCAGAGCTGGCAGCCCTCCCCGAGCTCTGCCTTCTGGTTTGTTCCTCTGCTGGAAGTGCCACGTGTGGCAGAACCCCCCTCACCTGGCATACAGAGACACGTGAATCCTCCGATTTTATCCAGGCAGGTGGCATCGTTCTGGCACGGGTTTGAGTGGCACTCGTTGATGTCCATCTCACAGCGAGGTCCTGTGTAGCCCTTCAAACACTCACAGTGGAAGGAGCCCTCTGTGTTGACACATTTCCCAGCGTGTTCACACGGATTGCTGTTCGCTGCAAGGAAAGTACATACGTGTGTGCGTGTGTCAAAACCTCTGCTCAGAGCAGGAAAGCCACAGCATTCTTTATTAGTCATGGTCTTTTCCAGCGGGCATTCCTTTCTGGCAAGTAATATTGGGGAAAGACTGTTCATCCTTCTGGGGAAATGATACTGAAGAAAACAGTGGCAGTTACTTGCCCGCCAGGGGCAAAAAGGATTGCTGTCACTATCAGGGACCAAAGGAGTAACTCTGCTTCATATTACTAATGACAGTTCTTAAGAGAAAAGCATCAGCTAGCGGGGATTAGAGAACTAATGATGTTTTCAAGGCCTTATTTCCAGATTATATTTTACATTTACTTCATTCCTGAGGCTGACAAGGTGTCGCCACAGCCACAAAACAACCAAACTTGTCCTTTTTGTGTTTTCAAAAAGGACCAGCACTCTTGTCCAAGGCAGACTGAGGAAGGAAATTCAAAGAAGTGCTTCTTTCCAACCCTTCCAAGAGTGCTGGTTAGGCATTACCTTCACGCACCACACTCTAGAAGCATGAACGAGCACTCACAAAACCGTAAGTAAGTCTGTAAGAGTCCAGTTAATCCCCAAAACAACACAACAGCATGCTATCAGAGAGCTACAGCTTTAAAAGCCCACGTGGTCACCAGTCTTGGAAGGCACTCAAAAGACCCAGCCATATTCTGGCTGTCAAACAGCCCTGATATATTCCTACCAAGGCCGTAGCTGCAACAGCTCCCACATGAACTGCGGTGCTTTCATTGCACCCCGCAGCTCCAAGGGACAGCTTAATTATCACATCTGTTTGCAGGCACTCCCCACACAAGGCTAAAGCCCTCTTGCACAAGGAAGAATGGTTAAGCACCTCGCTGCTTTTCGTATTCCAGTTCAAACACGGGCAGCCATTCCGGCTCAGCCCTTTGCCCCAGGTCTCACACAAGGTTTAAAATGCATCTAAAGGCACTGAAATGGAAGGGGGAGAGCACCAGAGGAGTCCCATTTACGTGGAGAAGCTATGACAAAATTCTTGCACTCACAGAGAGCAAACAGGAACTCACCCATTGCACATTCATCCACATCCTCAGTGCAGTCTGCTCCCTTATGGCCTTGGGGACAGGTGCAGATGTAGTTTCCATTCACAGGGTTGGTGTCACACAGAGCACCTTTCTGGCACGGATTGCTAACACAGGCATCATCCAAGTGGCACAGAAGACCTAAAGAAGCATCCGAGAGTTCATTAAAACAGAGAGATGAAGCAGTCAGACTGTATTTCGCACAAATTCCGTGTCCTGACATTTCAAATAGAAACTCACACAGCTAGAAACTTGAGCAATATCTTACAGGCTTGAGCCTATGAACTTCCATAGGGAATTCATCACACACTTATAGAACATTATATTTAAATATAAATTCTTTTACTTCAGAGGTGTGTCCAGCACTTCTGAAGTAGTAAAATGGCTGACCATTATCAAAATCTATTCCTTGGAGCAGTGAACTAACTCTTCTCTCAAACCAGCATGATAATTTTTCTGACAGTTGAAAAGGTGCACATAAAGCTCACTTTAATACAGGTATGCAGATCACTTCTATTTCCATGTAGTTAGGAGATACACTTTCACCTAACCTAAACCAGACAACTTTCCACTATACCAGTGAGGATGCCAGATCCTCACACAATCACATCAAAATACCTACATTTGCCTTCTAGACTCATACAATTATTATAAGGGGCAAAGAGCATGTCACACTCGTGCAACTTGTCAAGTAAATACAGATTCTGCTAAGGGCTGGAAAAAGATCTTTCCTTGCAACCTAAACTGTAATAAGTTTGTCTTTTAGCCTGATACAAATACTTCTTTGCCCCAGGCTACAGGGGTTTAACAGAGCTTTGCTCGTGGACAGTGCTTTTCCCTTTGCTCTTCCTGGTGTGGTGGCGAAGTGTGTAAGACAAACACACCGCTCTAAACAAGTGCCAGACTTCTGCAAGTTTCCTGCCCTCACCTGCCTTCCCCTCTGGACAAATGCAGGAGAAAGAGGCCACCCTGTCGATGCAGGTGGAGCCGTTGGCACAGGAGGCAGTGAAGCAGTCGTCGATGTTCTTGCTGCAGTCGTCCCCGCTCCAGCCGTTGACGCAGACGCAGGCGTAGCCCCCGTTGTGGTTGGTGCAGGTGCCCCCGTTCTGGCAGGCATTGGGCTGGAGCTGGCACTCATCCACATCCTCGGTGCAAAACTGGCCTGGTGCACAGAAACAAGCAGGTTTAATAGCACCTCAGACGCTCACACTCAAGGAGGTTCCTGCACAGACGACACGGCCAAAGGGAACGCTGCAGTCCAGCTCGACTGCTGCTCCTTTATTCCAGCACACCCAAGTGCCAGAGCTTCCACAGCACTGTCATCAAATCAGGCAAAGACAGCCAGCATCCCTAAATGACCCCAAAGCAGAAGCTGGGCTGCAAATGACTTTAAAAAGAATGACTTTTAAAAAGTTCAGTGTGAGAGCCAGCAGGCAGCCTGTAGCACATGAAGATACACCTGCGAGGAGGTGAGAAGCAAAAAGAACGAAGGGCTGCCTGCAGGGCAGCCAGAGGGACTCAGAGAGAAGATGGCATGACAAGAAAATCTTGGCCAAAGGAGTATCAACAGGCCAGCAGCAAGGCAACACTTGTCAGGAGAGCTTAATTCTTTCCTACATAATTATGCAATGAAGATTACTTGATGAGGAAGAATAGAATTCTTAAAACTCTTCTACCTGAAATACTCATTTTCCTTGCCCCAGGTATTGTACAGACAACCACAAATACTTGGGGGTTTCTTGGTTGTTGAGGGGTTTTCTTATGTTTTTCAGTAGCAAAATAAATAATCTAAAAATGTTCTTATGACCGGAGATACTAGAGAGAAGAAAACAAATGTACACTCTCAGGGTGATTTAAGGAAAAGGACCAAAGGACCAGTAAGTATAAAATAATTTTGAAAGGATACTGAACCTTACATTCACATCTACGGAAAGTTCTGCAATTCACACTTAGTGAAGTATTTTTTTTGCTGAAATCCATCTTGCTTTGACATCAAAATCTGGAGAACCTACCACTTGCAATAATATTTTGCTTCAACAGTTATTCATCTTCCCCATTAAAGTTGCACAGTTTACTTTTAAGCCAAAATTGTTTAGCTGAAGTTTCAAGTCATTTTGAGTTTCCTGAACAGATAAAACCTCATGAGCACCAGCTCATTTCTTCCCAGGCTGGCATATGGATGCACATGTGCAACCACAGAGTATTGGTCACAGTCCACAATCTCCTTCTTGATAAACTATTTCTCTCAGTTACATTAAAAACTCTCTAAGCACTGAAAGCCTTTTTTTTTTTTTTAACACTTCTTGGTAACTTGCATTTTGCCACCCTTCCTAAAACATTGATAGGATGCACACAGCATCAGAAGATGGCCCTTTATCAGAGAGTAAGATTTGATTTGTTTGATGTGACCTTCCCCTCTGCCCCAGCTGACACCACCTCCTCTCTCACTGGCTTCCAGCAGCTTTACTTGGGTCAAGGCTCTTTAGTAAACGTGCTTCTACCTCAAGATTCTCCCATTTCTCTCCTCCAGCTCCTCTGTCTGCTGCACATTTACATCTGCATGGAATTCCCCTCGTATTCCAAGAACAAGAAATTCAAGAGCAGGCCACAGTTCTTCTCTGCCAGTGCACCTGGGCTCCAGTTTATTCAGGCTTGCCAAATTAAAAATACTTATTAGATGTTGATAAGTCACATTGTTTATTAATGGCACAGAAATAATGATGCAAGAGCACAGACACGCCCTCCTCCAATACACCAAACTGAAACATTTATCATGAGCAGGAATCTAAAAATCTCCAAACTTAACCATCTCCATCCACTATACTCACGATTCCTTTTGTTTTCGAAGTACTTAGACAAATCTTAGCCTTTGATCCCACGAGACCTGAATTTTTTTTTCCACTTAGGGGCAAAGAAATAAAATAATCACTAAAAAAATAAGTTGCAGAACTGTGTTCTGTGCATATGTTCTGTTCTCTGGCAGGACTACTTCAAAACGATAATTTCATCACTTGAAAAACCGTAACAAAATTTTGACAGTGATAATCATTACAAGAGAGTTTTCAGAATTAATCTTCAACTCCCAGTTTGCTTAGTGAAACAGCTGGGGAGGAATCAAACCCTTGCCATCTATTGATATCTGTAAAACACCTCTGTGCATTATGAACAAACCAACCATGCATTTGTCACACTACACTGGTTTGTTCAGAAGCTTTCAGTGCTGGCTTATCAGTGGCCACCCTGAAAAGAGTCAGTGAGCTGGGGCGGGCTCTGAGCAGTCACGCGTATCTCGCAACTCAACACAATCCACTTCCCTCAAGAAAAAATAATCAAGACGTTATTTGCTTATTATAAAAGTGATTTTCCCTCAGTTCTTGGAGGGGGCCCAGCCCCGACCAGAGGACAGCCTCTCTGAGGAGCTCTCGCAGCGCTCACATCCGCTTGGCTCGGCCACCAAAGCGTGCAGAGGTTTTCAGCCACACCGCTCCACAGCGCGATGCCTCTCAAAAAAACCATCTGCCTTTGGACTGGCTGAACAGAACTCCTGAGATACAACATTCTGTGGACTTCCAGCAAGGGCGACGGAGTGTAGGAGTTCGTGTTTTTAATTTGCATCTTTTTTGCTTTTGGGGGACTTTTTTTGTTGTTGTTTGTGACTTTTTTTAAAGGAAGATGGGCTGATTACACCCACATATAAACTATCAGGGCTTGGTTCTGACTTCTCATTTCAAGTGCCACTAGTAATACCAACACTTAGGACTTTTTTTAGTATTTTTTTTACTAGTACTCATTCTCCACTTCTAGAAAGGACAGTACCAAGTGACATCATTGATGTCCTTGCAATAACCCTGTGTCCTCGGCTATTCCATTTTTCTGCAGCCTGAATCCAAAACAAACTTTTTAAAAGTCTATCAATGCCTGCACAAGAGAGGAAAAACACAGAGCTTAAACTTCTTCAAGCAAGAGAACTGTATTTTAAAGACATACCACAGCTGAGCTCCTTGAATCTAGTCCTCACTCAGCTTCTCTAATTTCTAATGCCCCTTTTGCAATACAATTGTATTTGTGCTTAATTATGAATTACAAATTGTATTCGTGTTTAATTATGAATATGAGTCAGAGCTCCAGCTTAATGCAGTTTGTTTTAGAAACAAAGGAAATTCAATTCAATATATTAAGAGGCATAAAAGAAAAATTAACTATTGCCTTTTACAATTGAGTATTTCAATGAAAAGACCTTGTTCTTAATTGAAGACTTCTCTCTGCCAGGTTAGTTAGATTTAAAATCAAATGAGACAAGAATTCTCTGAAACAGTTTACTTACGGGCTGCTGATTTGACTTAACTGTAACAAAATCAAATAGATTTATTTGTAGCCATGTAGTTGGCAAGCTTGTTTTCTGCTTGTGGAGAGTTTTAGGAAGAATCAAGTGTTTCATTCACAGAACAGAAGTTCAACTTCCAAGAGCAAAGTCCATTACGGATTGTACAAGCTGCACAGTGTAACACCCATCTCCACAACCCAAGTAACTTCTGAATGCCACAACTGCTGAGTGTTAATTCATCTGGCTGCAAGTTTCTGTAGGTATTTCTTTTCTTATGCTCTTGCTCTTTTCAATTACATTTCTAAAAGACACATCGTAAACACAGGCTGAACTAGTGAAGTATGAATACACTAACTGCACAATATTTTAACGGAAATGTAGAAACATCCACATAAAAGACAACAAGAAAAGAAACACAATTCACTCCAAGAAGGTAATACAAACCTAGCCTGACCTTGATATTTGCAGAGCCTGGGAAATCAGTAAAATGCCGACTCAGGTTCTGAGTGACCTTGTACAAAGTAAACAGCTAGTCCATGTGGTATTTCAAAATTGAAAACTAGAAGTAGAAAAAGGGAACAGCCTTCAACTCTTAGCACTTTTTGCCCACTATGAAACTAAGTTACTTCCTGCATATTTCCCCTCAGAAAAGCCATATGGAGTAAGTCAGACATGTTTGCTGCTTTGATTGCTCCCACTTTCAGAGCCTCAGGAACTGCAAGGAATTCCTCTTTTGGCAGACACAGGGTTCAAGGCCTCGCTCGAGTAGTTGTACCACATCTCACTGATGAGAAACAGCCAGCCCTTCTCCTTCTTTATGTCAGAAAGAAAGTAAAGCCTGATTTTTACAGGTAAAGAACAAAATTAGAACAATCCTACACCGAAAGTGAGGAGCATTAGCTTGAACAAACAAGTCAGTAAAACAGCCACCCTGGAAAGCAGCACCAGTCATCTCCAAAAGCTGATTCTACCAAACCTTAGAGGGCTTGCAATAACCTCAATCCCAACTGCATTCATCCTGCAGCTGAGTGCAGCACCTTCAGACAGTTCAATCAGAGGGCTTCATCTTTCCAGATGAACAGACTTTCCGTATAGGGGAAAATTCTTGGCCTCTTAACAGCTGTCCAGCAGGAAAGTCTGCTGATGCACAGCTGGAGTATCAGAGGCTAAAGCTCCTGAGAGCAGATCTAATACAGTTTAATCGCTAAAAACATTCAGTAGGGCAAAGGGTGCAAATACTTTCCTGTGCCTTGAAAAAAAAAAATCAGTTCCTTGAAAACTGAGCTGGGAGGAGACGGCAATGTCCCATTTCTCCCAAAATCACAGCCACCCCAGTACTGGGCTCAGACTGAACTGGAAGCCAGAATATCTTAAAAATTTAGTGATACTGGAGAGGTAACTTGGTGAGAATCACAAACTGGTCCTCGGGGTCTTAAGAGACTCACTGGAAGGGGAGCATCAGGTTTTAAGAAGCTTTTATGCCATCATCCACTCAGCAGCTCGAGAAGTTTGTCACTTATCTCAGACTTACACTCCAGCACACAGGGAAGAGGTCACTAGCTCTCCTGAAAGGGCTACCTGGGAACTATAAACCAGATCTAGACAAAAACTCTTTGAAAGAGTAGTTTAATTCATGAAGTATTCCAAAGATTGCTGTATGAGTTTTGAATACAACCAGTGCAGCTCAAGAAAGCATGGCTCATTAGAACTGTTTGCAGTTTTAATCCAAGCTTCAAAGCACTACTAAGTGAGAAGGTGAACAGCATCTTATCAAGACTCAAGAAGGGGCTAAAGATAAGGAACAGTATTCGTATAAATGACGAAATCTAATCGTGGCAGAAGGTCATCAGTGCCACACTCCAAAGGACCACGCAGTTTCTGCTCCTCTCTAAGCACACGTGTGTACATTCAGGATGCCAGCTGGCAGGCCACGTCTGGCTGGGGAAGGACATTCCTCTGTCCAGTTCTGCCTTGTAACACAAGAAAAATGTCTGCATTGACAGTGTAACTCAGCATGTATCCGTCAGCTCAAAGCTCAGTTTCCTCATGTTCCCATGTGAGTCTCCTCAGCAAATGGAAAGGGAAAAATTGCATGGAACCATTGAGCCTTCTAGGAAAATGGTATCTATGAAAAATGCTTTAGCTCCCATGTTTTTGAATTGTGGATTTGTGAAAGCATTCAGTTTAATCTTTAACCCACAGAACTATCCATACTCCTTGAAATAATTCAGCAACAATTAACACATACAGGCACTGGAGTGTCTAATTTATGACCTAGAGGGTGATGAAACAGCAGGCAGTGGTAGCTTTAACAAAATAACATCTATATTTTCCAAGAGGAAGCCAGGGATTTCAGAGAGATTCAACCAAGGGAGGCTGCAGGGCAGTGAGACAGCAGGCGAGGCTCGACGCACGAACGCCAAGCAAAATACAAAGGCAAACAGACTTGCTGCAGAAGGTTTGGGTTGGGCACTCCTTGAGGAAACATCAGCTTCCCTAGAAGAGCTCAGTGGGGACTTCTGCTCAATCACAGCTTTAATCAACAAAATAAACACCGCTGAGCAGGCATTTGACTGCAAGGAACAATAACTAATGCAAACACTCGTTGTTGTGCAATGGCGATGGCACGGCCTCAGTCAGGAATACATTTGGCAGCATTGAAGCTACCACCTCTGAATAAAAAAGAGGTAGAGTTCATGGTCTGACAGACCAATGGAGAGAAGAACTTCCTAGGAGACTTATCAAGGCATTGCTACCCACAAAGGGAGAAAGAGCTAATAAAGAGTATAATACATCAGCTGTCACAGGGAAGATACAGCACATGGCAAAGTCTACAAAAGAAAACATTTGATTGTTGACATAATTTGCTTTATTGACACTAGGTATCTCAAATCAGAGAACTTCAAACTTCTCTGAAAGAGGCAACACCTCTATCCAGACCAAAACGTCCCGAGCAATAAACAGGCAATACCGAAAGGGATCTCAAGTGTGATGCCCAGATCACATCCAAATTCCAGACCCTTCAACAAAGCCATCTCCAGAGCTGCCTGCAGGCAATCCAACAAATAAGACTGATACTTTCTGCTCCAAGGATGGCTTCAGAGGCACACAGAATTCCATGACTACACTGTTTGCACTGCCAGAGTTGCATGTGTGTTTAGTAAAGGTCTTCCCTGCTGAAGTATTACAGTAGTTCCCCCTGAAAAAAGGACTGAAGCCAACTATTTTTTCCCTCGCAGGACTTTTCTAAAGAACAAGCATCACAGCTCTCAAAAACGTGCTCCTTCCCCAGGATCTCGCAGAATCTTTCTTCCAGAGCAACAAAGCAATAGCAGCCATTCCCAAACCTCAGGTGCTGGGGTTTTGGTTTTGCTTTTATTAGATCTCAAATAGATGTCAAATACCATCAAAGAGATCATAAAATTTAAGAGCTTAATATAGAATTTGAACAATTGAAGATGAATCTCCAATTGTAACGAGCAGAGTAAGCATCTGTGTTTATTTTAGGCTAATATGGTAGAGAAAAGAGTTTAATTTCATAACCACACTGGGAAGCATGCAGTGGAACTAATGGGCTTTTACAAGGGATTTTACAACCCCCAGATACAAAACTCTGGGCTTTAAGAGACTTATGCACGGCCTGATCCATTAAATACTGCCCTAAATCACTCCCCACAGACTACTGGGTAGAGAGGGCAGTCCTGACTGAGCTCTTCAGAGGCAGTAATACAAATGACCAGAAAATGATTCATTAAAAATTCATTAAAACTGGTGCACTAATGACAGACTGGTTTAATATGGTGGTGGCAGGTGAAATGACTGAGGACAGCAGCAGGGCAGAGAAGTAACCCACAGGAAATACACATCACCAAGCTGCTCTCTGCTCTGTCCTCCTCTTTACCTCCTCTGGAAAACCCAGTGAATCAGGGAAATACCAAACAAGTGAAAAGATCTGCAAGGCAAAAAAACTTAACAGCTGGAGCCAAAACTTACAATGAAAGCTTCATATTCTCAAGCTATCTCAGCAACCCATCTTCAGTAATTACCCAAAGACAAATCACCTCATTTTAAGTACAAGGGAAGGGACAGAAAGTGCCAGAAACAAGTCAGCTGGAGATGTAACAACTGTTACCTATTAGTGCGGTCTCACAGCACACATCCACCAGCCCAGCCTGACCAGAGGGGTCTGGCCTATCTTGTTTTAGTGCCAAACACATTAAAAGATGAACTGAAAACCCAAGGACATCTCCATAAGAGATCATTTGGCACATTTGCCTGCTAAGAGTGCTTCCCGAGCTGGAAAGTCACCAAAGGCGTAAGGGAAGACGCGGCAGCGCGGTCAGAGTTGGAGGCTGCCATTCTGTCATCGGATCAGCTCAGCTGTTAACACCTCAGGTGTTTTATTGCTGCTGCCTCCCACCCAAGGCTCGCGGTTGGGAAATGAAAAGCAGCACCAAGCAAACAGGAGGTTCTGGTAGGTGTTCCAGAATCCACACCGGATAAAGGAGCAAGGGTGTAACTTTTAATGCCTCTGAAATCCATCCGCTCTGCACGACACTGGGATCAAGGGCCACAGGAGAAACAAACAACATACAGGATAAAGTCTGTTTGTGTCCAGCACTTCAAATCATTTGTACACTCAAACTTGGAGCTGCCAGCTCTGGAGGCTGCCACGTGCTCCCTGCTCCCTTTGTATCTGCTAGTTCAAACATGACGGGAGAAAACGAACCATAATCCCTCTGGGCCTCTTCCAGAGCTGTCTCTTGGAGATACTCCTGCAGTGACACCAGCCAGCCTGTCAAGCTTGGCACAGACAGATCCCAGCCAGTAGCAAAGAGGCCACTCTGCTTTTTAATAAAGCCTGGAAAAGCACCAGAAAGCTGGCCACTGCTGGGGAAGATGACTGCCCTTCTCATGGGAGCGTGACCCAGCCTCCCTGAGCCAGCACAAAGGTCTTGGGACGTCGTCTGGGACCACGCAACCAGCAGGGAAAAGAGAACAGCCCTGACAGGGCTCTCTGTCACACAATCATCAACTCCCCAGAAAACAGCAAGGATGTGTATTTAATGATTTAGGGGACTGGCACGCTCAATATTTATCATCCATGTCACCTATTGTCAGAGTTAGCTCCTCCGCATTTTGAGCCTCTACGTACCCCAAGAAGGCAGCATGTTTTTGGAACACTGAACTAACATGACTTGTCACTGTATACTTCGGTGACACGGAAGCTGAGGAAAGTGGTGTTTGGCAAAGAAAGTTTTAAAAAACAAAATACTGGAGCATATGATCTTACATTACAATGTTACATATTAGCCTTTTGATGTTTATCCCCCTTCTTAGCAAAGAAAAGTCACGTCTGCCCAGAGTTTAAGACTGGGATTTTCAAAGAAAACCAAGGAAGGGAGCAAATATTACTCTAATTAAATAGGAAATTGAACCCTTAACACCCCACTTTGAAAATTCCTGCCTAAAGCTCTGCAGAAAAAGTAACCCTTGTGCTAGTGTTTAAGAGCATATGACCAAGCTAGCAGCTCTTTTAATTAAAAAGCACAGCCCTGCTGCCTGAAGAGCTTTTCTGCTCAAGACAAACATTTGCTGCTTAAGCTAGCTCCCAGTGCTGCAGTTCTTTGGTGGAGTCAGCTGTTAGCACACTGTGCTCCCCTTAGAGACAAAGGTTGCCTAGATTTTAAAATATACAGTTCACTGGAGCCCTCTTTTCAGGGGAAAACAAGGCCTAAATAAATACAACTGCCATGGGAGTCTCGCCTTCCCAGCCACAGGGGGAGAAATAATGAAAGGGAGCAAGCAGGCCAAGCCTGCAACTGAAGTACTCCAATGTAGGTCTTCCAAAACCCACTTGAGAGTGAGCACAGTGTCCCCCCAAACCCAGAGACTCATCCCAAACCTCTGATGCAGCAAACTGTGCAAAGGACTTAACTCCACGGAGGGAGTTAAGTTAAATCTTTATCTCTGCTGCGCACTGCTCCTGAAACACGATTTGGGCCAAAGACAGATGCATGGTGAGCCCCTGAAACACTGCAGACTTCCCAGGGGAGCAGGACACTTTCTTAGATATACAAGAAAAAAATAAACGTCTACAGCATTTTATATCGGTAATCACTTGGGCACCCAAATTCTCAAGACATCTTTCTTGACCCAAAGCTGCACAGGTTAGACCAACAGAATGAACAGGTGCATTTTAAACCAAGCTTTGTTTCTTTAGATGAATTGTAGGCGGAATGACTGAGTACCCTCGAAATTCTCAGATGGTTTCCCCACGTGTGTGGAAGGGCACCCCAACCTCCCATATGATTTTCAGCCCTAGACTGCCATCACTTCCCTCTGCATCCACTCACCATGCGACTGCTCCATGAATTTTAATTCCTGATCCCAGAAAAAAAAGAAAAAAGCCAAGAAAGGGTGGGGGGGGAAGCAGCTGGACAGGATTTTTTACTAGATTAGTGAGTTAAAGTGGCACACTCCAACAAATCCCAGAGCCAGCTCAAGGGAAAGGGAAGAGTGTCTGCAAGCAGGGAGAGAAGGCAAAGACTTTCCTCCTCAGACCACAATGAGGCTGAAGAACAGCAGCATAAAACAATCTTCACACGGCACTTTATCCTGACTTTAGCCAGGGTTTTTGGCTAACTTTGGCTCAAACCACACTCATACCAAATCCTCTGGCCTGTCACGCACAGGGGAATGGACTTCACACTTTCACAAAAGCAGCCAGGACTGTTTCCAAGGAAAGGTGGAGCTTCATTACACATCTGCAGCATGGTGCTTTGAAAGCACCCAGCAAACACTGGTTCTAACAAAGGCCGTATCCTGGGACAAGATAAAGTCATCGTTAAACAAACCAACAATCAGTTAACATTCAGCAGCAGGAAAGATCTGGGCCAGTTTCACCCAAACACACCCGAGACTGCCTCGCCAGTCACAAATTTATGAGATTGATAATCACTGTAACCGTATGAAATACGAGAACTTTGAAGGTGACAAAAACACCAGTGACAGCAGGAATTTCACATCATTGTTTTTGAAAGGCAAGATTTTATCTTTCCGGAAAAAACAGCAAAATGAGAATGAGAAGGCAGGCACTTCAACAGAAAAGGAGCAGTGAGCTCTGTTTGAGGAGCAGGAAATAAGACTGAAAGCAAACAGTGTCACAAAAGGTGGGAGCAAGCAGAAAAAAAAGAGTATTTTTTTAAAGAAATGCATAGTTATGTAGCCCAGCCTACCACCTGTCAGGGAATTACAAGAGGCAGATGGTTACCAAAAGGAACTGGGACAGATTCTGTTTCAGTAAAGGTTGCTCCAATATTACTTTACACAAAACTTGTCTTGATCAGATGCAGTACAGCTTCTTGATTTTTCTTGCAAGGAAAAGGACTGGTTTCTCTGTGCCATGAAGCACAAACTGTATTAACAAACACGAGAGAGCATCACTCACAGCACAAAGATTAAGTAAAGACTTAAACTGCAGACAAACTCAATCTTCCCCAAGAATAGGTGACAAGTATTTGAAAGCAGAGACTGTTATGAAGACAGCATATCTGCACTGTCAGGTATTTTTAGAAAATTTTACATCCTTTCATTTTTGGCTGATGTTTCCTTGCAGATATGGGTATTTGGGCCTTTTTTTTTTTTAATGCAGTACACAACGTCCTCTACCCTCATGGTCTCATGGGAAACTTTTGTTTTCCTGAATTGCTCATTCTCATGGTTCGGCCCTGTTGAGCTATAACATTCATCAGGACAGACTCCAAGAGAGTTGCCTGCTCAGCTCTCCCCTCTTCACTTACCTTAGAGATAATTTAAAATGTTATAAACCCCCTCGGTGTAAAGGATTGACCTGAACTTACGCATTTCCTTATTGCTGAATAACTAATGTTATACCGTTTATTCCTGTCAGCATCAGCTGCAGTTTAATCTTGAAAAAATATCATCTTTCTCTCCAAACTGTTCTAGAAGTCCTCTATCCACCCTCCCCGTTTCGTGCCCTGCCTCAGTGTCACCTCTCATGTCTCCAAGCTGGATGTGTATTGTTTTCCTCACCTCCTTGGTCTCTAAATGAAGATGCAGGAAAGGAATTGAAGTCCATTCAGGGAAAAAAAGGCTTCTTTCATGAAAATGCTACTGACATGACAGAGAGGAGTCATAGAAACTTGCACTGTGCATTTCAGACAGGACAGTTCAGCTCCATAAAGGTTCTAACCTCCATTGTTCCAACAGCCAAGCTGCTGTTTCCCAAATTGTGAGATCATTTTTATTTCCACAGTGACCGAAGCCTAGAAAGACAACGGCCTTGAGAAGCCATCACCTAAAACCACTGCTGCACCGATAACCTCAGCTGCACCATAAACAAAGGAACTTCTCAGAAAGCCCGTTCCATTAAATTGTGTTAGAGAGCCACGGGAACCTAAAGCTTGGGGAGTTCCTCTCTCCTTCCAGGGTTTCACTGGGAGGAAGCATCCACACACACAAGGTTTTCCGGAAACACCATCCACACAGGAGAAAGACACCACAAGAAAGGCCACAACACTGTCTCACAATTTCTCCCAATGCTACTCAGAGCCTGTAAGAGGTTCAGAGAGGGAACCACCACAACTGCACTGCAGAGCTGATTGGGCAGACAGTCTACCACAAAACCAAACAGAATCACAGCCTGTTGCCACCAAGGTCTCTCCCAGGTGAGTTGCAGAAGTCATCCCTAGCTGACGGCAGACATCCACCTAAATCCTGTAAGCCAAGCTAAATTCATGATGCCAGAATAATCCCTTGGAGATTGCATGCTCATGATCATTATATCCTCTGTGCTTGAGAGTAAGACAGATTAATTTGCTGCTGACAGACGCCAGAAATCATAACGAGGGTTATAATTTCTGTGGAATGGAGCAAAACTACAGGGGTCACTAAGGGTTTGTTGCCTCCACACCCAAGCTCTCATGTTTTCCTTCACAGGTCTCACTTTCCGTAGGCTTTCAGGACATGGAGTAGCACAGAAGCAAGGGCACTTGCTCACTGAGGAGAGGACTCATTTTCTCCTATTTACACATAGTTTCAAAGCGCTATGCAAGCTGTGGTGCACTTCACTCTTCTGTGGTTTTAACTTCATTTAAGAATATATAATTCTTTTGAGTTAATGAGGGCTCTTAACTGGCAGCCTACTTTGCAGTTAATGACAAACTGTTTACAACAAGAATGAATGTTGTCTGAGGAAAAAAGCATTTTTAAAGCTGGATTTAGGTCTTTTTTTTTACCTGTGATCTTCAAATAAGGGCAAAACCATACTCAGCTGAAAAAGTGTGCCAGCTAAGAAAGACTAGTATGACTCAAAAAAACTCACCCCATAACCGGAGGTATTTGTTTATTTTTGAGGTACGGAGACATTTTGCAACTAAATATGACACTGAGTTTCCTGTAAGCTGCTTCCTTATATTGTGCATAACACTTTCTTGAAATTCACGCTTTTTTTCCCCTTCAGACTCAGAGTAAAAACAGACTCATTTATGAAGCAAAAGTAGCTCTGCTAGTCAGAGACCTCTAGATAAAAATAAGTCAAGCAGGAAAATAACAGCAGCAAAACCATAAGCTTCCCATACATACACTTCTCTTCCCTCTTTTTTCCCCCACCTATGTCTCCTTTCAGATTCTGTTTCTCAGCAGCATTACTATAATCAACACGATCATTATCCCATCCCAGAAATACCCCTAAATGCACCAGCAAAGCACTGCTACATGCCCACAGCTCTAACAGCAAAGCCATGTTCTGTGCTTTTGGAAAACATTTGTCCACGTACAAAGTACATCCATACGAGAAGTGCAACTCGTGGGGAAATTGTCCCTTGCTGTGGTGGTTTTGATGCCAACAGCTTTCTCCTAAGGGTTGCACTGGCATCTGCCCCTGACTGCAGCCAGGGGCACGGGGTCAGGGCCACAGTCCCCGTGCTGGTCCCCCCCAGGACGTACCTGTCCACTGGGGCGGGCAGCGGCAGTTGTAGGTGTTCACCCCATCCACACAAACTCCCCCGTTCAGGCACTTGTGGTTCGGGCAGTCGTCCACGTTGAGTCCACAGACGCTCCCCTCGAAACCTGGGCAAGGCAGAAACAACAGCAGGCTGAAATGGGCTTCCAACCTCCTTTGAAGAAAATTCACCCTTCACGCAGCTTCCTCTCCTTTTTTTTCTGGAACATTTGCCCTGCTAACCTAATCCTGATGAACCTCCACCTAGCACGACTTGTTGAATGCCTTTGCTAATAGCATGCGGGTCAGGTGACAGCTCCACCATGGGGAGATGGCCAACTACGTTTTCACAACCCAAAAGACATGAGGAGCTTCTCTTTAAGTGACTAAGGAGCACTGTCATTCAAAGCAAACAAAGTGAAGACCAAGGCATTTCGTTTACCGTGAGATAAGCTTGTCACTGCCCACCAAGCATCAGCCAGGACAAGTTTTTCCCATGGCAAAAAAAGTGCTGGCGTTCACTTCATGGATACCTCAGCACAGTCTGCCTTGGATACGTCAAAGAAAAGTCTTTCATGCTTTGAAAAGGAGCTTCTGAAGTCCTGATCTGGCTCTCTTCAGTAGCAGACAAGTCAATCAACCAACAAATCAGCCACCACCCAAGTGATGCTTCCATACTAAGCCCTGCCTGAAAAGCAGAAGAAATCAGATATCCTTCCCCAATGAAAATCCAGGCTCCTAATGAACACACTGACAAAATATTCTTGCTAGAGCTCCCTCTCCTTTTCAAAGAGAGAGAAGTGGGGACATTAGGGAAGAGAGCCGTCAGTGATGTGCTTTCCCCTTGATTTCCCCTGCTGATTTATTTCACGCTTCATTAAAAAAACCTGCCATTTCTTCTGGATGAGAGAGCTATTTATCAAAGCACAAGTGGAATGCATGCTAATGTGGATGAAGTAAATGATTCCAGAACACACATGTTAATTTAAAACACCAGCTCTGCCTCTTCACTGCTTTGGAATGCAATATTAACATGACACAGTTCTCTCATTCAAAATTATGCTTTAACCCCTCTACTTTTGATGCCCTGTTCCAGACGCTTCCATAACATCTGTGTCAAGCCACACAGACCCTCTAAGTAACATCTGGTCCGATGCAGATCGTGCTGTGTGGCAGATGAGACAGAGACTATAAAGCTCTGAGCCAGCTTCTCCAGACCACTCGAGAGACTTGAGGTGATTCATGTGCATTCCCATCTCCCGAACTTCCCCAGCTCTACAGAAGAGCTGGGAAGTGCCAAGCTGTATCAAGTGCATTAGCATCTATCAGCAAGGAACAACAGACTCAACATTAAAAAACAAATAAAACAAAACAACCAAACCAAAACTACAAGACCTTCGACATTACTCTCTCCCTTCAAAGCCCTTCCAACCTCCGCCCAAGATCCTAGAAATTTCATGGCAGTAGGGAAGCTTAAAACAAAGAGGAAATACAACATGCTTAACCAGAGTCCTAATCATTACAGCAGCACCTTCCTGGCAAAAGCTGCTGAGGAACAACTACCAGGGAAAACAATTGGCTTTAGATCCCTATGCTTAAAACTGTATAAAGCTACCAAGCTTGAGCAAAGGCTCAGCTGTAAAACACAGGGGGGTCCTATCAGCTTGTGGTTCAACTTGGGAGGAATCATCCCACTGACCACATATCGCACTCATGCCAGCACGTGATCAGCGTGGAAATACACCCACAACCACAAGGACAAAAGGTTTAAGTTCTTATCCCTTCAGTTTGGATAATATGAAGACCAGCCCTGCTTTCTAGTAAACAAATTTCTGACAGCAGGCATTTAAACTCTCTTACTGTACTTCACACAAATTTAAAGTGGCCCAATTATTTCAAAAACAAAGCATGGAAGTCACCCCGATACTAAAATCTCACCAAGCCATTCTAAATTTTCGCATTTTTACCAGCTATACTACCAAAGAGCTGCTCTGAGATACGTGAGCTTTTCTCTAGCTGAGTCCCAGGATCTAATTTTGCAGTTATATAACCTGACTCTTTTCCAGAAAGCCACAGAGTTCACTGTTTTGATGTATTTGGACACCTGACAGTGTTTCCTGCTCCCCCCTGTGCTGGGACTCACATGCTGTCCTGTGTTTTCTCCCTGCACGAGAGCAGTTTGTAATCCATATCCTGACTTTTGCTCCATATCTCCAAGCACATCAAACTAAGGAATGAGAACCTCAAGGGGAAAAGCGTTCCCACTGCGAACAGCATGTTGTTCTTCCCCTAGTACACAGACTGACACAAGCAGATAACTTTATTCCTATGTCATCTGAAATCCCCACCCTGTTCCAGAGCATCAGATCCAATTCCCTCCAAATCTTACTCCTTTAGCCTTATTCCAACCGATAAATTACACCTCAGACTTTTTAGGCCGGTTTCAGGGCCAGTTAGTACTGGGGACAGGAAATTAGGCCTGAAAAATGTCATGGTATTTCCAGACTTAGGGCCTGCTGGCAGGAAATCAGGGACGTAGAGAGCTAAAACTAAGCTGGGCTACTCCAGGTAGCATCTGGGCTACTCACTGGAGCAGAGGGGCACCCGCTGCACCTGGAAGCCCGAGGCTGCAGCCACGGAGAACCTCAGAGCCCAGGGGAAGGTGCTCATCCCCAAACCCCAGCAAGCAGAGGTTTTCCCCGCGGGAGTTCCGCGTGTCAGTCCCACTCGCGGCACAGCGCGACGCTCTGCCAGGAACCGGCGGGAGGCTACTTCCTCTTCCCAGGAAGTGCTCCAGCTCTCAGAAACAGCCAGCCCCAGCCTGACAGATCGTTTCCTGAACAAGCCCTTGGAATTCCCTAGGGTCCTTATCTTAGTTAATGGGTAATTATTTTGATGGATAACAATGAATAATCACTTTCCCAGCTAAGAACTTCCTCTATTGACTTGTTTAACATTCCATTAAAGGTTAGTTGCCAAATGAAGTCCTTTTTTGTCAAATATTTATAACTACGAGCTCATTCTTATATTCAAAGAAGCTGCTAATGCTTCAGGTTACATCTCCTTCAAGGAAATATTTTTTTTTTCATTACTACACTGTTATGATTGACCTAACATGCTCACTTGTCTACAATCCTGTTCCTATCTAAATCAACAAAGCCCAGAGGAAAAATGATTACGCTAGACGGATAAAAAAAATGAGGTTACCTTCCAGATAGATGCAATACCAACAGTGTATAAATACGTAACTTCACTTGATGCTTGCCATCAAATGCTGACTTAACACACATGACTTCATGGATTACTTAATGCAGGATTTGTTTGTGTACATCCACAAGCGACATGGGGACCTGGGAATTTTAAATAGCAGCTGGACTACACTGTACATAAACAGTACTCGTGTGACAGTGGAAAAAGCTGCTGTGACATACAACTCCGGGTTCTAGGTTTTCCCTACCTTTTCAAGCTCTCATTCTCACCTATCTGTATTTACAAAAAGATTAAACTCACTGAAAAGCTAAGAAGGAAACATCTACAGGAAACAAGAACCCGTTTCAGGGCCAGTGCAGTCACAGCCTAATTATGCCTAAATTGCTGCTTGGGCACAGTTTCTTCAAAGTACTTTTACAGGTCACAAGATGCAAAATCCTATCAAAAACTGCTCCAGCAGCTCGAGATGTAACTGCCTCCTGCCTCTGTGGCCATGACACTCAGCGATGGCAGCATCTTAAGGCAGTCCAGAAGGGCCAGAGCAATTCCATTTATAGTCACAGTATCGTCGGCATTGCTCCAATTCAGAGAGGGAGTCTAAAGTGGAATTTCTTGTCCATAAGCTTGGCACTCTCTTCCAGAGGAGCAGGCCTTGTTCACATCCTTCCCAGGCGTGACAGGCCACCATTTCTCTTCTCTTTCTGTTGACCCTTCCTTCCCAGACAGAACCTTTTCCAACACTTCAGAAATTTTGCTCTGCATGCTCTGCACTAAGGGGGAAAAGAAATGGCTGGGTGCCCTGCCTTTATCAGAGAGTTTAATGTAAGCATTTGGGCCTCTCCAACAGCTCCCTTTTTTGCTGTTTTTCAAATGACTGGTTTTAAAAATCAAGCTAGTAAAAGAGCATGGCCAACTTAAACAAATACAGGAAATAGAAAAGTAAAGGCTCTCAGAGCCACTTTAATTCACCCCCACTTTACGCATAGTGTAACAAGTCAAAAAAGACAGCTAATAATCCAAAACGTGTGAGGAGTGTAGGTGTGTAACTGTTACTATAGTAATCTCATTTCCATTTCCTGACCGTATTTCAGCCAGCCCACACACTTGTCTAAGGGAAAATCTGCTCCTACTCAGTCTCGTGCCCCTGCAAGTGAATCACCAAAGCAAATGGTCTCATCAGCTTTACAGGATCAAGTCCTTCCAACTTCACCTTTCTCTCTTCTTCCTCCCACCACACTGCTCCTCCATGAGGCCTTAAAGTCCTTGAACTGGCTAAACAGATCTGACTTTTAAGGAAATTCTGAATTTCTGGACAAGACTGTTAATCCAGAGATACTCGGTTTATAACTTCATTTTAAAAAGATGCAAAGCAGAAAAGCAATAAATTCCTCCAGGGCAACAGTTAGTTAAGATACTGCATTTTCAAAGACTCTTTCAAAGCACTCTCCTTTCAAGCATAGTTAGAATAATTGCTTTCAAAATAAAGATGATCCATCCTTCTACTTTAAGATTGACTCTGCTAAATTCTTCAAAGTCACATGCTTTCTCAGACAACCCAGAAAGTCGTTGTGCAGACACTAAGGTTGGCAATGTACATTTAAGGTCATTTGAGCCAACACCTCAAGACAAAGGTCTCCAAAAAGAGAATGGTTTTCACAAGTTCTAAATGCCCTTTTTCCACACAGACCTGTGACTCCAGATGATCCTCATGAGAGCACAGCTACCCTATATTCATCCTAAACAGTATAGGGTAGCTCCATCTTTCACATAAGTAACAACAGAGACAGGCTTAAGGGAACAGAGTTTACTTTTCTAGATTACCACACACCAAGCCTGTGTGTGCCAAACTGCAATACACTCAAGTAGGAAGTCTAGTCAAAAGCATTTCCAAACAATCAGTTTCCCATGGAGTTGAATTACTCAGTAAAAAAAAAAAAAAAAACCAGCCTAAAAATACCCTGAACATGCAAAGACGACCAGTACTGCCCTGTGGTCAAGGCTGACAAGTGGACAGGGAGGAGGACAGGACGAGGCCACCATCCCAACCAGGCGACCATGGTCACGTGTAGAGGTGACACAAAACCAGGGCAGCCCCTGATCCTGAGCTAGCTGTGCATGAACTCAGGGCAGCTAACAGCATCAGAAAACAAGCAATCAGAATTTATCTGGAGACGAAAAGGGTGTGGTGAGCTGGAGCTGATATCTTGTTAGATTTGGAGGAACTGGAAAAAAAAGAATAGAACTTAGTGTATCTTAGGGTTACAGGTGGAGAAGGAAAAAGACACATGTTCATTCTTCAAACACTGAAGTTAACTGAGGCCTTTACTGACATGAATCTATGTATTTGTAGATGTTTATGTTTGTAGAATTTCACATTCCAAATGGGCATTATGAGATACCACCCTAATCTCCTTGAATCTACCTCATAGTTTTTATTTATTTGATTCTCTGACTCTAACCGGGTTCCAAAGAAATTTGTCATTTCTAGCCTTCTTCCCTTTCCTTCCCTTCTGTGTCATGAAATCCTGGCACCCAGAAATGAACATCCTACAGAGCTCTCCACCTCGCCGAGATCTCTCCCTTCCGCGTGGCCCTGCGCGCACATCCCACGGAAACTCCGAGAGGCGTTTTCGGAAGAACGCGGCCAGGAGCGCAGCGACAAGACTCCCAACCCAAGCTCTTTGGAGCGTTACCTGGCAGGCAGTTGCACTCGAAGCTGAAGTCGCTGGTTTGGTGGCAGGTGCCCCCGTTCAGGCAGGGTGACGGGGAGCAGGGCACGTACACGCTCTCGCAGCGCTGCCCCGTGTAGCCCGGCTTGCACTGGCAGCGGTAGGAGCCGGGCAGATTGACACAGGTGCCGCCGTGCTGGCACAGCCCTGGCGTGGCACACTCGTTCACATCGATCTCGCACTTCTGGCCGGTGTAGCCGGCCAGGCAGCTGCAGGAGAACTTATTTCCAGACACGGTGCATGTACTTCCGTTGGCACAAGGTTGAGACGTGCAGGCATCAATCCACTGGCATTCCTTTCCTTCAGGCAATCAAGACAGATCAACAAAGTTATTTCTGTGGAAAACAGTATTTCTTTCATATCACCTCAAAATTTTATTCGAAATGAAAATAAATTTGTGGTGAAATGAAGTCATTTACCAGGTTGCAGCAAGATATAAAATGTTGTGATTTATAAAAATGACCTGAAGTCATCCTACACACACTGACGGTCACTCCTACCTCCCCTTCAAGAGTGAAAGGAATAAATTTCCATGCTTCCCCTCAGGCCTCAAAATATTGTTTTCCCATAGAAAGATTTTGCTGGCCAAATCTGCTTTTTTTTTTTTTTTTTCTAGAAACTAGACTCTCAATTCAAAGTGTAACAGCCACTCCAGAGCAGTTTCTGCATTCAGTTTTCCCATGTGGACAACCCCACAAGATCCAAATATTTTTCTGCTTACGTGTAAAGGGTAGGGAGTCTGATTCCCTATTCCCCTTTGCTTTTTTTGGTCATGAAGTCATTTAGACTTCCTCTCATTTCCTGTGCTGGAGCTCGAAAATTTGAGAGCACATTACAACTGCCCCAGAACATTCCAGGGTGAAGCGGTTCCCAAAGGAGGGGGTCTGGAGGCACAAATGCAGCAGCCCACCTGTGAAACCTGGAAGGCAGACACACTCGTACGTGTCCTGGCTGTGGGGGTGACAAGTGCCTCCGTTCCGGCAGGGCTGGGACACGTAGCAGAGGTGAGACTCTGAGTACTGGCATTCCTCCCCGGTGAATCCTGGGGCACACTTGCAGGTCGGTTTTCCTATCAGGGACGCAGCTTCACAGGTTCCCCCGTTCTTACAGGTGTTGCTTTCACAGGGGTTTCTGTACTGGCAGTAGTCTCCAAGAAAGCCTTCTCGACACCTGCAACAGAGAAGAAATGAATTGCAGCGGCCCCGCCTGAAGCCTTGCTGTTCTGGGAAGATTCCAGGAATGAAGTCCCATGACCCCCGAGAGTCCTGAAGGTTGCCATAATTGATGGTGACACCAACAAACCTAAAAACGTCACACGTGTAACAGGGACTTCCTGTGGGACCGTCTCAAACAAGACCACTGAAAACTTAAGTGCAAATGGCGAAATCGCTCATTGCAAAACAAATACCACATTCAATCAGAGTTGTTTCAAATGCAGAACCTCGTTTTTGCACTTCCCTTCAAAACTTCAGGAAAAGCCCAAGTGTTAAAGAGCTGCTGGGTAACAACTCCTTGCATTCCTCCTCACATTCTAACAAGCATCCTTTTTTTAGAAGAAAATCAAGCAGTTCAGTAAGGCATTAACACCAGGTATTATCCATCTTCCGAAAAACATTCATAAAACATCCATAAACACTGTGCAAACGCAGCGTCTGGGGACCTGGAGATCTGCAGCAGATCTTTCTCCACAAGGCTCCCGTGAGACAGGAATACACTGTTATCCTCATGCTGATAAGTGCATCTGGGACTGGGACCCGCTGAAGCCTGCACTCAAATAGCAACACAAGCACTGCAGTCAGGTCTCCCACGCCCCTGGCGAGCACCCGAGCGACAAGGTCATTGTTCCTCCGTCTCCCACAGAAAAACGAGTACACACACACTATCTACAGCCAGGGCAATATTTTATACAAAGATCCCCAACTGCAGAATAATTGCAGTTACTTCTCTCTAACCTAAACTTATGTCAATACAGCCTGACTACGCTTGTCAGCTGTAATCCATCTTTTAGCTGGCCTTTGTACTATGGATTTACCATTTAACTTCCAGGGACAGAGGATCCAGAGAAGCCTGCAAAGCCCACCTCCGTGGCCCCCCCAGCTCCATTTGCTTCTGTCAGGTAGCAGAAAGCTGCAAGGGTACATACTGGATAAAAATAACACCCAGCACACAGGACTGTCCTCTTGCAGCTCTTTCTGTAGTGCACAGCTGCCTGCTCTAACTGGTGAGTAACCCAAGATACAGCCCAAGAGAACATGTATTTCATTGTAAAAAGAACTGAAAAAATCAGAGGTCAGCATCAGATATGCTTTGCTCCAGATCAGGAAAGGGGCAATTATTAAATCAGTGAGTTACTCATATCTGAAGTAACCAAGATATTCTAACTGCAAGGAATATACAAAGTCTCTAGTCCTCAAGCAGGAATGTAACAGTGAGGTGACTGCTTTTTTCCTTATGCTCTTAAAAGTGTATGGTAGATTGGAGGGGAAAAAAGCAAAACCACATCAACAACAACAACCACCACCAAAAATTAAAAAAAAAAAAAAAACCCATCACAACAAAACCCCACAACTAACCAGACAGGCTCTAAAATTCAGTTGAAAAATCAAAGAATGGTCACAAAGTCATGTTTTAAGCAGAATACTACAGGACTCTGCCTTTGTTCTTATGCTATTCAACACATCTATTGATTGTTAACAATGGAAAACATCAACGCTGGTCAAATACAAAGGTAAGAGAGAAGGTAAGTTCTTGACAGAGAGTAGCAACACGCTTAACAAGGCAGTCAGCATCCAAGATGCAGTTTAGCACTGCAAAGTCATACATCTAGACACAAAACATATAGGGCATCCCCCCCAAAACAGGAGACTGAGCTGGGAACAACGTACTTGCTCTGGGGATTCCTAACAGTCAGAGAAGTGTGAATTCCTAGCGTTTAGCCAGGAATACTTTACATGTACAAATGGCAAATATCAAGTAGGAATAAATGAGATTATGCTACACCTGATAAATGCTTGGTACAACCACCACATCAGTTCTGGTGTTTGCTCTTTAAGAGGGAAGAGCTCAAATGAATTCAAAGAAGCTAACAGTAATGATTAATGGAAAACTCCGGCCACAATGAAAAGCTCAGGTGGCTCAGTCTGTTTAGCAAAGGGAAAAGGGAACAAGACAGTTAATCAAAAGTTCCAAGTATCCACCATGAAACACGGATTTAACAATAATTCCCCATCTAGAAGATACCGGGATGACAGAACTGAGCATTTAAAACCTTAAACTAGATTAATTCAAATTAGAAATAGGATAGTATCTTTGTTTTCAGACACAGACTTCTGCAGTCTCTCAGCAGCAGAGAGAAACAACTGGAACAACGCATTTAAGGTTGCAGTGGAATTTCTCCATCACTCATGCTTGTTTAAAAGAACACCAGGATTGGCTGTTTCAGGAAGAGTATGCACGCTAGTTCAAACAAAGCTATTCAGAGAGGTTATTATCCAAGTTATGCAAGGGGTCATTACTAGATGACCACAACTGTTTTTTCTCATGTTAAAGTTTATTAACTAGCTTTAGCCATATGTCTAAAGCAGGAAAGTCATATGTGCATAATTGTAATTTACCATTGCCCACACCCAAATTAGGCTCCTTTCACCATACCTTAATACTTTCAACTTCATACCCAGGAACAGACATGAAAGAAGAGATTTCGCAGGGCAAGGCAGGATTAATAAAGCTACAGAAAGCAAATCCCGAGACAATACCAATGCAGAATATCCACTGCCTCTTGTGCCATGCTCGGTGTAACAGCCAGAGGCTGTGGGTCAGCATGAGCTGCAGCCACATCACACGAGAGGCAGTCCTGGGCTATTCTGGGCCGAAACCACACGGGCTACAGGCTTCCTCCAACATCCAAAACCTCTCCTTGCTTCAGGTTGGAAATCAGTCCAAACGCCAGCGGGCTACAGCACAGCTTTGTAGGAGCTGGATCTCGTCGAGAGCTGGCACCCAGCAGAGCCAGCTGTGCCAGGAGCTGGAGCACGGCTCGACTCCCACGGCATTCGAGCCTGCACACGGCTCTGCTCAGAGACCTCTGGGCAGCCACAGCTACATGGTGTCTCCGGACACCCACGTGCAGCTGGTGGCTGTGGAAAGACACACCGAACTGCAGGCCCAGAAGTCTCGCAGGACTCGGTGACGGGGATTTCTCCTGGTTTCATCACCGCCGGGCAGCAGCACGCCAAGCTCCTCAGACTAACAGCCACAGGCACAGCACGCGCACTTGTAGCTCTCTTTACCATGAAAGAAAGAGCAACGCACCAGAACTGCACAGAACCCCACCTAGGCCATCTCAGCACAGCTCCTCCAACGCCACCCACCCCACCAGCAAGTACAAAATAAACCAAAACGCATCTGGAATTTAAGTGCTAAAGTGCTTTTTCATTGAAAGGCTGTAAAGCAAACCAGAAAGTCTAGAGGAACGTTTCATGTTCTGTCCACAAGTAAATAACCCCCCAAAATACATCTTCTCTCCAACACCTAACGCTCAGGGATACTGGAAGGTGCATTTAACTGTTGCCCCTAGACAACAGGGAGAAGGGAGCCTAAACACTGATTGAGAGTGTTGCTGGTATGAATTAAAAAGAAAGCTGAGATGTGTGCTCTGAGACAACCATCACCCACAAACAGCCCAGCATTTTGTACACAAATGTTCTGGTACAAAGTTGAAGAGCACTCCAAGACCAGGCTTGTTCTGGTATCTTCTGAGGCTGATCAGAAAAACATGAGGGAGCGCTCCAAGAGGGAACAGCAAAACCTCTTTTAACTTCAGCCCCTTTTATTTGGAAGAAGGAACATGCCTGCTTTGGAAAGATGGTAGGTGAGGTATACATGGCCCTTGTACCCACCATTTTGTTCTCCTCCTGGAGAAGTGCTTGGTCACAGAGTCATGCAATTTTGCCCTCCAGCAACCCAGTGCAATCCTTTTTGAACGTTAAAGAACAAAAAACCTACAGTCCAGATTTTCAACCATGTCTCCTGTAATCAACATTTCTAGGCACAAATACTAGTAATTTAGTTCTAAATGTTGGTGTAGACAAAACTGCAAATATTTGCTCCTGATTCATGTTGGGCACCACATTGTTTCTCTAAAAATAGAGGCAAACACTGAAAACATGCAGTCTAAGTCCAGACTTTTTTAAAGGATATGATTAAACACAGCAGCAGCTCCAGCTTCCCACCACCCTTGCTCTGCTCTCATCCCAACCTACTCTTTCAAGTTCTTTTTAGGAGAGGAAAAAAAACCCCACTTGTCTACAGAGCAGCTTAAAATTGTAGCAGCTTGTGTCAGCTCCAAATGACATGCTCAGAACAGGAAACCAAATCTTTTCCAAATAAAAGCCACTGTTTCTCCTCAGTTTTCCATCTAACACTAAGAAAAAGAAACAGGAAGATGAAGTTTGTTCTGGCACTTTCTGGAAGCACATGAGGTCTCTTAACCTACTTCAACAGGAATTTAATCTTTTAAGAACAAATTTCACATACAACTTAATTCAAATCATGATTTCTGAAAGCTAGAGAGTTTGAAATGGGAAAATGTCCTGTGGGCTGCATCAGCTATGCAGCTGCTTCTAATTAAAGCTTCTCCTTTACTCTCTCTGGGCTACTTTCCAGCACAAATACTTTAGAGCTCAGCCTTTTTTTTTTTCCCTCCTCCTTTTCAGTTCCAGCCTGCATTTGCCTTAGCTCAGGCTCTCATGGAGCTAAACAAGAGACGTAAAAACAAAACGAAGGTATTTATCCAAATTTGAAGTATCCACAAATCCAGAGAGCTGCAACACTCTAACAACCTAATGCTGCAAATCAAAGTAGAAGACTCGCAAAATCTGTGCTTTTGGCTCTTCTGCCACAAAACTACGTCAGAGTTACCTTCCAAAACCTAGTTCTCTCCCGCTTTCAATAGACTTCTGGAAAATATGTCTGGTCTGTTGGAAAAACTTCCTCATCTGCTGTACTATATTTGCCTGGGCGCACTCATAAGGCAGTCTCTTCAAATGCACCTTATAGACAATTTTGACCAGACTTCCAGATGTTTGATTTTCATGGGAGTTTTCTACTCGGGCCCATGATATCATCTGGAGATGCGCAGAAGAAAGCAGATGGTTTTAATTTAAAAAGCGAAGGGAAGAATTTCCTCGTAGCCCTGCTTCTCCCCCCTCCAACCCAACACTCCCTCCACTGCGATTGGAAGACGCTCCAACGGAGAGGGGAAAAAAATGCTGTCTGATGACTAACGTGAGAAGGGTCCCAGCTATTTCGTTACAGATTTTAACCAGACTTCCCTCTGGCTCCCGGCTTCTGACTCCCACACCTACACCTCCTCTCAGGAGGGAGAACAGGATTCTCTGGTTAGCTTTACAAACGCTCCTTCCCATGTCTCAGGGCGCCCATTTATGCGTCATACTTTGAATGCAAACGATGGGATGGGACGGCCTCCCTGCCCTGCCTTTAAAGCAGCACACAGCTATTGTTCCCAGTCCACAGAAAGTGCCTCTGCAGAGAGCCACTCCACAGTGCTCCACGGAGCCACAGCAGCCACAGCCTGAACAAGGTTTAGTTCTGAAGCTCTGGAGAGCTTTTGGTGCGCACAGGTAACTCGCAGCAGAAAATTACGACTGAAAATCACTACTCTGGTTCCCAGAATCTAAGCTAGCAGTGCGTGTACTCTCGCCTTTTTCCTGTGCCCTGGTCTCAAGGGTCTCCTTTAGCTTCTGAAAGGAGACAGAAGGAAACAGAAAAGGGCAGAGCATTCTCAGAAAGGGACAACTTCTCAACTTCTGCATTTAGCCTCTTCTGGAAAACTCTCAGACCTCATCCTGCCACAAGGTCTCCTATGGGTATTCCCCATTCACTAGTCTAGGAGTGATCAGTCTCTCGAGACAGATCCTAAGCAGATATCAGCTGCAGTCTCAGAGGCAGTTCTGCAGTCTAGGATCTTGCCTTCAGCCCCAGAAGTCCAGTTAAATCTAAGTTAAAATTCATTTATGAAGATCCATCTTGAAGGAAAGGTAGGTCAAAAACCTTGCAAGGGAGTTGAAGTTAGTGGCAGCTAGAATTAGGATAGAAGCCCCTTACTGCCATGCCACTGCTGCTTTGACTTTAGCAGTTTTTGGAGGTCCTCCTGTTGCCAGCCTCCACATAAGAGGCAAAAACTGCATCATGCAACATAAAAGGTGTACAGACTTCAGCACACAGTGCTCACTGAAGGGACAGAGACACACGAAGCTGTACAAACCCTGCCAGCCTGGGGCATGAAAGGATGTGCTGAAGGAGACTGTCCTTTTGGCACTCCAGCGTCCCCATTTCACTAAGCACAGCTCTGAGGTTTTTTACACCATCAGCAGCAACAAAAGACCTTAGTGTTAAAGCAGTACTCAGTTTCACAGACGTACAGCTATCCCTTCTGGATACACAAATTGCAACAGTCCCAAGGTCAAAAATTCAATCCTCAAAGCCTGCCAAGCACAAGAAGTAGCAAGGCCCAGTTTCCTCCCTAAACCTTGCGGCACCCCGATGTCAACTCCCTTCCCACTTCTGCTTCCCTCCCTGGCACAGTCTTGCTTCTGCTCCCCGACACTGGGGTGGGAAGTTGGGAGAGGCCACAGCTGTGGATCACAGGGAAATCAGCTAAGAGACTCTCTGCTCTGGGGCCCTGCCCCATTCCAAGCAGAGGCACTGCCCAGCCCTGCATCCACCTGCAGCGGAGCAGATCCTTGTGCTCAGAAAACAGCAGGCAGCCATGCCAAAAACCTCTGCTCTGCTTCTCCTGGAAACAGCGTCCTGTGCCCACACCTTCCTTCCCAGCCTGCTGCCACTGCAGAGTCCACAGCACAGTCCCACGGGCTCTTCCTACTACTGCTTCCCAGGCATCCAGCAGCAGGGAGGCAAGAAATTGCTTTGCTGTGATGGTCACAATCAGCATTAAGCAACAAGGAACTGCTTCTCTTTAGGTATGAGAGGATGTAAGGCGGCTCCTTCGTGTTTGACACCTCAGTGTGTAAAAGGCTGCCTGGAGATGCTTTGAGGAGAAAAAACCCCACCCATCCCAACAACAAAACACCCATCACAGTGCAGAGCAAAGCCAAACTCCAAACTGAAACTGCCTTTTGTCAAAGCAGGACCTAGAAAGCCTGGTAGGAGGGGTCCCCTTCAGTGCTGCTGCAGATACAGATATATTCTGTGGAATAAGGCTGCATCCTCACCATGAGAGTCGCTGAACGAGTGTAGAAGGAGCTCTCACACAAAAAAAAAATCTGGCTTTGGAAGACGCAAACACAGGAATGTGTAATTTCCTAAATATAAAATCAAGGTCAGAGGAGGTCAGTAACTTCACCGAGCAGTGCCACAGAGTGACAGCCATGGGCCAGCAGCGTCACCAGGGGAACAGAGCTCCTTAAAGGGCGCTCGCAAGAGCCATCTGATAAAGCTCCAACCCCGGCTTCCTCACAAGGGTCACAATCACTGTTCCCATAACAGATGCCAGATACACGGCCATAAAGGTTTTTTAGCAGAAAACCAGCTTTCTCCTTCAATGGAGTAGATGCTACAGGATTTTCAGACAAAGAAAGCTGCTTCAGCAATACGCTGCCATCCACTGCTGGGCCAAATATCTAGACTAGGTGTTTTGTTATCAGTGCTTACTCATATCTTATCACATTCAGTTATTGCTGATGCAGGTTCTCCCTCAGCAGTTCGCCTAGGAGACAGCAAGACTGACGGGATGACCCGACCACACACTACAACAAACAACTCAGCCAACAGGAGATACAGAAAGAGGAAGAGAGCCTGTTATAATAACTCATTGCCCAGCAGAGGAAGTACTGCAGATAACTTTAAGAAAGTGGAAGGGGTGGAGATGCTGCTAATCCTTGAGAGATCCTGCAGGCATAGAAGCCAAGCCACTGGCTTTAGTAAAAAATTCAGCTTCCTGAGGAAAACTTTTCTACTCTTACAACCATCAAAAATTCAGAAAATCATTTAGGTTACTAAACCGGAGAGAAAGTTCCCCTATTCAGAGTTCCTCATAGTGCAGGAAAGAAAAAAAAAAGTTAAACCCAAAACAGGATGCTAAAAATCAGCTTGCTAAAGGTAGAGACTCCACAACTGAGGTGGGTTTTGCTACCTTTTTCCTTCCTTTCTGCAAAAAAAGTGTTCTTGAGCCAGAATTAAAAGACACCTACTAATCTCTGTATACAGTTTTTTATTAGCTTTTCTGATTAATATGGCATCTGCAAAGGAACTGAGCTGTTTCTTGAAGGAGGGGTTGGTTCAAAACCTGCAAGAACACTTTGCACAACAAGAAGGAAGGCAACATTAGAATTATAAATGTGTGCTACAAAAATGCAACTGTGGTCAAAGCTGCCATTGTAACGAGGGAAATGTGTCAAGATCTGGACTGTGCCACAAATAGCGCAGAAGTTAATCAGATGAACCAACTTAGGCTGCAAAAAACAATTGTTAAGACGTGGTTAAGTTGGAGACAATGTTCTTAGGAAGGTACAAGCAGCACCAACATCAATACCAGTCTTGTTTATTACCCTTATTGTGATCTATGTTCTTTGGCTCCAGACTAACATGCTTAAGTACACATCAGAAAGGCCTACAAAAGACACCTATTTCTTGTTTCAGTCTTAAAATACAAGTGAAAAGCAGGAAAAGCTCCAGCTCTCTTTTCAGAAGGGCAGCTCATTTAAGCTGACATCAATACAAAAGCATGGAAAGGAAAAGAATAGGAAGCAGCAAGAGTTAGAAATTTTAAAAGAAACCTACAGGGAATAACAAGTTACATATCTGCTTTTCAGTGGCCTTTCTGCACATCAGGTATTGATTTGAACCTGAGAAGAACCTCAAATTAGATTATGATTTCCACTTGGTGTGCCACAGGTGCAATTTAAGTACGTCGAGCTTTGTGTACCACATTAATAGAGAACTAAAGGTTGTGGTTAGGGAAGATGGAAGTGTAGAGAAGTGTGAAGAGCAGAGCTCTGTGTTAGCCAAACTAAATCAACAAGAGAAAATTCACTAATATTTAAAGAATGCTGGCATTAAGATTAGCATGCTAGAAAATGACACAACTTGAACTGATGAAGTAAACAACCTTTAGAAAATAAGCTGGTTACTGCAGACGCAGTAAATTAAGCCAGCCAAACAAAGAGGATTCATCTTTTGGCAAAATATCACTCCATTTAAAAAAAAAAAAAAATCTAATACTGCAGTTTGAAAGGTGAACCGCATTTAAATAGATGTGATATTATCCAGGTAACACACACCCTGCCAAAGCTCCTGCTGATGAGCTTCCCATGCAGCAACAAAGTGAAGGCACCATTGAAGATGGGTGTCAACATTTACCAAAATCAGTTTACTTGATGAAAACAAATGTGTGTGTTTGGCTGGGGGAGGTCGTTAGCGAGTTTTAGCAACCCACATGTATTAATTGCTCTCAAGCAGTAGAAGGGAATTGGCACACTTCAGAGTGCAGAATAGTTCTGAAAAACCTCAAAAATATTCAAATTGAGGCTGGAGCTCTGTAAAGTAAGGTGAGCTATAAGATGGAGAGCAAGTTTCAACTTAGCTTGTGGGTCTGGAAACGAGGTACAGAGTTTACCTCTATGATTGGTTTGGCCTCAGTTCCCAACCTAGTGCAAAGAAATCCAACTGACAAGATCCAAACCCAAATGCTGAACAAGAATTCCAGATTTCTTACATTACAAGAAGCTAGCACACAAGAACTAACACATTACAAAGAAACACCAACTGTGCTAAAACTGTTATGCTGAAAGAACCCAGTAAGAAAATCTTAAAAATTCTTCCTGGCTAGGGTCCTAAAGGAAAGAAAATGGGTAATTAAATTGATTAGAAATGAAACCAACTTACTTGCAATATCCTGTACCATTTTGATATGGAATGCACTTTCCCTCATTAACACATGGCTTGGAGTCATCCATACACTGCAGAGCTGAAAGAAAAGAAAACAACCATCAAACCTGCAGCCACAATACATGTCAGGTCAAAGCTTCATTAGCGTATTTGGGGGAATGAAAGTTTTATAGGACTGGAACAAAAACAAAGACACTATCACCTAGTTTAATTTCACCTCTGGCAGCATCAAAAGAGCCAGACTGAAAGAAGAATCAAATACAGATTTGTTCATCAGGCAACCAAATCTTTCCAGAATTTCTTTAAGGTAGGTTTTCAAAGCAAAGTGTGCAGTAATTTCAGCAAGCTCCAAAGACATTCGTGTCGGCACCTGCGTACTTTGGGTTAAGTGTCCTCAGTTACTACTTTCTGATCAAAATTCTGGACTGAAATTCTCTGAAACACAAAGCAGCTACTCCTAAGCCTTCTTCCAGAATATTTTATCTCAAATCCTTTCCTTCTTTTTTACTATCTCTAGGGATACCCGGCACTGAAAGAGGGGCATCTGTCCCTCCTGAGCTGACCTGCTGAATGTCACCAGCAACCCAGGATTTGCTGCAACATGTACTGCTGTGGCACTCTGATTTCAGACAGGATCACGTTTGCAAGGAAGTGGAAAACACCAGAGCTGTTAACAACTTTCAGCAAAGAGTTTGGTATTTCTAAGGAGATGGTCTGTAACCCAACCTTGTCATTTTCACTACTGTGTTGTTAAAAAGGCGTTAAGTATGACACAGCTCAGGGCCAGTCAGTTTTTATCCAAGTCTACTGGAAGCTCTAGTGAGGTCTGTCCTGATGGAACCTCCAGCTCCAGCAAGTGCTTTTCCCTTCACAGGGACCTGAAGCAGCACTCAGTCAGTGGCTGTTTCCAGAGTGACCAGAAGGGTGAGAACTATGGAAATTCTGCAGGAGCAGAGGGCACTTTGCAACCACAAAAACTGAGCCATTCCACCTAAACCACAGGCTGCCACTTGAATAGCACCAAACTACCAGATAAAGCTCTCAGAACCAGATCAGCTGGGTCCTGTCCTGAACTTATCCACACGCCAGTGGATAAGTTCTTCCCAGCCTCCAGTTCTGCCTCCTGGCCCCAAACTCACACACTTCCATGCCTTTACAGACCCCCTTTCCACAACCTTATTGCATTCGGGAAAGCATTTAACCAATCTTAATTAAAGGCACCTAAAGGCTTCAATAATATCCAACCACCTAAACTGCCTACTCGTGAGCCAGCTGTTGGAGGGTTGACCCCCCCCGCCTTTTTTTTTAAGGATGGTTTTCCTTTCCTCAAGTGCTATTAAATTTTCAATACAAACTCAGCAAGGGGGCATCCTCCATTTCTGGTCCAAACCACAGCTGAGGTCGATATGCTGGTCACCAAGGAATGGGACTCAGAAGAGTTAACACAGCAGTCCCACTAAGCTCTCCCTGCAGCCAGACCCAACTCAGTCCAGCAACTGGACAACTTGGAACAGACTCCAGTTCTGCTGTCCAGGGCTTCAAGTGTTATTTCTCAATAACTCTGGAGCACACAAACAGGTCACACGCACTACGAGGCACTATAGGAACATTTCACGCTTGCAATCCCTATAGAGAATACAGTTAAATTCAACCCAGTTCCCCGGAAAAATTATCTCTGTTTCCCACAACACAAGTGTGCTTGTTGCTGTTAACTTGATTTCTGTAAAAGGGGCACTTGGATGGCGCTGCTTCTGCAGAGCTCTCAGGAAATGAACAAAATTCCACTCTGAGCCCCTTTCAGATAACCCCTGAGGTCAGGGTTACTAAGCGACAGAAATATTAACACGGATTGTGCATGGCATTCCCCCCCACGGCGGGCAGAAACACTTCGGCTGACTTGCACCTGTCTGACAATTTCTATCCCATTTAACCGCAACGTCCACACGGCTTTGACTCCAAACTTCATCTGCTGCTGTCTAACACTGCAGCAGCTTGTTTTCACAGCAAAGATTAGCTCTAGTTAGCAGGGCTCGGTTACACCGTGTCCAAGAGAAACCACGCTGTGTCCAAGGGAAAGTGTCGGGATTCCACGGCTCCCACCGCCCAGGCTACTCCAGGGAGATGGAGCAGGGTTACAGCGAGCCGTGCCACGTTTCAGAGAGCCAGGAGGGGGACCAGCCTTGGGATTCTCATCCCACCACCTTGAATTTTCATTCTTCTCACACCAACCGAGCCAGTGAAGCAAATACTCAGAGGATTATTTCTTTTGTGCTCGTGCTTTCAAACACAATTTTGTAATCTCGTCGAGTGCCCGCGTCCCCGGTGAGAACTGAGCAGCCAGTTGATTTTGTAACCCACATAGTAAAAGCTTAACCAGCACTTGGCCAAAGCCACCTTCCAGCACAGCCACACAGAGGGGAACGAGAGGCTGACGGCTTTCGGGGTCACAGGAAGGATCCCAACCAAGGATTCCAGGTTGGCTTGCTAGGCCAAACACAGACACAGCAAAGAGGCTTTAGCAAACTAATGATTAATTTTCCTCGGGTTTTTGACAAATGATTCCCACCTTGAACTGCTGTTTAGCAGGTCATTAAACTACTACCAGCCCTTACAGCTCTTTCGCAGAGACAATGGGACAATAAACTTTTAAATATATATTTTGTCTACAGTAATTCAGGAGTGAAAGAAGCTAAGAAAACAACTACAAAAATACTTTGTACTTTTTCAGCTTTAGACTAATATAGGCTGAATAGAAGTACTTTGAAATGCAACTAAAGCTGAAGCGAATGTAAATGTAACCATATTCTGTATTAAAATAAGTTTTAAAGACTCATGTGATTTCTCTTGGAAAAAAGAAATCACAAGGGAAATAGAAGACTACAGTTCTCACAGTAAAATTAGCATTTCTGAGCACAAAGCACTGCCTTCCTGTATTTCTCTCTATATCTTTCATAAAAATTTCACAAGATATGCAAAACTAAGGCATTTCAACACAACTCACTTCAGAAGCTACCTCTCTGCTACTCTACCACGTTGTGATTAAGAGTTAAAAATGCCAGAAACTACCTTCTGCCTCAGCCAGCATAAAAAGTTTGTTCTGCTACACGCATTGTGTTAACTGGAAGTACTCTGGTGCGTACAGCATGAGAGAAGGCAGCCTTGCCTCGAAAAGATAAAGCCACTTTTCTAGAAGCCATATATAGACAGCATCAGCACGCTGTCAAGGCTTTGACAGCTGCTTTCGACAGTTTTCTTCTGCGTTTAACACAAACAGAAATGGTGAATTGTTGCGTGGCTTTCTGGGCTTGCCATAGGACTGCCAGAAGGTGGGTTAGCCTCACGGATTTTAGGCATATTACGGGAATATTGGGAAGACACGCCCTGGTTTTCAAAAGACTGGCTCCTCACAGAGAGGGCAGGGCGTTTCAGGGAGGAGCACCCAATCTCCAGCAGTCACTGCAGCCAAGTTTGAAGGACTTCTCAGGAAAGGGCTCTTGAGTGAAGGCAAGATGAACACTGGAAGTGATACTACCCAGCCTGGAGTCCATACAAACCCTTGCACATGCCTGCATTGAGATGCAAACTGTAACCTGACATTTAACATCCTACCAAGACGATTTTCCAGGGCCAGAGGGAAAACCAGATAACCACTGCTGTAAAACGAGCACAAGATACACTACAGGGAGTGCCGTGATTTTCGACGTCCAAATCCAAAGCTCACAGCTGGAGCACAATTCCACCTAGATTTAACTTTTCTTTTTGGCTAAAGAGACAGTCAAAATCTAGGGGGAAAAGAAAAGTTTTGTTTCTGCCTCAGTGTTCTTTACGATGCCAAGATGATCTGGACGTTATGATTTGGTTTCCACAGTTCATCTGCCTACTATAAATTCAAATATTTTCTGGGCCATAAAATTAAAAGAAATAGTGCAGGACTAAGATTAGAAACTGTGTCAGAGTTCAGCTTTTAAGAGAACTTTGCTATAGGAAAATAGACCCATAACCAGAGCAAGTCTGAAAGGGCTTTGTTGTAACTACCCAAAGGAAAGTAATTCCAATAAACTCCTTGCCCACAAGTTCAGAAAAAGTCAAGCAGAAATAGAGATGAAAAATACCAAAGCAATTAATGCTGCGAGAAAGAGACACTGTAAAGCTGATTTCCTGTAGGTTTGTGGTCGATTATCCTGCATCTCAGAAGGTGCAGGCTCTGACCAAAGGTTTTAAGTAAGGGCAGAGTGACGTCCTGGCAGAGAACACAGCTGAGCTGCTGGTACAGCTTTCTCCTTGGGAGGACACTATATGTGCCTCTCTGCTCTTTCTGTCCTTATGGACATTAAGTGTTTCATTATGTTCATAGAAACTCAGTATCAGAACTGAGACCTTTGTCCTACGTGGTTAAAGCTTGTCCATAGGTTCAAAAGCTCTCTTGTGGGAGTGGGTGGAAAACAACCTACTTGAACATAGAAAAAAAGTCAAGCTAAAAACGCATTTAAGACCAGACACAAAACTAAAGGACAAAATAGGTTTCTGTAACCTTTATGCAGCTGGCGAATTTTCTGTCTCGATTGAGATTCATGAGAAACAGCCTGTCAGTTCAACTGTGCTGCCCATTATGTATGAAGGGAGAGGAGGAAAAAGGATTTGAAGCCCTCAAACAACAGCAACACAAGACGCATGGAAAATCCCATGCTCAGGGCTGCTTGTCAGAGGTGGATCAGCTCTGAAGAGGACGACCATCAGCATGGCCAGAAACACCAGCTACACAACAAATCGAGGGGGTCTCAAATTCCAAGGGAGAGAAAGACAGCTGCTGATTCCCTTCAGGAAAAACAGAGCGTGAAAAAAGCAGTTAAAGCTGAAACATGAGGTACGTTCTGCAGGAAGGTCCTCCATGTGCAGAAAGGGACAAAATGCTTCCACAGCAGCACCACACACAATTGCTGCAGGAGCTGGTAAGGAGCAAGCAGCGCCGTGCACATGGAGAGAATACCCAAAGATAACCAAATTTTGGAGGAAAACCACAAAGGACTAATTACGCTATTCACTAACCTCAAGAGATTACAGCTCCAGCGAGATTATACAGCAGGGAAGAACCCACTAGTAAATACCAGCTAGCTGAAAATAGGAATATAGCTTTTTCTTTCTTTTTTTTTTTTCCTGAAGAACAGATCATCCTATGGCAGGCACATGGAGGGGGAAGGAAGCAAACTGGTAAAAAATCCTCACTGTGAAAAAGCAGTAAAGCCTTATGCTCAGCTCAGATTTAGAAACCATTAACATTTGGAGAATTTAAACAAGCTGACCAGTTTGCACTTCACACACAAAGGGTAATAGTTAAAGACAAAGCTTGTCTACAGGGCATGGAAACAGTCTGTAAAGTGAATTGCTTTAATCAGATTAAGACATCTCCACTGTTTTTACACACAAAAGCCTGAAATCAATTGGATAATACAAGACTCATCAACTGAGAAACTAAGCAGAGCTCAGAGAAGTGGGAAGGCACTCAACCAACACCCTATACCCTTCAGGAGAGAAAACTTTAATATCTAAACTGGTTTCCTTCACTAATGCTCTAGACAAGTGCAAAAAAATTTGAAAAGAAAATATTTAAGCGGATTTCAGAAGAACAAGCCTGTAAACATGAAGAAATTCTGCTTTAGAAGTTCATTGGGTTTTATTTTTAATTTGAGGATGCCAACAGCAAATCTGCCTACACGAAGCTCTCAGACAGGCAGAACCCCATGCCCTGCCACCATCTGGTTCAAGTCTCTCTTCCAAACATCTAGGACCAGCAAAAACTACTAATTGAGCCTCCTAAGAACAGAGCTGGGAACCACCCTGCAGATTCACAGGTAGAGTTGAGGTCTTTCATTGTCGGGGTCTTAGGCCCAGGAAGCTGCAGGAACGCTGATATTTATATCAGATGCAGCTACAGTTCATGTGACACTGCTGCTGCTGAAAAACTATAGATAAAAACTCACATTGTAATAGATACTGGATTTAAGATGAACTCGTAACACAGTCTGAAAGGCTATCAGTCACCATATTCTCCATCTCCCCACACAGCTACTGTTCTCTGCCTTCCTCCATTTGCAGTTTTCCAAACAAAGCCAAAATGCCTAAAATCCAGAACTGCAACATAAAGCACTTAGTTTGGGGAGGGGAAAAAGTTTTCAACAAGAAAATGTAGGGAAAGCAATTAAAGAGCTGAAGAGGTACTGGTGTTTCCATGGCAATCTGGCAGGCGGGAGCCATGCTCGCCTCTTCTCCCAAGTCTCCCGTCATTCTGCAGCACTAAATCTTTATTAATTTGAGCGTTGAGCATGTGTGCCCGTGCAGAAATGTTATCCCACCGCTTGTGCCGAGCAGCGCTCCCGCAGCCATCCCGGGTGATGTCAGAGAGACGAGAGGAAGGCTTGCTGCATGGAACAAACAGCAGACGCCCGTGCCATTTTGAGATACAAAGCTCTTTTTTCATCCCCATGGCAGTCTAAAAAAAGGACATGTGCCCTAGGAACAGACTATTTTCTAAACAGAACGAACGATTATTTCGGCAGATCTCAGATGACCCTGCCTAGAATGATATAAGCACTATTTCTCCTAGACAAGCCCTCGACTTCTGTTGGCAAGACGATTTCAAAGTGAATTCAGAGAAACTGAGAACATAAAAAGTCCACAAAAGGACTTTTTAACACACGTGCTTAGGAAAGCTCTTTTTTCCACAACACGGATGATGTTTCCCTAAAGTGTCCCAAAGGAGGGGTGACAATAATCGCTGTATCAATGCTCCACTGAAGAGTCATTGGCCAAGAGTACAAACCTAAAGGAAACGATGTTACACCTGGAGCTACTATGGTAACTGCTTGGTTTTGATGCTAAATCAGACTCCTGAGTCCAGAAGACTTGCTTTTCCACCTACTCCTCCTCCTGGGTTCGAAGTCCAGCCACCCATCCCCTCTCATGGCACAGACACTAGTTTTGAAAATGAGAGAACCCGAACAAGACCAGAGCCTATTGAAGAGAATCACCCACTTATTGCAACAGCAGCAAATGAAAAAAAAACCAAAAAAAACCAAAAAAAAAAAGGGGGGGGAGGAGGGGGAAGTAGCTGTGGAAGTTGACAAAAACCCAACCCATCTACTGAAAAAGATTCAAATGCCAAATGCCACCAGAGGCGTGAATCCTCCCTTCCCAAGGATTCAAGTCCTGAGAACATGAGCAGGAGGATCTTCACGTATTTCTAATCTGACTAAGTGATGCCCTGCAGGAAGTGATGCGAGTTACCCAGATTCCCATAACGCTCCCTTTTGAAAGTCTAAATCATCATCTTTGATAAGAACAAATTCGATAGATGGCAACACCTTCAGAAAAAATCAAGCCGAACTTGCTCTCCCATAAGCAAATCCATATCAAGCAGACCGGCACTGTCAGCGTTATCTGAAGTCCTCCAAATTTCACTGTGTGAATACTGGAGACCTCAAACTGCAGTCCACGCCAGCACAGCACCGATTAAAAACGGATTGCAACCTGTTAAAAACACGGGCTGGCAGGCAGCAGCCGCCCGGTGAGACAGCACCAGAGTTAACGACAGCGGCTAATTAGGGTGGGCTTAACAGCCGGGATCCCTCTGCCTGATCAGGAGAGAAGCGAATGGTTCTCAGCAATTATCAGGTGAGTATCCTCACCAAAAGCGCAGGTGTTGCTGCCCCACCCCAGCTTACTGCACCTTCAACTGCAGCCCTTTGCAAAACCAAACTGGAAAAGCGAGTTGCTGCACCATGGGGCTTGCATGATGAGACAAGGCTGAGTAGTCCAAACCATAGCGCTCCACGCATCCAGGAGCCTCCTATTTATTGACCAAGAGGGCTGACATCAGGTACCTGCCCTCTCTTGCACAAGAGCATCAAGCCAGTTGAATATGCACCCGAAAATACCCTTTCGGTGACTTCATCTTTCCCTTTCCCATTAATTCAAGCCACAGCTCCCACTCCCAGGGAGTGATACTGACCAGATGCAGGTCAGTATCTCACCAACAACACGAGTCACTTTCAGCCGGCATTTGTTATCTCTGCCAGCCAGCCTTCGCTCAGCTGGAAGAGATTTCACCCACAAAGGCAAAAAATTTCCGCAGCATGGGAGGACCTGAACCACCTGAGGTCTCCATTCCCAGGCAAGTGACAACAGGTGATGCCACAGCTCCTTCTCCTCTCAGCCCCTCGGGGAAAGGGCCAGCAATGACCTGCTAAGTTGTTAGCATGAAAGCACAGTTTCACTAAGAGGACGCGACATTTAGTCTTTGCAAAATTAGTATTTTGTCGTCTTACTGGACTGTGTAAGCCATTTCCAGAAACAGTGCTACTATACACCACAAGTCTGAGCTACCTCGAAAGTGTATTTCTAAGACACCTACCCTTGAAAGACCCTTTAATTTTCCTTTTGAACAAACCTAGCCAAAACACATTTGTGAAACAGCTTTTTAAAACTCTAACCACCTTCTTGCAACATATTAGCAAAACTAAATCAGCTTCAGAGGGGATTACTGGAAAAAAACGCCAACATTTCTCCCTGGAGACAGATACTGACCATTTTTAATTTGACCATTTCAAAGTGAAAAGAGATGGATGGACAGACCCAACTACTCCGCGCCCAAACCAGCAAGAAGTAGTTAAAATTCCGCATTCAACAGTTTCCACTCCAAAACCACTCTGAAAAACAAAACTACTGAAAACACCAGTGTCCTGCTTGCTCATCCCTAAACAACTTCCACCAACACTTTCTCCCATCGCTGCACTCTTCACAAGTCATCTGAAGAGCAACCCAGCCTCTCAAGAGTAAAAGGAAGGAATGAGAAGGCACGCAGGCAATCAATGACTGCTGGTCCTCGACAGCTTTAACGCGGTGCAAGGCTGCACAAGCTTTACTCCGGGAGCAGGAGCTGCTGGAAGTGCCACGAGATTCCCACCAGAGCCCACCAGCTACGGCTACGAACCAGCGCTCCGGACAAGCTTCAAACACAACGCAAGCGCCAGCGCGCAAGGGGGAACAGTGACAAAAAGCGGCGCTTCCCTCAGATGTGCACACATGGCTCCATCGCGCCCGGACTGATTAGCAGCAGCAGGAGGAGGAGGAGACGCAGAGATTCCCTGTGTGTGTGCAGGAATGTCCCCAACAAAGGCTCGGTGCGCAGGTATGCGCCGCGACGGGCGCCGCCAGCGCTTTCCCCGCTCCTCGCGAGCCCCGGGAGCCGCGCATCCCCCGCCGCCGCGCACGGGCGGCCCGGGGCGGCTTCCGCGGCTCCCCCGGGGCTCAGCCCGCC
>VZTG01009612.1:746736-825787 GCA_013397845.1 Melanocharis versteri | reverse complement strand
CGAGGGCGCGGACCCCACCCCCTTCCTTCCCCAGCTCCGCGGCTGCTTCCTCGCCCCCTTTTCCCATCACCTGTGCGCTCCTCCCCGCAATTGCGGGGCCCCTTCCCGCTCCGCGCCTCTACCGCAGTGACGGGCACGGCTCCTCCCGTCCCTTCCGCGGGTTTTGGGATGGGTGGAGGCGCGGGGACTCCCGGCTCTAAAAAGGGTGGGGGGCTGCTGCCGCCTGCGTCGGCTGTGCGAGAGGGGCACCTTCACAGGGAGTGTCCCCCACAGGCCCCCAGCGTGGGCTGTGTGCTGCTGGCGGGGTGGGGGCTGCCCCGAGCCCCGCCGTGCCCGGGAAATGCCCCGCAGGGATGGGCTCGGGCGCGCATCGCTTCCCCCGGTGATGGTTTTTCGCCCTCTCCCCGTCTCGTCAGTTTCCCCGCCTCTGCTGTGTGTAAACACGCGGCCGTGGTCCCTGCCTGCGTCGGTTTCAGCCCGCACGGGAGGCATTCCTCTTAGTTCTTGTAAATTTTGCGCTCTTCAAGCCTTAGCTCGGAGCAGGATGCCTATGAGGATTTCAACGTGCCGGAGACAAATCCTCGAAGCGCTTCTCTTTCTCTTTTTTGTTTTGTTTTGTTTTAAACGAGGACTTAGCGAGCGAGCAGAAAGGGAGCAGAGTCATCAGGCTGACCTGGCCGGAACGTAAAGCTGTGCAAGCTTTACAAACCCCCCAAATCCCTCTGTCTTCTGTGCCATCCAGATAGCAGGTTGGACGTGGTGGCCATGCCCCTGTATTGCAGGGACGAGTAACTATCTCGGCATAAACGCTGCCCACAGTCGTAGCGGTCTGACATCGTGGGCAGGAAGATAGAGGGGCAGAAGCAAACCTGAGTCCTGCAATTGCGGGTGGTCTTGGTTTATAACACCTTGTCTGTGCTAGCAGCGCCTCGGGCAGCAACTTTCTCAGCTCGTGTCTCGTTCAGCCTTCCTTTTCTGCAGCGGGAGATCTGGGAAAGGGACTGGCACCCGGGGGAATGTGCTCCTGTTCAAGGAGTCCCTTTGCTGTGGAAGTTGTCGCCTGGATGGGAGTAGCTGGAAGAGCACTTGGTGCTTTTTCATTTTTGCACTAGACAAGAAAGTGTGCCTGCTCCTGGCAGGGGGTTGGACTTAGATGGTCTTTAAGGTCCCTTCCAAGCCAAAGCATTCTGTGATTCTGTGCTTCCAGCGTGGCTGGCGTTGTCCCTGCTGTGCAGAGGACGCGGGGGCGTCTCATAGCACTGCTCTGAAAACAATTCTCTATTGCACCCTTCACTACAGGAAGGCAGTTGGGTTTCCATCTCACCCAACCTTGTAACAGTGGCTGTTAGACAAATAAAAGCCCAAATGTCCGACGCTGTCAAGGACTTTTCGTTCTGCATTATCATTTATGCTGATACTTGCAGATCTGCAAACGAGCTCACAACACAGGCTGCTTGTTTGCAAATCTGTAGATGACCAGAAAATGCAGTGTAAGGACACTGACCCTGCCTTGGTGTCGTGGGGGGTGGGGTGCACAAGGGTGGGTCCTGCGTGCTGGAATTGAGGTGGGCAGCAGATTGGAGGCAGCTGGTTGAGGTGCCTGGAGGAATCTGGGGAATGTAAAGCACGTGTGGATATCTGGGCAGGTGGGGCAGAGCTGGGGTTTGAGGGGGAAAGTCGGGAATTGCTGAAGCAAGTGTGAAGCAGGGGATGATGGAAGTGCTCAGATTGCCTGCCCTCAGGCATTGGAGAAAGAACTGGGGCATTTGGGACCTCCTAGGAACAAAGCTTTTGGTTGAGGGAGTTGGTGTGCAGCTGTGGGTCCCTCTGCTCTCAGCCCTGTTGTTGCCATTGCTTTGCTTGCTCTTCCTGGGTGCCTTTTTCCCTGGAGCCAGGGGGATAAGCTGCCATCCAGCTGCTGCATCTGCTGCTGCCAACCCGGTGAGCTTGTCTTTCCACAGACGTGGAGTTTTCTGCTGGACATGGAGTGGCCCCGTGGGCTGGGCACATGTGCAAGGGCTGCAGCGTGTGGCTGAGTGGGTTTGGCTCACCCAAAGTGAGCTCAGGAGCAGCTGAGGTTGTGGGTTCTGAGGGGATATTGGTCCTATGGCGTGGTGAGGTGTGTGCTGGGCAAACACCAAATCCTGCAGCAGTCAGTGCTGCTGTTTCTAACCGTTTATCATCATGCTTTGTATTTCATTACAGGCTTTGCAATGGACCTTTCTGTCACAGAAAGCAGGAGTTGGAAAACCTTTGAGTTATGTCACTGCCTCTGCCTTTTAAGTTCATATTGTAATGGGTTTTACTATGGCACAATGACATTTAAGATTCTTTATCTTAGAGCAAGAGATACTGGAATGAAAACTTCTGCGTGGGAAACCATGTCCCAAGTGAGCTCGTTGTCCCAGCAAATGTCTGTTGGGACGTGAGAGGTGGATGTGGAGGAGAGTGGGCCTTGGTGTGTGGCCAAACACTGTGGAACTGCCTTGGTCCCTTCTGAGATTTTCACCAGTTCCCTTCTGGGTTTCTGTTGGCAGGACAGGCTTTTCGAGTGGAGAAGAGGTTTGAACGTGGCACAAAGTCAGAAGATTCACAAAGAGGAGCGTGTGTTTGGGGAGGGAATGTTGCTTCCTTCCCTTTTCCTTTTGGTTCAATAAACCTTAGCCTGTTTCTAAGGTTTTTCTCCTACCACGAGCTGGAGCAGGAGGGGCTGGGTGAAAGCAGTGCCTGGAGTGGTCCGTGCCTGCACTGCTCTGAGTTGTGTGGGTGGGTGTTGAGGTGGAGGGTCTGGTGTGGATGTGTGTGTGCTTCCCAGATGATGGCTGAGAGCTGGACTGTGGGAAGATCTCCAGAGCACTGCTCTTCAGCACGCTCTGGTGGGTGATTTACTGAAAGTCCATTCTGAAAGGCTTGGGCGGGGTGTCAGCAAAATCTGGAAGGCTGCCGTGGTGCATCCATGGAGTTTCCTTGTGTGAAAAGGCTGTGTCTAAACTTAAGGAAGAATTATAGTGAAGAGTCATGGTGTTGTTCTGCGGTTGTGTGCTTAGTGTGAAACGTGAGGTGAGGTGATGTTTTGCGTTTGTTCTGGCTTGTCTTACTCTTCTGCCATCTGCAGAAATGATTTTCTGATTTATTCTTCAGCACACGTACCTCCTGGGAGGTTTGACCATAGTGCTTCTGAAATGCAACGAATTTCTTTTAGTCATCCCAGAAATGTGACTCAAAATGTCTCACTATCTGGGCGTATCCACTGCATACCAGAAGGGAGAGATGCCTACCTTCTCCTGCTGTTTCTTTCTTCTGTGCTCTGAAAGATTTTCCTTTGAGGAAGGTTACATTACATGAAGTTCTCCCCACCACCTGTAAGCACTGAGTGATCTTCTTGCTGCGTGGCAGCAAGAGAATCAACACCTTTTCCTCTTGTTTTCCTCACACTGAGAAAGTGGAAGTGAGAATTGTCCTGTGGATTTTGGTGTTGGTTTTTTAACCTTCCAATCTTTTGATGAATCTGTGGGTGTGAGTGGCAGGATGCAGTGCTGTCCCATGTTGAAGGAGCCTCATGTGGAGGTTGTCCAGGGGAAGAGTGGTCTTGGGGGGAAGTTTTGTTGGAAGGGTCTGCTGAAGCTAGAGAAGGCAATAATAGCCAGTATTCCCATTCGGAGTAGGTTTTATTTCAGGCTGCTCCCTTAATTGTCACAAACTTGTAAAAGTTGCTGTTAAGCTTTGAGCTGTAAAGTGAAGCTCAGTGGATTGAGGCCAAAGTGGATGTGGAGCAGGTGTGACCCAGTGTCCCTGGGGGATACGAAGGAAGATGTTTGTGGAACAGACCAGTGAAAAGGCGGTGCTGGAGATCTGGGCTTGTGGACTGGGCACTGCCTGAGCATTTCAGGCTCACCTGCTGGGTGAGGAAATGTGGAGGGGTTCCACACACATCCCCTGGACTCACAGGAGGCTGGGCGTGCAGGGATGTGGCTGCTCGGTGCTGTGGCACGGCCGCGCAGCACTCGGACATTCACTCCAGCCCTGGTACGGACATCCCCAGGGGCAATGGAAACTGATGGGGCTGAGGTTTCGGATTCAGGCAGCCGAGTGGATCCTAACAGTGTGCTCGTGCCCCAGGCTACGTGCTCCTCTCTGTCTGCCAGCTCCCATCTTCTTCCACTGACCTATCTGGCTGTCTGCCTCCTGTGGGCTAATGAGTTGCAGAGGGCTCTGTGAGCATGGAGAGGTGACAGCACCACAGATGTGTGACAGGAGGGACACAGTGAGGACTGCTGTGGCGTGGAGCCACTCCAGCAGTCTGCAGGTTTGCACCCATACGTGGTAATTCCCTCTGCTAGCGAAGTGTTGAGGGGCTCGTGACCCATGTGAAGTCCACAGCTGGCTCTTCCCTGTGAGGATTTGCCACAAATTCACTTGGAAGTGAGATGCTTTGCCCCTTGGTGTGAAGGATGCATGCCTACACTGGGAATGGGAACTTCTCTTGGCCAGTGGGAGCATGTTCTGACCTGGCTCGAGCAATGGCACCTGTGCCTCATATCATCAGAGAAAGGTGAACAACTTGCTAGAGTAATAATTATGATCAGGTGATGCTACGTAATTAAAACCACTGATTAATTCAGGTAGGGAGAGATGTTAATTTAAATGTATCTTAACCTTCTGTTCTGTGGGTATGCTAAAATTTAGGAGAGAACTCTTCCTGCTTAGGATAAGTGCTGGCACACTCATTGGGAGCTGACGGTAGGTTTTCAGTACATTTGGGACTAGGAAAATGTCTAATTACTCAGATGACTAGATACATTTCAGATGTGCTTATTTGGAGGCTTTGTTTTGACTTTGTTTGAATAGCATGAAATGCCTAACGTTTTACCTCGGAAGGAAATTGAATACAAATGAGGGCACAGGACAGGCTTTAAAAATATCACCGAGGTGATGCCGAATGTGTGAGATGCATGAGGAAAAACATCCCCAACTGAGCAATGGAGATAAACCGCTTGGAGTAAAGTGCAATGGCCAGAACCAACTCTTCTTCTTGGAGCTAGAACTTCCTATTTCTCCTCCTTAGTCTTCGGGGAAGAGATCAAACCTGAGTGACCCCTAAGTGTTCCCATGGAAATCCTATCACTTTGTATGGTACTGCTGAATGTAATTTGGGTGCTTGTATTATTCAGTGGAAGTGTTCTGTCTATAGGCTGAGTGGCTTGCTGGAGTCAGAGTTCCAGTGAGACCTGTTTTGAGTCATTTTTTAAGGCGAAGCTTGTGCATGTCAAGAACAGCTCTGAAACAGCTCTTAAAATCTCAAAGCTGCTAGCCAAAGCCTCTGGATGGGATTTTACATGGCTTTCACCTGGATGCTTTGTGCGTGGGTGGTGGGAGTGGGAGGAATGGGCTGCTCTTTTGAAAGGCCTCTTTCCTTTCCTTGCCTTCCACCAAGTGAGGGTGCCCAAAGGCTCTTCCTCTCGTGTCCCCTGGCAGGTCTGGCCTGTGCTCCTGCAGCCCTGCTTGGCAGGAGGTGGCCCTGCAGCTGCTTGTCCAGGAAATAAAAGCTCTTGGTGCTCCACCTTTCACCAGCTCTGAGCAGGCGGACAATTTCTGTGGCAAGCTTGTGGCTGTATCAAATTAGCTATGAAATGATTTGCATAATAGATTAATCAACCAGCAACAAAACATCCCTCTTTTCTGCCAAGGAAAGAAAAGCAACAACTCGGCTGTTACAAGAGGCCATTATGTTCCTTGCAACCCTTAATCTTTCTTTTTTCCAAGAGCGCTCCATGTTTTGGCCTCACGCAGGAAGCTGGCCTGCTCGCCGGCTTTATTTGCGTCACATCTTGGCAGCTTTTTCCAATTCTTTTGGGCCAAATTTTGCCACCGTTATGGTGACCTTCTAGGGAGGGTATTTCCTATGGAATTGATGGCTGGCTGCCAGACGACTCTGTGTTGCCAGGTCCTCTATTAGCCTTTGCTTTTCCATTGAAATTCCTCTGGGCCCCTTGAGCTCCTTCAGAATTGACCCATTTCCCTGGGAAGTCGGGGGGCAGGAGAACAGGGGGAAGCGAGGCAGCTCAGCGTGGAACTGTGAGTGGGCAGGAACTGGTCACTGTGTTTTATTTTCCCTGTGTTTCTACCTCCCTATAAGCCAGCAGTATGAATTTCCTGAGCTGTACGGTCCTCCTGCGGCTCCAGATGTGACATCTGTGTGTCCTTGCTTGGCTGAAGGATGCCCAATCAGTGCTGGGGGAGTTCTCAGTCCAAATGGATCCTAACGTGCAGATGATAAGAGGCTTAACTGGCTAATTGAATGTGATAGCGTGAAGCTTCTCTCACGGCGAGGTTTAATTGGATTATGATACTGTACAGTGATGTGGAGGCTTGCGGGGCATGCAGCCAGCTTCACAAGGAGAGAGTGGATCCTTGCTAATCACTCATTTGTTTAAAATAATGAATTGCCTAGAGAGCTCTACTGGGCGTGCTGTGCTTGCTGCAGCCAGCATCCCTGGAGAAGGGATCCCTCAAAAACCGGGGGTTACCACACATGTGGACCCTGTCCTTGGGCTGGTGCAGCTGTGGTGGAGGGTCTCCAGGCGAGGAGGAGACGAGCTCCTTTTGTTCAGAAGAACAGATGCGTGGGCTCTGTTGTTGTGTGCTGGAGTCTGGAACGCGTTTCCTCCTCTAGAACCGCTTCAGCCCTTCCCGCAGAGCGCTGTGTGCCTGTGTCGCTTGTCACAAGCTGTGCCTTTCTTTTGAGGTGTTGTGTTTTTGAGGCTTGTTCCTTCTCATCTAGCAGCTGCCGGTCTGCAGGCCAGGCTGCCTTCCAGCGCAGTTACTTGCAGGGTAATAACTATTCTTGATCAGGAGCTCAAATGCTTCCCCTGCTCCAGTGGGAAAGCAGTCTAATTTTTAAAGTACGCAGCAAAAGTAAAACTGAGAGCAGCTTTTGTGTGCCGTGAAGTTTGCTTGGTGGGGGCTCTCGTGAGCATGAACCAGAGCTGGGGTCTGCAGGCCAGGCAGTGTTCAGGTGCTCACCTGGCTCGGGGTATGTGTGGCAGCACCTGTGTTTTGGGTGCAGTTCCTGGGGGTTGTGTGCTTTGTGGGAGTCACTGCCTGAGCTGCTGTTCCTGGGAGTTTTTGCACTGAAAATAACAATGTTTGGTTTACTGATGTTTCAAAAGGGTTTGAAATGTGCATGGTTGCTCAGATCTGATTTCAGAAGAGTTGTCAAGGAAAACAGCATTTGTTCTCCTGTAAGCAGATGGATTAGCATAAAATATTAGCTTTGATGTCGTGCAAAGTGCGCTCCTCATCCATAGCCTTTGTACTGGTTTGGAGAGTTAACTGTTTGTCTCACCAGTGTGTGAATGGGCTGGGAAATGCCCCAAGGGTGGTGTGTGTCATTTGGGCAGGGAACAGCACCTGGGCACTGCGAGCTTTAGATTCACTTGTCCTGTTTCTTGCTGTGGCTCATCCAAACAATTAAATAAATGTGATCGCTTTGCTGTTGCTGGGAAATGGCAGTTTAGCCACTTTTCCCACAGTGCTGTGACATGGGGGACCTCCCTCCCCAGGCTCTAGTTGGGTCTAATGATGAACCCATGCCCCTGTCCTGCTTGTTTGCCTTTTTGGCAGTCAGGTGCTCTGGAGCCTCTAGGAGGAAATTGAAAGGGAATAGCCAAGGGGGTATGCTGGTGTTTAAGCAAAACCTACATAGCTTGCAGGTCCTTCTGGACCTCAGGGAGGTAGTTGGTTTTGTTCTAAAAAGAATAAAAAAGGAAAAAAAACTGGTGATCCAGGATGACTTTTTTTTAGTGTATGTTGCTGGGGAGAGGTGGAAGTTTGGAGCTGCGAGGCTGTGAAGGAGCAGGGCATGAAGGGGGATGCCTGTATGTGCAGAATGAAGTGAAACGTGTTCACTGCTCAACAAAGCACTTTATTTTGCCGTTTAAAATCTTCTGAAGGAAGATGCTGTCTGCTTTCATCAGATCCCTTTGCCCTGTTGAGCTCGATCATTCAGATTTTTTACCTGCTCTTTTTATTTTTCTACAAAGCCATGGCTGTGCAAGGGCCTGGAGGTGCTCCTCACTGCTGGTGAGTAAATACCGTGTGCAGGAGATAGATTTCTAAAGGGGTCTTTTCCTCTGCAGGGAGACACATGGAGGGCTGTAAATGGAGACACGGGGAAACCATGGAGCTCATAAGGTGGTTCTGGCCTGCATTTCAGGGGTTTCTGGTGCAGGGCTCTCCTCTGTGGCCCAAACAAGCTGCGGCATGCACATGCGCTTGTGTGGTGCATGTTTCCCAACAGGGCACCAGGCCAGATCTAGATATAGAGCAGAGAATAACCCCCATCGGGAGATTCTTAGGAAGCCTTATCTATATATAGTCCATATAAGTCTGTATCCCCTTTCTGCTGAGAGGACAGTCTGCCCAGGGAGCGCGGTTGATGCGGATACACCCCAGCTTCCGAGAGCCAGGCGGAGCTCCGGGGGTGTCACGTCTGCCGCATCCTGTGAGCCCTCCCGTTCGTGTCCTGGCTCCCGCCGCGCTGGGTGGCACTGGGGAATTCTCTGCTGGGAGCCCCAGCTGTGCAGTCCCGTGCCGTGCCCGTGCTGCTGCGGCAGGCTGGTGGCACGCTCCTGTGGCCAGCTAGGCTTGTCCTCTGCGGGGGCACGAGGCAGCCGCCGGCCAGAGGGAACAGCTGCGGGGCTGGGGCACGTCGTTCATGCGGAGCTGATGGTGCCCGTGCCTTCGGAGCACGCTGCCCTGCTGGGTGCTCTCGTTAGAGCGATGAGATCGTAGCTTGGCAGGGACTTGTCATGAAAGAGCTTATGCAGGATTTTCGTGCCAGCGCAGTTCCCGTTCTTGCAGCTGCTTACCAGGGTGTTCTGTCAGAGGAACCTGCACAGGCGTTCTGCTGCTTTGGGAAGGAGAAGCAATCTGCGGTGCTCAGCCCACCTGCAAAACAACTCAAAACAAACAAACAAACCCTGAGCAGGTGTCTTAAATCAGATGTGGGAACACACAGTAAGGTGGACAAGGTGCCCTTTCACACAGCAGTGTGGTCTCCTATTAATTTATGTATGGGTGCAGTTTCACCATTGGGATGTTAGGATGTCTGAGGCCATTCCCAGCCTTCCTTTCCATTTAGTACATGACATTTTCCAACTGGTGCACCACCATATTTCGTAGCTGTCCTGGCAGCTGCTAAGTGCTGGCCATGGAGGAGCACGGCCTTCTTTCTACTGCAGAGTTTGCTGCCCACTTAGCAGTTCTGCAGTACATCCTGAAATCACAGAAGTGAGAATCTGGGGAGCTTTGTACCAGCTTGAAATGTCAGTCTGTGAACAGCTCACAAGGTTCTGCTGGACCAGCTGGAGGCATGGCTTTCTCTTCGGATGCATTTGGCTTTGGGATTGTGGGTCTAGATCTTCAGAAAGCAACCCCATTTTCTGTGCTGGAGACACAGATTCCTTTCTCTTTTAGGGTGGTATATATAGGGTCTGGTGGTATAACTTCTGTGAAAGTCATAGGGTTGCTGGAGGACATCTCACACACGATTTTACAAATATAGCAGGATCGTTTGAGGTCACTCAGTCTTGAGTTTCTTCAGGGATTGCACACTTCAGCTGGAGGCTGTGCCGGAGCTCGATTTGACTGCCTCTGGAAGGGCTGTGCTGAAATGGGTGTCTGTATTATGGGGTCTAACCTCAGTACAGTCCTGCAAACTTCCCAGATCCTCAGATATGCACGCAGTCCTCACTTCAGCTTGTCGTGTGTGTCCTGATTTCGGTGCTGCCTCGGCCGTGTGATCGCGGTGGTGTGTAAGGGACACAGGGACCTTGCTGTTCCCAGCAGAGCAGTTGTAGTGCCTGTCTCCCAGCTGTGGGCAGCCAGCAGCAGGGCTGTCTTCCTGCTGTTCCATCTGCGCAGTGGGTGTTTTGGGGGTGTAAGACACAAGCATTTACCTCTCCTGCCAGTTACAGCAAGGTGCCAGCAGCTTGTTCACCGAAGAGCTCTCTCTGATGAGTGCAGAGCTGTTGCACTGTCCTGACACCGTCCAGGTAAAGGTTAGAGGTGGCTTTTACCTGCTCCTCTGTAGCTGCTGTGTCTGGTGGCTTTTGGTAAACTACCCACTTCAGCTGCTGCTTGCCAGCACCTTGTGCCTTGTGCCAGTGCAAGCATTTGGGAGCTCACGTGGTGAAGGGGATCACCAGGGTGGAGGTTTGTTGGGGGCAGAGGTGAGGAGGTGGGTTGTGTTCAGCTGCATCAGTTCTCCGCTGTTCTTTGCATGATGGTCCAAAAGGTTGTGCGGGTAGAGTCTGCAGGTGAGGATGGAGCAAGCAACTCCCTTAACCTAGCACTGCTGCACGTTTCTCGTTCAGTGGAGCTTCTCTTTGGGCCAAGGAAGTGACTTTGAATGACTGTGGGAGGAGAAGTCCAGCCCCTTGTTTAGAGGCTGGTGTTTTAGCTCTGTGCTATAAACCCTGGGTGGTCCAAAGGCTTGTGTGTGTTCTCCAGCTCGGGGCTGCTGTTGTCAGAGCTGCAGAGGGGGTCAGGGTGAAGAGATGGTTGGAGTGGAGGTGTTCTTTCTCTTTTTTTGGCTCTGGTGGGAAGAAGGCTTTGGGAGCTGGGCTCTTTGCAATGAGATTGTCAAATAGACGCTTTCTAACTTGAGTATTTGCCAGTGTAACCAAAGCTGCTGGAGATTGCTGGGGATGTAACTGAATCTTTCACACCGATTCTTATGCAAATTTAAACATGTGCTGCTGGCTTCTAATGGGACACCTACAAATACAACGGGCTCCATTCAGGAATTGGCATGGTGCGCTGGATCTTTAATTGCCTGTGGCTTTGTAGTCAGTGAGACTCGCAGAGCCGCGTCTGTAGCGGTTTCTCAGTGCTGTCCTTACCTGTACACATGAAGTTTCCCCGTAGATTTTGCCTAAGTCGCCTGTGGAGGTTCTGGCACGTGGTTTGGTGTGTTTGTTGTTGACACTGCCCATTGCCATACTGCTCTGGCTCAGGAGCAAATGAGCCTGAACGTTTCAGTGCTCTTTTCCTTGCTGATGTGTTGGGGCTCATTAGAGGTAAATTAAATGACCTTGAGGTTTGCAGAAAATAATTTGGTGTATTTAACACTGAGTGCAAATCATCTTAGTTTCTATCCAGTAAATCTATAACTGTGAGTTGATGAGCCCATTTAAAAAGTATTATATTTGGGGAAGATGGGTGTCTGCAACCTCTTGGTGTAGTTTCAGCTTCAGGGTTGGTTTTTTCATGCATGTGCCACGTGGTAATGGATCAGTTCATCAAAACCATGTGGACTTAATTTCTTTAAAGTACAAACAGCCTAGAAATGTTTGTTTATGTACAAAATAATCTGCCAGTGACTGTAAGCATTTCCATGTTTCTGCAAGAAATGAAGGTAATTATATAATCAGCAAAGATTCATATGGCTTAACTTGTCTTCCATCTGGCATTAGTTAAATTGATGTTTTCATCTGCATGACCTTTCAGGGTGGGGAGAAATTATGAAAATAGAAAACATGGCTGAAAAAGACCTTGCTGGGACATCTAGCCCATGTAAAGGCTGGAACAGGTCCCCTGAACAGCCCCTGACAGCTGCTGAGGGGAGCAGCTCTTCCTTTCCCCTCTGCCACGGTCCGTGTTACTGGGTAGGTGTTGTATGAGCTTTAAAAGGGGTGGTTTTACTTGACTGAGGAGTTGCCTGTCCTTCCCCAGTGCATAGATGTATGGGCAGGCTAATTAGATTAACTACAGCAGCAAGAGCTTCCTTCTTAAAAGAAAGCTATTGTTAGAGCATCACTTGTCATAAATCTATAGCACTTCTAATCCTGCCCTTCTCCCATTTCCGCTCTTCCACCCGCCTGCTGGTTTACAGTTTGCAGGGTCTGCTCTGAGTTTCTTGGGGCTGTCCTGCAGCCTTTCCTCTGTGATCTCTTCCTCCCAGATGGGCACTTTTCAGCATCAAAAGGACCCTTCCAAAACGACCTCCTCAATGAAAATATACCTGTGTGCTTTCTGAGTGGTAGAAAGATGATATGCTGCTTTCCCGATCAAGTTGCACCCACTGCCTCAAAATGAAGGATTTGCAAGGAAAGCTGAGAACTGCAAGAACTGGATCATATATATTTCATGTTGCTAGTGGCTTGCTAGGGGCTGAACTCCCTTTTATTTGCTCTTCCACCTCTTCCCTATGCTGTGCCTGAGAGCGTGCCAGAATTTAAGGTGCTCCGATTTCCTTCAGGCTGGAGGGATCGGTATCTTCTTTCTGCCATGATTCTGCTTTATTTTGCTTAATGGAGTTGAAGACCATTAGTGCAGGCTTTGTCCTGGCTTCACAAATAGACTTTGAGTTTCTCCAGGTACTTGGATTAGCTTTGCCTGTTCATGTTCAGTCCCAGTGAGGATCTGACACAGCCACTGGCAGATACCAAAGCAGATCAGAGGATTTTTTTCCTTCCAACATGTAGCATTCAGCAGCTCAAGTGTAAAGCTGCTCACTGAGACAAAACTTTGGTGGCTCCTTACCCTTGGCCCAGGGGATGTGCCTGAGGATCAGGAGCAGGGACAGTGCTTAGTTCAAGCAAGCACATGGAGCTTTTTCCAGGGAGAAGGGATTTCAGAAATGGATTTTCTCAGTTCAGCCTTCAGTCAGCATGCTCCTGTTTTTCTGACACCTAAATGGCAGGTCCTGCTGGGTGTCTTTAAAAAACCATTTATAATAAGCTTTTATTGTTCATTCAATCGTTTCCTTGTTCCAGGATCATAACCTAAATGTCCAGGTGGCTGTTTGTGTTCCTGCTGCACCTGCCTTCAAGGCCAGCTTTCTGCTGCTGGCCCTTTGCTGTGCACGTGTGGAGTGCAGAGTGCTCAGCTCTCCTCACACGTGCTGAGGGTGCTGCGTTTGCACCACGCATCTGCCTTGTCTGTGTTTGCACGCTTGGGTTTGCTTGGCACCATTGCTCTCCTGCAGGCTCCAGTAGCCTGATTGCTGGTGTTTCCACCAGTGCACAGCACTCGTGATCCACAGGATCTCTGGATTAAAATAGCAGTTGCATCCAGGTGCTTGAGGACAGGATCATGTCTGGAGCTGGATTGTGGGTAGGTTTAGCCCGACCCCACCAATGTCCCAACCATGTGCTGCCTCCAGGGTTCTGTGGTATTTCCTTCTGCCCTGGCCTCTCTCAGCATTGCCACCAGCCCCTGCCAAGGCTTTCAGTCCCAAAAGCAGTGCAGAACGGGCAGTAAAACTGCCTGGTGAGCATCCGTAAAGTTGTGCTCTTCTTCACAAGCCTTCTGGAGAGGCCTGGAAAGGTGTTTTGTGTCTTGTGTACGTTTAACCTGTGTAAACAACTCTTGTGAGGAGAGCAAACAGGACTCCTGCTTTGCCAAGCAGCGTGCTGGGCACTGGGCAGGTGCTCGTGTGAGGCTGCCACCACGGTGAGATCTCAAAGGTGGCTCCTGGTTTTACACAACTCTGAGATTATTTCGCTTTACTTTGCTTTGTGTCCGCTAGGCTGTCGTATTTCTCTCTGGTGGTGGTCAGATTTGCTGATGGTTCGTATTTTAGCTGGGAAAAATGCCCCTTGTTGGGATTCTGGTATGTCTGTATACAGTAAAAAATGTTGAGTGGGCTGGGAATAGCTTCCAGCAAAGTTGTATCAGTTTCTTGGAGCTCTTTTGTTTGGTAGAAATTCCTTTATTTTCTCTCCCCCTTCACATCCCCCTGACAGCCCACCTCCTTTCTTCAAGGGCTTGCTGAGGTATAATTCACAATTGAGTGATTGAAGTGAAATATGCACAGCTGCAAATGCATTTTTAAATGATGCTTCATCGTTAAAGCATCTCTCTGAAACAGGTTGGCAGTTTCAGTAGCCATCAGAGTGCAGTAACAAAAAGGATTTTGTTGAAAACTCTTGACTTTGATTTTTATCAAGCTCTGAGAATGTGTTGACCACTTGATACTTTTGAGTGCAGATAGGAAGTATCTGGAGCAGGGGAGATCTACGCTGGGGAAATATATTAGATGTGTCCCTGAAAAGGGGATGTAGCTGAGTTTTCCTTTGCTCTCCCTGCATTGTATTGTGGAAATCGTACGACAGCTGGAGTATGATAAAAGACAAAAGTTAGAAAAAAGTTTCCTTGACATTTGGAGCATCGCATCCAGGCTTGCATGCTGCAGCTTTCCTCTGCCTTCCACTGAACAGAGAATTTTTGCAAATCTCTTTCCCTCTTTGCATCCATTGAAAGCTTTTGTGATTCCTTGCTTTTCCTGGTGTGTGACAAAGGCCAGGGAGTGGAAGCTGCAGGCACGCAGTGTCCTGTTAGTCACGATGGCCCAGGGCTGCCAGGATTTGGTATGGGGCTGCCTGAATCTCAGCCATACCAAGAGTCAGCATCTGTTTATCAATAAGGTGAAATAATTTGTCAATATCTAGGACAGCTCAGAAGGCTTGAATCAGTTTAGTGGCAGAATTTGATGTAGCTTAATGTAAACAATTCTCTCATCTCTGGCAATTCCATGTTTCGTCTTGTCTCGCACAGTTCCTGACCCTTGAACAGTGAATTGAGGCTCCTCTAGCTTTTGTTTCTCTGTTCTCTGTCCTCTGCCAGCAGACTGCTGCTGCTCCTGCTAAGCCTTCTGGGCCTATCTTGGTTCCAAACTTATCACCACATTTTCCAAGCTATTGCATGAGTAACTTTGGGCTTTCCTCCTGCGAGTGAATTCACTCTCCATCAGCTCTCCAAGAGGACCTGTTCCGAGTGGAAGCTAATCTGGAGGTGGTACCTCTGCAAACAGAGGACCCCACTGAGGATCAGTCAGGGGGAGTCATCTGTGCCTGCAGTGTTCTTGCTGATTCAGGTGTGAAAACAGAGAATGGCTTGGTAACTTGTAATCAGATGAACATTTAGGTGTGATTATTTAACATATGGCATACATAGCACACAATGTCTTAGGGAAACGGTTGTACCACTGCTTCGGTTTCAAGGTGCTTGCTGTGAGCAGACCTTTGCTTCACAGTGATGGAAATGAAGGCTCAAAACAAACACCCTGGAAGTGGTAGAAGATGATGCTCTAGAGAGCTTGGGTTCACCAGGATTGTGCTGGAAACATATAATGCACATAAATACATTTCTTGTATGATTTGCCATAGCCCCTGATGCAAAGGTCGATGTGCTTGGTATTAGCTGTAGTCATGTGGTGAAAATCAGAGGTTGAGTGTGGTCCTCTGAGTGAGGACAACGCAAAATTAAGGATAAATCCCATCCTGATATTGTGGCGCTTGGCCTTGTCTCATCGCCACTGGTGATCCTCAGCTGTTTCTGTGACAGAAATGCTCTCTGACAGCCTGGGTACGTGTACCTACTTCCAGACATGCCATGCCTCATCCATGAGCAGGAGCACTGACCACAAAGTGATGCTGATATCTATTTCTTGCTCTTAGCATCACTGTCATGTTAGCACTGGCTGATTGCGTCAGCAAAGGCAGCAGAGGAGAATGTTTTCAGGGGGCTGAGCCTGGTCTGGCTGTGGGGTTTGGTCTCTGTGAGTGATCTGATGGTGTGATCTTGTTCACAAATGGAGTAACTATCTTTTTCCTGGATAGGCTCCTTGGTAATCCCTCCCTGCAGTGAGCCTTAATATCTTGCTGGGGAAGAGCAGCCTTTCATTCAAACTCAGCTTGTTCATGCCTCATTTACCTCGATCTGCTTATTTTGTAGAGCATCTACAGTTTATCTTGATACATCCAGTTTCAGTGGGAGCTCACGGGCCTGATGAAAAGTTCTGGGGACTGAATGGATTATGATTGTTATAAATTACTTCTTGTTTTATTGCTTGTATTCAACATTTTAAAAATCCTACAGGAGTCTGGAACAAGTTCTGAGCGTCTTGGAGCACCCTGTGTCTGTCAAAGCTCACTGTTTTGCTGGCTTACACAGGTCACACTGATATTTTCTTGGCAAACTGAACTAGCAAGTTCAGGCACTTGGTTTGCTTTGCTGCCCCCATTATTGCTTTCAGGAATGAAATATCACCAGCAATGATGCTGAAGAACTGTAATCTCTAAATAATATTGAATCTCTGCTTGCCAGCTCAACTTCCCACGGCTGCTGAAGAGGTTTAGAGTATTAAGGAAATGCAAATGTTTTTCTGGAGCAAACCACTGTATTCTGCCTGCTACTGCAAGTGTTCGGCACTGGGATTCTTCTGTGCTGCTTTAGTACAAATTGTGGTTGCTTTTTTCCTTGGTAAACTTAAAGGTGGTGTTAGCTTTCAGAAAAGAGGGTAAACAAAGTTTGAGTTGCCAGGTTTTCTCCCTTTTTCATGAGAAATGCGGAGAAATCTCAGTCACGAGGGGTTTTTACAGAGAAGAAAATAAGCAGAAAACCTTGCGCTGAGTTATTTCCAAACAAGTGCTTTATTTTTCAGCAGCGATTCTTTAAACTAGAGCATACAGGGTATATTTAGATGTAAAGAGACATACTGTGGGGGAAGGCATTTTTCAAGTTTTGTTGAGAGACATTTTGAGATCACCTGGAGACTGGGATTTTCCCTAAATGAAGCTGCTCTTACTGAGAGAGGATCAGAAGTGGCCTGGAAAACCGAGTTATTTGCAAACCAGCTGGAAGGGCACGTCCTGGCTGTCCCCCAGACCATTAGGTTGGCCTGGTGATGCAGGTGCCTCCCTGCTCAGGTATCTCCTCAGGGCTGGGGAAGGGTGTTTCTTGCAGTTTTTGCCAGAGTGAAATGTGCTGCTGCTTCAGTGTAAGGTCACCTCCACGCGTCAGCTTTAGAGCCTACAAGAGATCCCAGTTTCTGTTCATTAGTGCACTTTTGGTGGGTTCTGCAGTTTCCAGGGCTGTGGTTGGAGAGCTCATGTTGTGCTTGGCAGCAGGCTGGGCACTGCACTCTCTGTGAGCCTTTTCAGTCCGGTTCAGCTGGTTTTGGAAGTTAAAATACTGCTTCTGGTTACTGCTGAAGTTCCATCCCTGGCAGTAGCGCTGGTAGTTTCACTTCAGCCATCTCATTCTTGCATCAGCTGGGGTAATGCATTCAGCTGTTTGGCTTTTAGAATCTCGCCAGATCCCTTGTTTCTGTTCCCTGGTGATTTCCTTCCCAGCTTATCTGTGCTCTTCTGAGCGGACAGTGTGCAAATGAGCAAGTGCTGCCCAGAATATTTGATGGAAAAAATGCAAGGGATATGTGCTGGAGCACGATGTAGCTTCCATCAGAGGCATTTCCTTGCAAGGAGTGCTGAATGCTTTGGCATTTTCAGACCTTTTTTGACCGCTGTTACTATTGGAAAGCTCCTCTCAGTTTGCCCCTTCCTTTCTGGGGAGACAAATCTGCAAGGGACAGTACCTTTCAGCTGCTTTATCCTCAATGTTTTGTTCCAGCTTGAGGGCTGTTCATCAATGTTTCCAGCAAGTTTAATGCTGAATAGAGTTCCCCAGCTTTAGTGGCAGGATTCGGAGCTCTTTGTGAATTCTATTTAGTGCTGATGGAGGCTGCTTTGTCAGCTGTGTGTCGCTGCCTTGTGAAAACCAGCGCTGTTCAAATAAATGCTTCTGGGAAAGAGCCACCTTTCTTTTGTAACTGTTTTAATGTGTTTGATTCGGGAGCATCCTTTGAGCTGTAGCCAGAGAACAAATGAGTTGCCAGCATTGCAGTCCCGTGGTGAAAGCACCTGTGCACAGGTGAGGCAGAGCTGTGGGGCTGGCAGGTCAGAGTGCACAGCTGAGGTGCTGTGAGCATTGCACAGGGTGTTTGGTACAGCTGTAGAAATTGCTCTCTGTGGAGCTGCTGTTTCTCCTAACCTTCCTTCTGACCTGCTGTTGAAAACGTTGGGGTTTAGAGTTTCAGTTTTCTTGCCTCCTTCCCTGTAATTCAAGTTGTTAGTTCTGTATTTTTGCACGCTGCAGAGAAATAATTTTTTGGGGTGTTAAATAGTTCTCCTGTATTGTAGGCACAATGAGAATTGTGCAAAACAATTATGTTTCGAGCTTCGGTAACCAATGTTGATGTTTCTTTGGTTGTCATACCGTTCATCTCTGGAGTCAGGGGAGAAGGGAGCCAGCGTCAAACATGGGGCAATCGAAGGAATAGTGCAGACTGTGGGCTCTGAGAGGTGTTGGGGTGGCTGGCTGCACATGCCTGCCTGGAAGAAGGCCAGAATGGCAGGCTTGGACAGACTTGCTGCAGTGGGAATGGTATTGGGATCTGTGGAGTGTTCTCCTAGCCTGAAAGCAAGCCTGCCAGCAACATGCTTTGAGTATCTGATTGCTGTGCTGGCTAATACCAAACGTACCATCAAAGCTTATAATGTTTTTCATTGCTGCTAGCTGCTCTGCCTTTACTCTTACAGGACGCTGAGTTCTCAGTAAAAAAGCAAGCAGCATTTTGGGGTCTAAATTATGCCTGTGTGGCTCTCCCAGCTTGTGTATGTTGGGCCACATGGCAAACGTCACAAACAGGAGTCTCTTCACTGGCACTTGATGATGCAGCTGGTTTAAATCAAGGTTACAGAAAGTGGTTAGGAATGGTGCGCCTGCCTTGGGTCCAGATGGGTCAGCAAGGGACAAGCAAGTTCAAAACCAACCATAAAATCCAGCCCCAAAATTCACTTTAAAAAACTCCTACAGCAGTTTTCAGACAGTCTGTTTATTTGGAACGGTGCAATGTGGTTGTCTTCCAGAGAAGCACCAAGTCTTAAGAATGACATGACATCAGGATCTTGGCTTTGAGTGGGAGGGCCATGTGCCTGACTTGCTAGTGAGCTAGGAATTGTTCTTGGATGGCTGAGTGAGAAGTAATTTGATGTGACCCATGGTGCGAGCCAGCCTGGTCTCTGGGGTGACAGGCTGTTCAGCTTTCCTCTGTGTCAGGTGATGTCGTGGGAGCTATTCGAAGTAGAGAAATCAGGCAGAGGGATGGCACACTGTTCGTGCCCTGAGAGCAAGTTCAGCTTTGGGTACACCAAGAAGCCATCTGTTTTTCCTTGACTGCTTTCCTAGCTGGAGGCTTCCTAGTCCTGCTTTCTTATGCTGAAGAGATCACAGTGACGGATAACCCGAGCAGAACTGAGCCTTCTTTTCAAGCTCTCCGGACGTGAGCCTGATGTCCAGGCTCCTCTTGGCATAGCTTTTTCCTCTTGGTGGCTGATTCAGACAAAGGGGAAGATCAGAATATTCGAGGCAGAGTCCTTTTTCTCCAAAGATTTGTAGACCTTGGGGACATTGTGCTGTGGCTGGGACTGTGCTGTCTCCCCAGGGTAGGGAACAGGAGCGTGCAGAGAGCACAGCGGGCTCTTGCTGTGGGCTGTTCAGCCATGGGAACAAAAAGCAGAATAGCGCCAGGCATTTTGAAAGTAGCTGAGTGCAAGAGTACTTGGAGACCTGTCCTTCCTGCTGTCAAAAGGAAAATACTAAATACTAAACCAGACTGCCTGGTGCAGGGCTTCTCTCTGGATCTGCCGGCACTCCATCCCCTCGCTGGCCCGGGGAGGGGAGCTGCTGGGGCAGTGGCTGTTTGGAGAGCAGCATTCTTGACGCAGCAATGAGGGGGAATTTGCCATCAGACTGCTCCGGAGGGAGCGAGCAGGAACAAGCAGTCTGGGAGGGAGTGAGCAGGAACAAGCAGTCTGTCGGAGGAGCTGGTCTCATTTGTTGCACGGATGCGGAGAAGTTGGTGACGTGTGGGCTGTGACAGCCCCAGTTGCTGTGGAGATGTTACAGCTCCCAGCCTGCTGCTGCTGCTGTGCTTGGGGATGCTGTGCTCAGGGTTGAGGCGTGTGGTGGAGGAGAGGATGGGGAAGAGAGTGAGGGTTATCCGGGCAAGGCAGGTGCTGGAGAAAACCTGTGCCTTGAGGCACTTTAACCCTTTCATCTGGCTGACGGGGCCTGTAACAGAGCTGGCTGCCACAGGGAGGATTCCCTTGGGTGTGTGCTGGAAGGCTGGGTGCTGGCTTTGTTCTTGCAGCCGGCTGCAGCGCTGTCAGCTTGGGAGAGGGGTGCTGCTACAAACGGGGGCGGATGTGCTGCTCCATGCCTTGAGGTGGATTGGACATCCACAGGAAGCCTTTAGCTCTGATGGTCCTTCCCAGCTGCTGGCGACTTCACGCAGCTCCTGCTGGTCCTGGAGGGCTCAGGGCAGGTGGGCAGGGCTGTGGGCAGCAGGGAGTGTTGTGCAGCATGCCTGGAATAGGCCTGCCTGTGTGGCAGGCACTGCTGGCTGGGGCAGGGGGCCAGCCAGAAGGCAGGTTGCATAAGGAAGGCGTGAGCCGGGGAGTGGAGGGCTGCTGGGTTTCTTCCAGCTGCGAAGGTCTCTCCTCTTCATCCCCCACCCCCTGATTTGTTTTTTTGCATTCTTCCTCCCAGAGTCTCCTTTCAGTTTAGGGCGTGATTCGTTTGCTCATTTGTGTATCTGTTTCTTTGCCAATGTGTGAGGCGTGTGGTGGGAGCTGCCCTCCACCCTGGCTGGCTCACGTAAACTTTGTGGGTTGTGCCTTTGCTTTGTTGCCGACTAGCTGAGAAATGAAGCCCCAGCTACAGAAATGACTTGACCAGCCCACATCCTAAAGGCTCCCCGTCCCTGACAGTGGTGTTTTGGCTGAGCTCATTAGGTGCTCAAATGGGACATTGGCATTTCTGGGCACTGCTGTGGTCCGTGGGTGTCTCCTGCAAGCTTGTGAGACCCACAGCTGGCACAAGCCTTTGGTCAGGTGGATGTGGCTGTGCCTGGTCTGCCTCCATCTCGTTCCTTGGTGGTGCCTCTGGCTGCTCCAGCTACTACTGAATTAATACAACAAATATCTAATGTGTTTGTGTCATCCGTAGTATAGAAAATGTAATCCTGATGTCTGTCAAAGGAGCTTTAACCGTGAATCAGCTTTTTGTTATTCACTGACTTTATTCTTTAAAGCTAACAAAGCACCTTCCTACTGCCTCAAAACTTTGAGAACATTGATCAAACCTTATTCACCAGTACCACAGGCACTTTCACTGATGCTGACTTTGGTATCGGGATGCTGTGCAGTCCTGTTCTGGATGCTGGGTTTGGAAGAGGCAAACCAGGAGAGATGTATTTAACTACATTTGTGCCTGTGCCTGGCTTTGCAGGCAGCATGGTGTGAACACATAGGTGAGTTTGCCTGACTCCTTTGTACTCCATAGCCTGAGAAACAGACTTAATCCCTGCTTTGTCAGTGGTTGGGTTTTTTTCCTCCTTTAAGTCACCCTATAAAGGGATTCGAAATCATCAAATTGAAGAGTAAGAAACCAGTGTATAACAATGTGTGCAGGGCCAGGGCTCTGACTGGGGCCAACAGATGTGTGAAGAGCTACCCTTCCCATGTGTGAAGAGCTGAGATGATTTCCTAAAGGGAGAGAAAGCTGCTGTTTCTCAGTAGCACAGTTCAGAGCGTGGAGGTGAGCAGTTGGTGTCAGACAGGCTGATTTCCTGCAGGCGTGACTTGGAATACGTCACGTCTTGGCCAGGTAGTCAGAACAGTTGTGTGTGACACTGCTGCCAGAAGCTGCCACAAGAAATTTTGTTTGTTTGGCTGCCTGAAGAGTGTGTGGAGCCGTGGAGGTTTGGCTTTAACACCTGTGCATTTCACCAGCATCGCTGTATCTTGGCAGTGCCCTTTCCTTCCCAGATTACTGAAGCACTGAGAAATGAGAAGTGCCAACAGAATATATAAACTCTGCTTTGTGAGTCAGGGTTATTTGGCTTGCAGGGATCCTGATCCCTTCGTGCCCTTGGTGAGTCCCCTGGAGCCAGCCAGCAATGTCTTGACCTACTGAAGGAAGACATCTCTCAGCATTTTCCAATTGATGTGTTGGATTAGAGTATCTAAGCTCGGATGTGCTTTACTGCTTGGTCATATTAACTTCAAGTAGCAAATGTGCCCGTGTGGAGTTCTAGGATCTTGTAAAAATTATGCGGATATGCAAAATTTTAACACGCCCACCCCATTTTCCTTGCTCAGTTTGGAGTAGGCATATGTGTAATATATTTGAAGTGAGCAGGACTGTATTTCAGCTATAAAAGGATAGTGTCTGGCTGTACATGTCTGTCCTTGTGAGGTCCTGGGTAGAATCTGTTGTGTAAAATAAGCTGCCGTCCTCCTACCTGGCTGAACAAGACCTGCTTGCTCCAGCATTTCCATGGATCTTAGTCTCCAGAATCTTAAGAGCTTAAGTCTCTGTATTAATTCTGGGAAAAGGATTTCAAGATCCTGGGGGACAAGAGCAGTGAAAATACTGGCTCTGCAATTGTTTCCTGGCTGCTTAAACCTTACTTGAATGGATCTATAGCCAGAACGGCTGATTAAAGGTCAGCTTAGTGGGAAATGTGAATGAAGGACTATCAGGTTTCTTCACAGGTTACTCAGGTTATGTTTCTGGCATGACAGAAACTGGGGTGCTTGACCTCTGCCTCCTCCTTTGATTTCACCTTGCCTTGGAGCTTCCCTGATAATGCGACCAAGATTAGATCACTTTGAGAGAGTTGTCTCATTAAGCTTTGGAAAGTGAGGAAGCATCTTCCTGAGGCTGCTGCCCTTGACCAGAGCCCAAATCTGATGTATCAGTGACATCAGAGGACAGAATTTCTGTCCTGCTTTCTCCCCAGGCCAGCTCCTAGGCCAATACAGAGCCCTGCCTTTGGCATGTGAGTGCAGCAACGAGTTTATCCATGTGCTGTTCTTTTCCTCCTGAGCAGGCATAAGGAGCTGCTGGTGGAGTTGGCTCCTGGTGCGCTGTGGATGTTCATACCTTCCTGAAGCAGCTGTCTCCCAAAAATGCTGTGCAGGGCTCGTGGCTCCAGCCTCTCCTGCACAGACCCCCCCGTAGCTATGTGCAGAATGGCTCTGTTTGTCTGGGCAAGCGTGTGTAGGTGGGAGTCTCCCTCCACTTCTCCTTCGAGTGGCTCGCGGTTTATTTTGGGACTGATGTGGGTGTAAAGTGTCAGCTCGGAGCAAAACATTAAAAGTGGACGTTGAAAGCACTGGGGTAGGAGGCTGCTTGCTGTCCTGAAATGCTGAAATGACTTGGATGAGGTAAAACTGTCCAGTGGCCAAACGGAAAGCAATTCCTTCCTTATAGCCATTGGCTGATTGAGGTTTTCAGACCTCAGAGGAGAGTGCTGCTGGCATGGAACACTTTCTCTAGGAGCAGTTCTTCACAGCTCTTAACCTGGACAAAGGGTATCTGTGTACTACAGTCCTCCTGCCCCAGCTCCCCTCTTGTACTTGGAGTCCCCTATAACTGTGGATGCATCCTGTTATTATTCTCTACTTCTATGGGGTTTAATTAAAATGCAGGTCTTTAATTTTTAATTTTTCCTTCCTGTTGATTCGACTGTCTCTGCGTGAACGAGGTCTCGGTGCAATTACTGTGCTCCCTGTGGAGAAACAGACATTTAATTCAGCAAGGCAGACTTTTTCTTGGAGGGGGTTTATTTTCCTGATCTTCCTACTCAGAGGGATGCAAAAGCAAAACATCCAGTGAGTAAAGAATGCGACACTTTATTTGGTTGTTCTGAACACGTTTCCTGCATCTCAGTTACCAAAATGTTATGTTCTTTGCAGAGAGCTGCCTCCTTAAGCAAAGGGCTTGTGATGAAGCTACTCAGCACGATTTGCATTGGCGAGGCGAGTTGAAACCATTGGGTCAGGTCCAGGTTTCCTCTTTAAAACTCTGTTCTTGCAGCAGTGATGTAAAAAGATGGAGTTTTATGGTAGCATTAAGCTGTCTCATGATTTGTTAACCTGAGAACAGGACCAGGCAAGTACCTTGTACCTGCTTTCCTTGGGGGAAACAGAGGCTCCTGCTGCTGTTTGGGACCCAGCTGAGCTCCTGGCAGGGACATCGACTATGAACCTTCAATAAAGGGTGGAAATATTGGCTCTCAGATTTCCATTGTCCTTATTTAAGTCTGCTTCAGCTAACTTAGTGCTTTTGCTAGCTGAACTCCCCTTGTGCAACTGTAGGTCACTGCTGAAACACGCGAAGCCAGGATTTCTCTGCACCTCCCGAACTGCAGTCCCAGGCTTTCAAAATACTTCAGGCTCTTTCAGCTCCGGACTTGAGGCTTCCTCAGCTCCCTTTGTGTGTGCTGGGTTAATTTCTCTGTGTTCACAGAGATCCTATCTATATGTATTAGAAGTTTCCAAATGTTGCCTTGTTTTTTCCGCGTCTTTCCAGGTTCACCTGTGTCTGTACTGTTTTACTTACCAGTGTTTAAGGTAACAGGCTTGTGGGACTGGTCCCTCTGGTGACCCCTGAGACCTGATGGAAGTGCAGTAAAAGATAAGTGTGTGGCACTGATCTGCTGTTCTCAGAGGCAGTTACAGCACACAGATCTTTGCTGTACCCGTGTGCGTGAGTAGTTCAGCATCCTCGTGCTGGTGGCAGGGACACGCTTGGCACGTGCCTTTTCATCATGATCTGAGGAAGGTATGGCCCCTTTCTGCCACGTATTCTGATGATTGCTTTGATTTGTAAGCTGCCAACTTAGACTGAAATAGTGTGTCGAGGGTAAGAGTGATTTGTTGGGATTTAAACTGATTTTCATCCATCCCCCACACACCCTGCCCCCCGCCGATGGAGAGGATAAACATTTCATTGTTTTTTGTGTGAAGTGCCTTTTAGTACCAGCAGCCCAGCGATGGGGGATAAAGCAAGCAGATGTGTCCCATGTCTTTTTTAACTGCTTTTGTTTTTCTGATCACTGTAAAGGAGGCTTTTAATTTTTTTTAATTTTTTTTTTCCCAAGCAGCAAGTGCTCCACAGGGTTTGATCAAAGCTCATAAATGATGAATTGAAGGAATGCCCGGCGGAGAACAGAACACCCTCCTTGTGCTCTGCTGTGTGTGCTGAGAACACCATTGTTTCTTCCCGTACCTTTTCCATCCTCGAGCTCGGGGCTGGAGAGAAAAGGCCTTTGTTCCTTGCCTGTCAGCTGAGACAATGCCAGTGTGTTGTCCTACCTCTGCTCCCAGCACCTGACTGGCCGGGGCTCTGTGGGTTTTGGCAAGCTGAGCACAATTGTCCTCCAGCTACAGCGTTACAAAGAAAACAAACGGCCTCACAGCCTCCTTCCTCCAGATCCTGGCCCAGCTGCTTCACGGCAGCGGCCGCGTGTGTCTGTGCCTGCTGTTTTATTCGGGATGCAGAGGGAAAGCCAACACCCTCTCCTGTGCTCCAGGCTGAGGGATGCATCTTCACCTGAGTCCCAGTGCGCACAGCTCCTGGCAGGGGGACAGAAGGGGACAGAGGCCCATGCAGGCCTGGTTTTTCCACCTTCTTTGTGATTTCTGCAGCATCTCTGCTTGCGCTGTCTTGTGATGCAAAGCTCTGCAAAGGAGAGAGCTCGTAGTTCTCTCTCTCTCTTGGTTTTTGGGGCTTTTAGCAGGAACAAGAGCTTCACAAATGAGGAGGGAGAACAGGTGGCGTGGGCTGGGGTGGAGAAGAGGCTGGCAAGGACATGTTTGGAGAGGTGCTGGATTGCAGACCATGAGAGCTCAGACTGGCTCTTCCCTGTTGCTGGCCCTGTGAGAGAGACCAGAGTTCAGGCAGAGCCACGGGTGTTTCAGGATGAGACAGGCAGTACTTGCTTCAACTTCTGCCCCCACTCCTGTTGGGAAGAGCCTTTAGCTGCATCTCTCCTGCTGTTTTGCACCCAGGCTGATCCTGTCTACCTTCAGGCATTGCAGCAAAGCAGTGGAGAAGGTGGTGGACGTGCGAGTCACCCTTGCAGTGCTGAATTGTCAGGCCCCTGGCACCGGTGTGAAGCACTGTAGTTCAAGTGCAGGCTTCAGTCAGTGGCACTTGGGCCAAAATCCAGCATCAGCTCGTCTTTCCTTCCCATCTGCTGCTGGACTTCACCCCTCCACGAACAGCCCTGATGTTACACTTGATCTGGGAGAAGAGCTCAGCAGCGGGGTTGAGAAGAGCAGTGCTGATGTCTGCTAACGTTCCATGCCAGAGATGCCCATGCCATGGAGTAAGGCCCTGACACAAAGGCAGTGCTGGCTGCTGGCCAGTGTGACAGATGATGTCTAGTCACTACCGCCCGCCCAGCAACTTCCTCCGGCCTCTGCTATCCTCAAACCGAGCTGTCTTGGCTTCAGGTTTGTCTCTCCCTGCAGTTTGTTTATGGGTATGCTTTCTAAACTCCAGCTGGTGGTAACCTCTGTGAAACTGTGGCAGTGCCGATGCCGTTGTCCCGTTTCCCAGAGCCTGAACTCGGCTGCAGAGGCCGGGTTTCACCCGCTCCCAAGCTCCCCGTGCTGGAAGGCAGAAGTGCAAACAGCTTTAACCAGAACAATGTAGCATTGCCTGGGTGAAGAATGTGATTTACTTGCATATGTGTGGCATGTGAACACCAGGGCCAGAGGGCACCACTTGAGTCCTCTCCTTCTTTCTTCTTCCTTTTTTTTTCCTCCCCTCTTTCCATTAGAGACGCCTGAGCACTTGCTAGCACTTTTGTTTGGGGGTGAGGAGAGGAATGTGTGGGTTGACAGGAGGAGGTGGGAGCGAGATCTTTGGGAGCCAGGAGTCTGAAACTGAAAAAGCCAACCATCTAGGAAAGCCTTGTAGACAAGTTTAAAATTAGATTGACCCTGTGCTTTCATATTGCTGGAATTTAATTCCTCTGACCCTGAAGCTTTTGGTCTGACTCGAAGCGAGGGTTCCCAGGCTGTGGTCAGTGGAGGCCAGTGCTGTTTGGGGCTCTCGTGTGGCCATGGGTCTGTGTCAGAGACAGATGTACCTCCTGTCCACATCCTTGTCTTTATGAAAGGTTGGAGAAATTCAGTCTTGAGAAGCCAGGGAAGCCTCATATGTTTCTGCTGTCTTTGTCTGTATCAGCGTGTGGCTTGTGTCTGGAGCCTGTTCACCCTCAAATGGGGATACTGCTGTGTGTAAAAGCTGTTCAGAGCTGCTGCTTTTTCAGGCATGATTGTAACTGTTTCTCTTCTGTTCCTGTTTGCAGGTTGTGCAGCTTGACATTAAAGAAACTGGTAGTCTTAAAGGAATTGGATAAGGAGCTTATTTCTGGGGTCATTGCTGTCAAAATGCAGGTAATTGCTGCTCAGTTCTAAGAATTGTGTTGTTTGACTAAAAATACTGGCAGGTGCCCAAACTGAGCTTTACCTCCACGTAAGGGTCCGTTGCTTCCACAGACTTCTTCCCAAGTCCATCAGGGCGTTCTGGATCTGTGCAGACTCTTTCCTGACCCTTCTCCCACGTTCCCACCTCATTTCACTGTTGTAAGCGAAGAATGCTGTTCAGCGATGGAGGGCTCAGCGTGAGCTTATCTGCATGTAAAAATGCTCTTTACAGATCACATGTCACCTTTTCTTCCTGAGCTGGCACTAAATCCAAGCCTGGTTGTCTATTTAACACTCTGGGGCTGAACATCCTGGTAACTGGGTCTTGGTTTGGGGGAGTCTGGCCCTTCCTCTGCTGGTGGGCAGCTCTGCTATCGAGTCTGTAGCCAAGCTTGTCATTGGATTTGTAGGGTGCCTGTACAGACTAATTGCTTTTCCTAAAACACAGTTGTCATCCCAGGTAAATAGCCCACTTTACAGCAGATGTTTGTGCAGTTTAATTAGGTGCCTCCATGTAGGTCACAGTGCCTGGAGGCGGGCTGGGAAGGAAGGGGACTCGGTTCCACCGTGCGTCACAGCAGTCACAGCATCGGTTCGGCTCACGTGCTCCCGTCGCTGCAAACGCTCAAGTGCTTAACGAGGAAAAGCCTAGCAGACCTATAAGTAGAACATTAACTGTGCTGAAGAGCTGCTGCTTTTCAAGTGAAGAACTAGGCAAACCCCTGCAGAGAGCTGGCTGTGGCAAAGCTCACGAAGTCTAGTTTAGAGGGTGAAATCAGGAAGGAAAAACACATAGCTGAGGATTTAATTGGTATTCTCATCTTTGAGTTGTCCAGCTGGGGTAAAAAGGTGTCCCTCTAAGTTGGAGGGGGTTCGTGCACTCACAGCAGGGAGCAGAAAGGCAGGGAATTGCTTCACACACCTGGATTTGCGGGAACCTCAGAAGAAGCACTGCTGTGGGTTTCCAGGCTGTCAGATACTGCTTATCAAGGCTGAAAGCTCTCCATATGTTTGTACTCCTAGATGATGAATGCATCACTGTAAGCACCTGAGGCTTGTCAGTGAATGATCTATGCCCAGAGAGTGCCAGACTTGGGCTGAAGAATTCAGTAGCTTTTATTAGAGCAAAACCTTCTTTTCCTGTCCAGATTACTGCTGGCTGCTTACACTTTCTGTAGGTGAAAGCTTGCCCCAGACCCGCAAATCCAAAGGGAATTTTAACACGTGGGAGTTTCACATCCCTTTCTGTGTATGTGTTGTGCTCTGCGTTGCTGCAGTATTCAGAGACTGGAACCTGAGCAGTCCTCTCCACACCAGGGCCGATCCCTGAGGAGCTGGAAGGCAGAAGGACTTTCCTGGCTTGGGACATGCGTCTGCCAAGTCCCAGGCTGCAACTTGCATCACCAGGCTATCCTTGTTTTTATTAGAGGTGGCAGTGGCTGGAATGCCTGTTTTCCCAAAGAGTGCCTCACCTTGGGTGTCCCTTGTGCTGGCTCTGCACCCATGTTTCTTTGGGATGTGCTGTTTAACAGTGGCTCAGTAGCACTGCAGCTGTCAGACGCAGCCAGGTTTGAAGCCCTGCTGTTAAAAATCCCTTTAGAGCTTGCAGGTTATGATGCTGATGCTGACAAGCTTTTTCAGGGGTGCTTCATTTGCCAGCACTCAGGTTTCTGACGTGGCTGTTGTTTGAGGCTGGTGGTACTGGATCATCAAACACATGATCTCTGTCAAATGACTGCCTTTGTGTTGGGAATTGCACGAGAGTTGTCAGACACCAGAGCCCTTCCAGAGGGGATGACTGAATTCAGACCTAATGAGAGCATCTTACCTGCATTTCCCATGTCTCCCTGCAGCCTCCTGAGCAGCGATGTTCAAAGAGTTGTCAGCTGTATTTCCCGAGCCGTTGCTCTGTTTATCTGCAGCGGTCTTTTAAAAGCAACTATATTTGGTCCTTCATTAGATTTGGGTTGCGTAACCAGTAAAGCAAGATTGCTGCTATTAGGAGCTTTGCACAAATGGAGCAGCTGCTGCTGCTGCCAGCGGCCAGGCTGGCTGTGCTTCGCTTGCACGTGTGCTGCTTGTCCTGGGGGCAGCCCTTGGGTGCCTGGCTGAGCTCAGTTGTGTTGTCAGATCTGCTGGAGCTCAGGCACCTCTGCGTTCCCAGGGAGGAGCTGGTGCTGTGCAGGAGCTGAGGCCCTGATGCAGATCACAGCGATGTCCCTGGCTGCCTGAGCTGTGTGTTTAGGGAGGAGGGGATGTAAGCGAGGCTCTGCTGCTGTCTCATCTCGTGATGCTCTTTGAGGCTGAGAGGGGAAGACCACATTTCCCTTTGGATGTAGCTTGGAGGTGTTTGCCCCCCTAGTCTGTCTCTGATTTCCCAGATGCTGCTTTTTTGAGAGCTACAGTTCTGTGCTTCTGGGAGATCAGCCCGTCTGGACAAAGCCAGATCTGCAGCCTCAGCAGAACGTTGAGCCAGAGACCTCTGAAACTTGCCACTGTGTTTGAACAATGCAGGAGGGTTTGCTAGGCAGCAGCCTGTCATGTTTTCCTGCTAGTTTTCCTTCAAACATTCCCTGAAATGAAATGCTCACACAGTAAATAGCCTGGTAGCTCTGTTAGCATAAGGCAGCCCACACACGGGGTTGATTTGGAGTTGCCCTGTGACACATTAGATCTCCAGACTCCGCTGAGATGCTTAGTGAATTTCTTCTTTAATATCCCCAGCTACTGGCAATTGTTTAAACACGTTAAAGTCCTCATTTTCCCCAGGGAGGGGTGTGTGCACAAAAAGAAAAACCCAGTCTGTCATGGCTAACACTGGAGATTTAAGCATGGTGCTGCAGCCTCCAGACCCAGGAGATGAAGAGCCTTTTACCTATTGGCTGAAGAGAAAATAGGAGACTTCAACTAGAGGGGTGGGGGTTGTCTCACAGCTTTTCAGTGCTGGGGTTTGGCAGAACAAAAGCTGCATTGTTGCAGTTAGGGACAGTAAATATGCCCAAATCTTTATTAGTCAAATATCTCCCTTTCATCTCATTAATATTTCACAGAAGTACAAGGTCAGGCCCATCCGTTCACTTCTCTGTGGTAGTCCCTGACAACGTTTCCTGGTGTGCAGTAAATGGGGCTGGGATGGGATGCGAGGGGTGGCTTCGGGGGAATTCACGCCGTGCTGGACTTTGTTTCCGTGCAGGGCTCCAAGCGCATCCTGCGCTCCCACGAGATCGTATTGCCCCCGAGTGGACACGTGGAGACGGAGCTCGCGCTGACCTTCTCGCTGCAGGTAGGCTGGGGGGTGGCTGCTTGCTGGCCTTCCTGGGCACAGCTTCTCCCTCGTGGTTATTGGCAGGGAGCAGGGACGCGTGGTGGCTCCGAGGTGGGGATCCTCGTGAGCAGCAGCACAGCTCATCTGGGCTGCCTCACAGCGCTGAGGGTCTGGAGCTGGGTGCTGGTTCACAGCGTTCCTTCCACAGCGCGTCCTGGAACACAAAGGCTTCGTCCTCTCCAAGTTACAGCTGTGGCAAGAGCTGAAGCAGAGCGAGGTGGCTCTTTTCTGCCTGTTGTTGCCTTCTTTGTGAAGAGGCAGGGGAGGATGGCAGCCGTAGGGGTGCTGTGGGGTGTCAGGCTGGCAGAAGGCAGTTGTAGGAATGAGTCAGGTGAGCCTCTGATTTGGGGTTGCTGAGGGAGGCACCGTTTGGGGAAGCAGGAGCAGTGTGCTTATAGTTACTCCTGGCTCTGGAGTCACAGGAATAGCTGTGAATTGGAACAACTGTGTTTTTTGGTTCCTCTTTTCTTCAGAGGCTGCTGCCCTGCTACCTCCTGGGCAGGGAAATAAGGTGAATAAGGGCTGGCTTGCTGGAAGTGAGAGAGAGGATCCTGCACGCATAGAGCAGAGCCAGGCAGACCTCAGGAGCATCCATATCTGGATTATCTTTGTTTCGTGACTGTTGGTTAGATCTTGCCTTCAGGACTTTGACCTGGTAAGGAGAAAGGCTCAGGTGATGATGTGAGGCTGGTTGTTACTCAGACCTGTGCAGAGCTGGAGCAGCTAAGGTTTCATTGCAGACAGGTGATAACCCTGCAGCTGCCCAAGCAGATGGCTGATGCTTTTGCCTCAGTCCTGGTGCAGTACACAGACTGGGTTAACTGCAGCACTGCATCCCCTCTCTTGTGAACAGGAATAAGCAAGCTGCGTGCCAGGAATATCTACACCTGGATCCCGTGGCCACAGCTTTCCCATGGTTGGGAGCAAAGCTGTAAGACAAGCCAGGTCTCCCTCTGCCAGTCCTGTGTCAGCAAGGAGCAAGTCTGCAGATCTTTTTGGAATTAATTGGGAGTACGGTGTTTTGGGTTTTCTTCTGGGGCTCAGAGCAACGCTGCAGCAGGATGCAGAGCACTGCCTTTAGCTCTGTTTCCCCTGACGGGGCTGGGAATTGAGCCAGAACAGGGGAGAGGAGTGTCTGTGACACTGAGCCTTCAGCAGAGGTGAGTGAGCTTAGAGCAGAGATGTGCTGCTGGTCTCTGGCTGCAGGAAGGGTTGGTGGTCTTGGGTGCAGTAAGGCCTGGGAAGCATTCATGAAACGGCACAGCTGGATTTTTATGGCAACTTTTACTGCTACTTAATTGGACAATGGCTGAAAGCTACTTCTAGCTAACAACTGTAGCTTAATTCGGATACCATCTGAATGTGGTGCCTGGGATACATTTGGGAGTGGTGCTGGGCAATAAGTAAAAGCACGTGGGTGTCACAGAAGAAGCTGGTGGTATCTCTCAGCAGTCGGTATCTCCGTATTGCAGTCAGCTCTTGACACTCCGTGCCTGGCTTTGTGCTGCCTGCCTGGATTTGCAGCCCCTCGTACCTTCAGCCACTGCCTGCTCAGCTCCTTCTCCTGGGTGACATTCCTGTCCTCTGCACGGAGTGTTCCCTTGTCAGAGCTGAGCTGGGGGTGTTGTGCTGGCTGGTGCAGCAGTGAGCAGCCCCTGTGCCTGGCAGGCCTCTGCTCAAACCAAGGGAGGAGTTTCCTGCTGCTCTGTCACACAGCTGGGTGAGGCTGGAGTTAGTGTGTGTCCAGCCCTGCTTCCCCTCCTGGCTGGGGTTAGACCAGCAGCAGCCCTTCTGGCAGGTGAGCTGCCATCACCCTTCCTGCTGGGATGTCTGCTTCTCCTGACCCACGGTGCTGTGGCTTTCACAGGTCCAAAGAAAACTCCCCACATATTCCAAGCACAACATTGCAGCTCTCTGGCATTAATTAAGAGCTCTGCGCTTAATTCCTGTCTTTAATCTAATAAACCTTTCCATATGGGAGAGATTACATCATTGGGGCTTCAGAAAAGGTCTTGCCCTGGCTCTCACTGTTCTTGTGTGTGTTTTCTCACCCCTCAGAGGTGCCTTGAGGTGTTTGGTGCTCCCTCTAAGGGCTTTCAAATGTTTTGAGCCAAACCGTTTTCCTCTCCAATCTCTGTCAGGGACTGACAATCACTGAAAAGTTTGTGTTGAGGCAATTCTGTAGAGTTGATAAGTCACGACTGGTGTTAAAAAAGCTGGGCTGTGCTGTGCAGATAGCTCATCCTTTCTTCTGGAGGGCTTTGTTTTTAATGGAGGAGCTGAGTGGGGTGAGTCTCTCTGTACCTTTCTTTTACCACCTCTGTAAATGCTCATCAGAGGTGGCCAGGCAGTACACCTGACAAAACCAGAAACTTGTACATGTACGGACTTGAGCTGTTCAGTTTGATCCCAGCAAACTGGGCACATTCAAATTGAGCTGGCCTGGGACCAAGCGTGACTTGGGACTTCAGTTCTAGGTTTGTATTTAAGCTGCCTTGGTGTGGCTCAAATGCTTTGAACTGGGAGCAAGGAGTCCCTCTTCCCTGCTGCCCTTCCAACATGTAGAAGGGCCCCAGAAGCAAGGAGATGGTAAATTTGAATGTGAAAAGTGCCTCTGGCTTTTTGATCCCCTCCTACCCCTTCTTTCTAATAACTTTCTTCCATCCTTCTTTAGGGACGTTGCACCTCTGTAGAGTCACAGGCTCTGTGTGTTTTGAGGTTGTTTTTTAGTTATGTGGACTGTTGTTCCTCTCTTCTGCAATGCCTCTTCCTCAGGCAATGAGCAGTAGATCTTGCCCTTGCAGAGCAATCAGCTAATTAGTATTCTTCTTGTTTGGGTGGCCACTGCTCCCAGCTCCCTGCAGAGCAGTCAGGCTTGCTCTGGACTGCAAATTAATATCTTGAGGGTTTCTGGTGGTGTTTGGTATTTGAATTTATCAAGCTTTTTGGTGGGCAGGAAGTTAATTTTCATAATGTCCTAAGGGGAAAAAAAAGAAAGTAGTTTCTTCCCCGCAAGAGAAGCATCCTTCACTTGGGAATGTCCTCTCTGAGATCCTGGCAATTAGGTTCTCCTCTCTGCTGGTTACTTAGTACTATTTATGTTGTACATTTGGAGCACGTGTCTCAGTCTCTTCTTGGGATGAGACCGGTCAGGTTGCTGCTTTATCTTTTCTTGAAGACTTTTCTTTGCACAGCTTCTCCCTCATGGTTATGGCTATGGTTAGCCCTACTTGTTCCCTAATAGTCTCTGCTTGACTTCACAGCTTTCTATTCCTTGGGACTTTTGGGGGGAGGTGTATAAACAAATGTATTTTCTTGTATGGAACATGTCTGGGGAGGATTTATGTCTTTGCAACATAACCTGGCAGTAGGAGAGAGGTTTTTTCCTTGGCTTAATTACTTCAAATACGACCAGTTGAGAAGTGTCCTTGTGCTGGAGGGAAGGCAGTGTCCTGCCAAGAGTGTGGGGGTCTGTGGCTGCCCCTGCCACTGCCCACTGTCTGTGCAGGACAGCCCATGCCCCCGGGCAGCACCTCAGGCTTCTCTGGGGCATCCTCTCTTCAGCTGCTGGGGAAAGTGTCTCCTGGAGGCTGCTCATCTCCCTGCAACCAGCCCTTCCCAACCTGAGCAACTCCTCTGTGTGCCTGGGTTGAGTTTTTGGAGTGCCTGTCCGAGCTGTTTGGGCAGAGCTGGAGTCTCCTGCGGGATGATGAAGAGTTGCTCACGGAGTGTGAGTGAGCTGTAGGTGCTTAGGAAAGCCCTGGCGTTGTTCCTCAGGAATGGAGGTTATCTGTGAAGCTTGGGACATACTGCCAAGAAACAAAATGACCTTTTCCACTGTTTCCCACCTCAGTACCCTCACTTCTTGAAGAGAGAAGGCAACAAGCTTCAGATCATGCTGCAGCGGCGCAAGCGGTACAAGAACCGAACCATTTTAGGCTACAAGACCCTGGCTGTGGGATGCATCAACATGGCTGAGGTGAGCTGCTCCTCACATGCTCTGTTTACACATGTGGGCGTTTCTCCTTCTCTCCAAACCCATTGTTGTCACTTTCCTCATTGAGGAGTACCTGGCAGGATTTCAAGTGGCTGTCTTAATAGCTGTAATCAATATTCACAGGGCAATATTTTAACCAGATTTCATTATGGAGTAATAATATTGAGCATTTTCTGCCTCATATCTTAGTAGCTAAAGCATTCACAAGGATAGCTTAGGACCTTTTGAGGGTTTTGTTATTGTTTTGTGGCTTTATTAGAGTTAGGGGGTCCAGATCGAAAGTGCAGAATGAGACAGAGTCACTTGGGCAAGCCTTTCAACCCTGAGAAATGGTAAAGTTAAAGCGAGGTTTGCTGTGCTTCTCAGTGCCACAGTATGAGAGTTCAGGATTAAGTAATTTATCTCATTTTGCTTGAAAAACCCTTTGCCATTGTTATTTCATGGCTGCTGGTAATTTAGGTGGAGCTCTATTCATGAGAAGTAAATGATAAAATTAATGCTGGAGTCAAGTATGGATAAATTATTCACTAAGGCTTTCTGAATGGCATAGCTCCATGCTTTGTTATTTCATGCCCTGTTTAATCTCTGCTGTTCCAGTGTCTGAGTGTTTAGAAATGGGCTTAGCAGTAGCAAGTTCAGTTTAACACCAATACTTTTCATCAGACTGCATTCTGTCAACAAATGACTTTTATCCAAAATAAACTAGTGTTATGCTGTGGTGAGTTATTACTGTATTAAATAATTCACTCTAAAGACTGCTTCTCTTGTGCTAGTTCAGCTTCCCTCAGTCTTGCAGTGAGTGGTGAGCTCCTTGTTTGAACTGGCCAAACGTGTGGTGTTGCAGCTAACATTTTTCCTGTACTGTTTGATTTGTTGGCCAACTAGAAAGTAAATACTGCTGTAAGGCAGAAAACATGTGGGCTCATTAATTAGAGTTATCAGTGAACTTCTGAGTGTTGGGCATTTGCTGTTTCTACATGTGGTTTTTCTTATGTCTGTTTGTAGTGTCAGCTGACTGGGGTTAGAAGGTCAAAAATGTTCAAAGGTTCACCGTGTTAGGAAATAGCTGCTCTCCAGCTCATCTGCAATATTAATGAAATTGAAGTCGTCAGGAAATCAGATTTTACAAGCCCCCCTTCCCCTTTGGAGTTTATAGGATGATGACCCCTTAACTGCACTGACTCATTTCTTAAAAAAAAAATCTAAAAAGTTCTCTTAGCTGTTGAAACAAAGCAGTGAATTGGAGCTGAGAGCAGTTTCAGAGCAGCAGGACATATGTTCCTCATCAGCTCAGGTCTGTTTAGCTCCCTGTGAGGAGCTGACAGGGCAGCCTGGTGTGTGTTGGAAGGCTGATGTGCAGGTGAGGGGATGTGCTTGCTCGCTCTGGTGGGGCAGGAGAAGAGCACGAGATTCTAGGGAGAAACCTCTGAGCTGTGAGTGGCAAAGGAAGGAGAAACCTGCACCAAGATGTCCCTCTGCCTCCACCATTGACTTGTTTTTCATGATCTGCTGCTTCATTATCCTGGGGTGGTGGTGGCCAGTTCCTCTGAGATTCATGTGTCAGGTCTCTGGAGCAGGGATATTTTGCTTTAGGAAGCACTTCACATCTGTATCTCACTGAGAATTTTTGCTTTTACCGGCTCTTTTGCTGGGCTCTAAGACAAAATTAAGTTCCTTAATTAGGTGTTCAGAAGGTGGGTAACTTGATAATTCAAATCAGTGCTGTGCTAGGGAAGCAAGTACATAGTAATGAGGTAGTCAAGTACTCTGCTTCAAGGATGAGCTAATCAGCTGTTAAGCTCAGAATGTTTTTTGTTTCCTTCCATCACTTTCATTAGTAGTCAGATAAAATCTCAACTAGCCTTGTGTGTTGCCTGCAAGTGGCTCCTGTGGTTACAAGATCTTGGAAATGTAGAGTAACTCCATTAACATAAATAACTCTCGTAGTATGCAAATGGTGCGAGTTTAAATACATTTAAATGCAGATTTGTACTGCTTAATTTCTGTCCCAGGTCATGCAGCACCCTACAGAAGGTGGCCAGGTTCTGAGCCTTTTCAGCAACATCAAAGAGGCTCCAGTGAAGGTGGCAGAAATCTGGATCTTCTCCTTGTCAAGTCAGCCAATCGACCATGAAGACAGCACTATGCAGGCCAGCCAGAAAATCAAGTCTACAGGTAAGAATCCAACCACGTTCTCTGAGGACCAGTGTCTTCCTGAACTGGCTGGAGTTAAACCCCACCTGGGCTTGGCTGCTTCCTGGGACAAATGAGGACTGGTTTGCCCAAGTTGCTGTGTCTATAACTGATCAGTGCCAAGAAAACCCACTTTGCAGATGCGTTGCTGTGTAAGCAGGGAGTGTGATGGGAGAGGGGGATTGGGTTGTCAGAGCTTCTCCTGCACGCCACACCACACCTGAGCCATCCAGTGAGGGTTGGCTGGGTCCTCACCAGTGCTCTCCCAGCATTGCTGGTGCATGTTCTGAGAGCCTGCAGCTTCTCACCTGGCCATCAGTGTTGTATTCAGGAGATTCACATTTAAGCTGCTCTTCCATCTTCTTTTTCCTTTGAGTACTCTGCAGTAAATTTCATTAACTTTGGATGAGACCTGCAAACCTGCAGTGTGTTTTGCTGGGGATGATGGCCTGGCTTGATGAGTGTAAATCCATGATGTTGTGCACTGTATAGGGAAGTCACTGGGTTCAGGGTTGTGATGATGTTTTTATGTGGGACCAGCCCTCTGCTCACTGCTGCAGGAGTGACCTGCTGAAGGTAGTGCACGTAGGTATTTGTGTGTTGTTGCCTGGGGCCTGGCAGCTCACCTGAAGGGTCATTTCCATAAAGGTTTTAGACTCTGTCATGTTTTACTTCTCCCTCTAAGTCAGTTATGCCCATGTTAGGGGGAAAAGTGATTTCCCTTGTGGAGGAACCTCTTTACTTGCTGCTGTCTACCAGATGCTTGGTTCTTCTGGGGTAAAAGGAGGAAGAGCCTTATCTGTGTCCTGGTCCTTCCTTCTCACTCTGGGTGTGTTTCTCCCCATTCCTTTCCTCCAGACAGTTCCCACCTCGCTGGTTCTAGCACGGATGGATGCCTGCTAGTTTGTCTTCTCCTTGTGTGCCTCCTTTCCTGATTTGTGACTTAGCTGGCCTTTTCTGCTCCTGAGACGAGACTGTGCCCTCACCTTGAAGGAGTTTCACAGGATCTCTCCCCTCTTTCCTTCCCTTTCAGACAACTATTCCGAGGAAGAGTACGAGAGCTTCTCTTCTGAGCAGGAGGCCAGTGATGATGCCGTGCAGGGCCAGGTACTGTTCAGGGCATGGCTTCTCCCTGAGAGGGCTCCGTGGAGCATGTGCACTCCCAGCTCGTGCTTGAAACTAAAAGCCTATTTCTGTATCTAAACCACGCCAGTGCGAGACTGTTACCAAGTGTTCAGCTGCACTGGAGGAGGCCTGCACAGTAACCCATTTCTTCTACCATGCTGTGATTTATCTGTTCACGTGTTTGGACTTGAGCTCCCTGAAAAAACATTGGCATCCTTGTGCTTCTCTGCTTAATGGTCAGGGCATCATTTGAGTGCTTCTATAGTGCTCACTGGATTCAAAGAGCCCAACTGGATCCCCAGCTGTAATTAAAGGGCCAGCGGGGTCTGAGGCAGCCTTTAGCCTTTAATACCTTTTGCACAGTAGGTCCTTATGGAGAATCCCCTGACTAGATGTGAGATGCTTTTGAGTTTGGGTCTTACATGCCTTCAGACTCTGGCATCACCTGCCTTTCACCTGTCAGAGGGTACTGAGAGAGGGACCCACCAAAATGTGCAGCTGTGGCTGTCCTTGTTCCTTGAATGTAGAGCTAGGGCTGTTTTGCTTCTCCAAGCTGTTATTCCTGTCCCTGCAGACCTGTCTCACTTCCTTTCCCCTCTACCATCATAACTGCAATTAAGGCAAATGCTGGATGCCTGGAAGACAGAGCAGCAGGTTCATCTTCACAGAAGGAACATTTTTAGCACTGAAACGCTCGTGTGTCGCAGAGCCACAAAGGTAACACGGGAATCCTCTTTCTGTTCAGGATTTGGATGATGATGAGTTCGAGATGGGGAAGCCCAAGAAGCAGCGGAGATCGATAGTAAGAACGACGTCCATAACCAGGGTCGGTGGAAATTAGTTTTACTAACACTGATGGGGTTTGGCCAGGATGTGCAGTGCATGTGCCTTGTGGGAGACAAGACACGCTGGCCCAGCATGGAGCTTGAGGGCATGGTCACAGCACGTGAAGAGCTAGAAAAGGCAGCCAGTTCAGGCAGTGGGACCATCCAAGCTGTGTGCATGTGCTGTCTTGAGTGTCCTTTGGCTGCAGGATTGAGGAGCTCCAAAAATCATGCAAATGTATGAAATTCCACCCCCATGAAGAAGCCAGTGCACGATCCATGCTCGTGTAAGTCCTGAAAGTAGCTCTAAGTGAAGGAAAGCTCTCCTATTTGTGCTCTGCTTGGGAGAGGCCAGCGGGAAGTTCTCGAAATGAAATGGCTTAGTCAGGGCTTGCAGCTTGATGGATAAGCTTCAGGAGGTGCATGTGGTGCTGAGGCAAAAGTAGCTGGATATTATATATGTAGAAGCTTTAGAAAGATGCATGTGGCTGTCCACCCTCCCACACAAGCATGAGTGTGCCTGCAAAGCTGCACCTGTGTGGAGCAGGGGCCTGTGCTTGACCATACCATGGTCTAAGGCTGTTTCTGAAATCCAGGTTTTGATGAGGTCTGAAATAAACCGTATTTTGACCTGAATTTGTCACTATAAAGATCCTTTCTATGAGACCAGGAGTGTGCTAATTCATATCCTTGGTGTCTGTATTGTTTGGAAGTGTCAGTGACCAGCCAGGACAAAATCCACCACTTGGTTATTAAGCAAGGAACTCATAATAGGAATGCCTTTCTAGCCCCGACCTCTGAACTGATGCTGAATCTCCAGCTGGTGCAAAACTGGCTTTGGTGTTGCCAGTTCAGTTAACATCAGCCCAGCTCCAAACCAGGTCTCCACTCCATGAAACCCTTCAGGGCAGCAAGCAGCTCTTGCCATGTCACCTTAGCTACTGCATGCTGAGCGTCCCCCCTCCGTGGGCTGCTGAACTGGTCCCAGATGTTGTCATGGATGGTTTTGTTTGACACCCTGAGCCAGAGGAGAACTTTCACTGCTGTGAGAGCATCTCAGCCTCAGGGATGCACTGGGGACAGAAACAGGGCTGTCTTGGGAGAGTGTGGTGGATTCGTTTCACCTGAACTTCAGCTGTCATGAAGGTGGCTGCAGCTGCAGGATATGAGTTCAGAGATAAAGGGTGCAGTTTGGGGTCTGTGTGAGGTGTCTGAGGCCAGAGCTGGGAGTAGGCAGTTGGACTTGCAAGAGCTCAAGTGAGGCACAGGAGAGCCAGCAAACGGGCAGCTTCCTTCACCTCAGAGTGGCCTGGTGCCAGCCATTTCCTTCTCCCTTTCCTCCTGACACAAGGATGCCTCCTCAAATGCTCTGCACTAGCACTTAGACCTGGGCACATTCTTGAGAATGTGCATACCAGGTTTGGCAGAGAATGCCTGGGCAGCTCCTGGCAAACCTCTGCTGTTTGATCCTGCAAAAGGGGGAGCACTTGGGGGTGAGCAAACACAAAGGAAGTGCAGCAGTTTGCCTTGTGTTGCTTTGGACTTGGTTCCTGCTGTGTCCAGGGTCTGGAAGTGTGACTCAGGAAGCATTTGTGTGATGGGGCAAGTGATAAGCATGAGTGTCACAACTTCTCACCAGTGCTGCTAGTGAAATAAATGAACCTGCTGTGCAAGTTCCTGCAAAAAAACCCCCATACTTCGGTGGTAAAAATCACATTTGTTCTTTGGGTCAGCAGGTAGTTGTCTTTGTTGGCTCACCCTGGTTAAGAATCAGAAAGGCTGACTGGCAGGTGTTTGCCAGGAATATATCAAAGAGGCGCAGGGAGGTGATCTGGCAGATAAAATTTGTTATCCATTCTGTGTCCAGCCAAAAGCGGTGTGCCATCTTTCAGATTTATAGTGCTCGTTGGAGCAGGACCTGCCAGGTTGTGGCAATGAAATTATCACAGGTGTGGAGAAGCTGATCTCAGTAAGAGCAGCAGGGAGGTGGTCTGTGCTGCCAGGCGTTGTTTGGTTTGAAACAGCAGCGTGGCACCAGTGTCACATGTGTCTGGCTTCTTGCAGGCTGGGGGAAAACAGCTCGCTTAGTGCTTTACTTATGTAAAAGTGTCTTTAACTTGCAGCAACAAAACTTCAAACAGAAGGTTGTGGCGTTGCTGAAGAGGTTTAAAGTGTCCGATGAGGTGAGTAATTCCTTCTGTAAACCTTCCTGCCTCGTGTGCTGCCCTTTGCGTGGTGCATCTTGCTTTAGTCTTCAGGAACACTCTCCTGTTTCCTCTTGTTCCCTTCATTTTGTTTTCAAGTCCACGGTGGATGTGACCTTTCCTTACACCCTGGCCTTGCAGGGAGGCTTCAGGGCCAACTTCTAAATGTCAGCAAACATTTTCTAGATGAAGTTTTATCAAAAGCAGATTTTGGCAGCCGTGTGCGTACCCATTAGTTTTGCAGATTGCTTTGAAATTATCTTTGACCCGTTCAAAGGCAAATAGTCCAAATGGTGTATATTGCTTGTGAAGTTAAAGCCCAGCCTGTTTGATCATCCTGCTAGAGCAGCCAGGCAAGACATGAAAAACTTGGATAGGGAGCTCAGATCCACAAGAGTCAGCTGCTTGGTCGGAGCTCAAAAGGATGAAACAGACCCAAAACCCAAGAAACCTGTGTGACATTAAGTATCTAATACAAAAACAGTTAACATCTCTTTTGGCTGCGTGGCTGTGTGCTGGTTCTGTGGCTTGTGGGAAAGAGTGAGTAACTCCTCGTGCTTTCTTACTCTTCCAAGCAGTCCTGTTAGCTTTGCTGTTCTTCCCGAGTTAGCTCAGCAGTCAGCACCCACGGCTGGGGGCTCGGGCAGCCGAGCTGCTGCTTTTCTGGAGCTGCCACTCAAAAAGCAAGCTCTGGGCTGGGCACAGCCCCTGCTTGCTCCGGGGTTTTGTAAAGCAAGTTTGGTGTGAGGTATTTTTTCTCCTTGCCTCGGCGGCGGCAGTGGATCCTCCTCCAGGTTTCAGGCGCCTCCTGTGGACATTTTTGGGTATCAAATCAGGAGGTGTCAGGGCAGCTTTTTCGGTAAAACCCAAGACAGGCTACGCTGTGGGGAATACTGGAGTTTTGTACTGGTTCTAGGAAAACTGGGGCTCCTTTGGAGCCTTTTTAAAGCTTTGTTTATAGGATGGGGTTGAATTATGGACATAACCAATGGTTAAATGGCACGCTCGTGGATGCCTGGTGCAATGTGTAACTCCTGCTTAGCCAGGCACTGGCAAGCTTGATCCAAGACAAGCATTTCTCATATGCTTCATGTTCCTTGGATATAGTGTCCTAGCACCAGGAACAGCACCTTACTTCCAGGACTGGTGTACTGCAGTCATGGGGGGAGCACGAGTGATGTGGGATCAGTCTGGCTCCCAGCAGAGTTGGTGATGAGCTGTTTTTGTCCTGTGCAGGTTCTGGATTCAGAGCAGGACCCAGCAGAGCATGTTCCAGAGGTGGAGGAGGATTTGGACCTTCTGTATGACACACTGGATATAGAGAATCCCAGTGACAGCGGGCCAGAAATGGAGGATGATGACAGTGTCTTGAGCACTCCAAAGCCAAAGTTAAAGTAAGTGTGAGGCAGCTCATGCTGGGCCAGAGAGAGGCCGTGTACAGTGTCAGATGTTGGGTCTATTCCTACCCTTCCGTGCTGGTTTTTTCCCCTCTTGATGCTCTTAGAATGGGAATGACAGCTTGTGACCTAGAGGTTGTGTGTGTGGGGTCTGACTTCCCTTCATCTCAGTTCTTCCTTGTTCCCTTTGCAGACGTTCTGCTGCCCTGCCACCTGAGCACGGGGGAAGGAATTGGTGGCAGGCAGGCAGAGAGTTGAACTGTACAGTGTTTTGAAGAGGTAGTAGAAACAGGAAGGAAATGTGTGCTGAGGCAGAAGTAGAGGCAGAGATGAACAAGGCAGAAGGTCTTTCTGGAAAGACCTTTCTTGTAATAATACGCTGTGTGGAAAGAGAGTCTTTGCAGGGATTAAGGAAGCAGAGCTGCAGGAAACAAATGAATTCCTCAGGGCCCAAAGGCATTGACTACAGCACACGTAGATATGCTCAAGCCTGTTCTTAAAGAGCTCACGTGGGCAGTGATGTGTGGGTCAGTCCCAGCACTGCAGAGCTGAGCTGGGGGTGGCTGGCTCGGGGTCTCCAGCAGATGCAGAGCCCTGAACCAACAGAGCTGGGTCACATCTCTGCTCAATAAAGACTGAAAACATGAGGCTGAGCTGCACTCGTGCTTCTGACTGGTGTGTGGTTGCATGCTCAGGCCCTCAGTGTGGGATGGCTCTGAAACAAAGAGTTATGGCACTGACCACTGCAGCTGGTCAGTACAGCATCTGCGAAATCTGCTAATTACCAGGTGTCATAATATCCTCATTAATGCTGAATAACCTCGTTGGGCTAAGAACAGATTCTGAGTCTGGAGTGACCTGTTCCCTAGCAGTGAGCCAGAAGATGTCAAGGATAGACTGAGGCAGCAGTGGGAATGGTGGGGCACGTGAAGGTGTTTGGTGCTTAACCCAAGATAGCAACCAGTTGGTAGGCCCTGCCTTGAAGGGGCTTGAAAATAGATGTGTTGTGGTAAGCAGCTGCTTTGAAACAAGCCAAAATGTTTTATTTTGCACGCTTAGAGTTCGTATCCTGTTCCCTGCAGCTGAGGAGCTAACTGTTCTGGGATATGTGATTGCTGGAGTAGTGCTTAAGTAGAACTTAATGTGTGTGGTCCTGGGGAGACACTCTGTAGTTTCCTGGGTCCAGTTCTTGTGTTCATATCTTGAAGAGGATGTGATAAACGCTGATGGCTTTTGGGCAGGTTTTTCCTGCGACAACAAAAAGCCAGTTCCTTACGTTGTAATTGAGTCTTGTAGCCCGATGTGATGAGCTGCCTTTTGAGTGGAAGCACAATCTGATTGTGTATGCTACCTTATCTGACTGAGCAAATGTGTAATTGGCGCCTAGGGCTGGCAGCCAAATCCAGATGCAAGCTGGAAATAAAATGCATATTAGCACCAAGAATCGCTTACCCAGGAGCTGAGTGTTGGGCTGTGGTGGGGAGCAGTAATTCTACTTGCTGTATGTCAGTCAAGAGCTAGATTCAGGGATCCCTGGGCTTTCTGGCTTCTCTTGCTGTCCTGGACACCCTCCTCACCTTTCAAAAGTAGCCTATTTTACTGGAGCCATTGGGGAGCAGTAAGATCCTCTGGGAACTGTTGTGTTGCTTTGCTGTGAGTGTGGTGGACTTGCCCTGTCAGTGTTTTTGATGATAAGAAATGGGTTTTACTTTTCTTATTCAGACCTTACTTTGAAGGACTGTCACACTCCAGCTCTCAGACAGAAATTGGTAGCATCCACAGCATCAGGAGCCAGAGAGAGCCACCAAGTCCTGTAAGTCACATTTCAAGTGTTACCTATCTGCACTGTCTCTATTTGCATGTGTAAATTAAAGCACCCTCCCTGACCCCCTCTGAAGACTTGTATGCAGAGATACAAATTTTCTGCTAAGAAAACACGTTTGGATTTTTGGGGGATTGGGGTTTTTTTTTGGCCGGTTTGGGGTTTTTGTTTTGTTTTCTTTTTTAATGCAAATATTGTATTAACTCAAGGGTGCATCTTCGGGTTATGTATTGAATACTTGCTGGTGGTGTGAATAGCTTCAGATTCCCATGTGCCTGAAATGACTGCCAGGATGGGAGATGTTGCCTGGGAGTTTTAGGGACTTCTTAGCATTCTGTGGAGGAAGCTTTACTGTTGTTGGGATACTTTTCCTGGTGGCTGACAGTGAATGGTCAGGGGCAGCACAGCCACTTTTCCATTCCCTCCTGGATGGGCATGAAGTGTCAGTCCCATCCCAGGGCACTTCATTGCCTCTCCTGTGTGTTGTGCATCAGCTTTGCCACATGGCACACTGATGTGTGCAGTCCTGGAGTGACCAGGGAGCACTGCTGACCGTACTGCAGAGCTGTGTGGTGTTTAAATGGAGAAACGTCTCTTCTGAACAGCCTGACCCAGAGAATGTGGCTGGAAACTGTGCTGGTGCTAAACCTCCTGAGGATTTTTCTTCTCTCAAGCAGGTAGAAGTGCCTGAAAAGACCAAGAGTCTTGGAACCAAACATGCAGGCGACAGTGTTTCTGACACTGTCCCTTATGTAAGTTGAAAATGCCCTTGTTGACCTTCCTCCCGTCAGTTTGGGTGTCAGCTGTGGGCTGCATTCTGTGGCATGTATCTGTCTGTCTGTCCATATAGCTGCACAACTTCCACGGGTAACATCAGCTGCAGTGAAGATAGCACTGAGTTCTCCTCCTGACCTTAGTTTGGAGGGTCTTGCCTTTGAGCCTTTTGCAGGTGAAATGCTCTGTTTGACCTTCTCTTCAAACAGCTTGAGGAAGGCTGGCCCAAAGTTTGCTACTGAGCACATAAAGGATGCTCAAGGCCGTTCCATTTTATCAGACAGGAGTGTTACTTTAAGCTGAATTGGCAGAAATCAAGCTGGTCCTGGGGTAAAAATCCCAAAGCTCAGGTTGCTCTGCTGGAAACATGGGGTGTGTAACATTTCTCTCAGGTCTTTCTCTCTTAGCTAGCTCATCTGGGCAAGCTGAATTACTCTGCATTGCATGAGGAGGCATGTCCCTGGCTTTGAGCTGTGAGAGTGCCTGTCCCAAGTAGCATATCTGAACACCTTTCCTGCCTCCAGCTCCCTTGTGAGGCAGAGCTGGCGACTGGTAGCCCCAGACAGCCACTGCTGGTTTCTCCCTTGTGGCAGTGAGGAGGATGTCTGCAAGAGGCAGGCTCACTGTGCCCCAGCCAGAGCTAAGCTCCCAAGGTGAGGCAGAGGGGAGGGTTTGTTCCTGATAACTCTGTCCCCTGGGTTTTTGCAGGAGTCTAACCAGCAAGCTGAGGCCCAGGAGGCTGAACTCCCCACTCCAGATGTGTTTGTGGAGAAGCTCCCACCCAGCGGGAAGATCACGAAGACAGAGTCCCTCATCATCCCGTCCACCAGGTACAGGGGGACAGCTCTGTGCCTGCTGCAGGGCTGCTCAGGGGGTTGTGGACAGCGTGCCAGGGTTTGGTCAGGATGGCCTGAAGGCCCTAAACTGCAAGGACACCCTCCCTGTGTTTGGGCACTTCAGCGATGGGCCTGGAGCACTTGATAAACGAACGCTCAGAGGTATTCTGTGCTGCTTTGGGGTGTGTGACTGCAGTTTGCCTGGCTGGATCTTATTATGCTGGTGTAGCAGTAGCAGAGAGGTGGTGTGGGTGTTAGCCTGGGCTGTGGAAGTCATCCTGGGACTCCTGGGAATGTGCTGAGCTGTGTGCTGTGCGCTGTGAGAAGCAGGATCACCAGGTCTCAAGCTGGCTCAGATCTGCGTGCAGAATTCCCCTGTGCTTCTGCTGACGTTACTGAGGTTGCCAGACTGGGTGATGGGGATTTGGGGGCTGCGTCTCACTCAGAAACGTGGCAGCCCTGGGAGTGCAAGCACGTGTCTCCAGCAGGTCTGAAGGGAAGCAGACGGGGCGCCGGGGGAGAAGCACATCCCTGAAGGAGAGGCAGCCGGTGAGGCCGCAGAACGAGAGGGCCAACAGCCTGGACAACGAGCGCTCCCCAGACACCCGGCACCACTTACAGGTCTGCATGACACTGCTGGCCCTCCAGCCTCTCCCAGCTTCTCCTCTTCTCCGCTGGCTCCTGTGGTCCTTTTCCTTCTGGTTCAAGCTCTGTCCCTGCTGGGAAGGAGCTGGGCGCCGCAGCTTCAGGGAGGAGGGAATTTATGTCTTGGCTAAAATTGTATCTTCCATCCAGTCTGCTGGGGTTTGCCAGCTTGTAGCTTTGTCAGCCAGCCATGAACTGAAAACACTGGGACAGATTGTTAGAATGAGAAATGAATAGGAATGTGCTGAGGAATTACTCTTTTGAAATAAGGCAGATTGCTAGGAGCTGACTTGTGCACAGCATATGTGCCGTGCTTTTGTTAGCTGTGGAACTCACTTATCTCCCTCCTTGAAGGAGATTGTTTCTGGCTTTTATGAATCTCAGATTCTTGGGCTGCTGTTAGTTGGTGTAAGGTGATGTAAGTAAAAGTGCATGGCAGAAAGAGTAATGGCCAACAAATCCAGGGTAGCTAATATTGAAAAAGCTGCAGGGTGTCAGTCCCAACAGCCCAGAGTGCCTTTGCTGATGGGATCACTGGCCAGCATGCACAGCCACCTCATCAGCTGCAAGAGCTGGAGCTGGTGGCTTGATGGGTAGAGCTGACACCTCTTACTGTTCTCTTCTCTGTGTCTTTATTTGCAGATCCCCAGGAAAACAGTGTACGATCAGCTAAATCACATCCTGGTTTCCGACGACCAGCTGCCAGAAAACATTATTCTTGTCAATACATCTGACTGGCAAGGCCAGGTAAAGGCAAGAGACGTTACCTGGAGCACAGTTCTCCTGTGCTGTTCCTCCTCAGGAATGGACAGGCCTTGAGCTCTGCACTAACCAAGCAGATTCTGCTGCTTGGTTGGAAGAGTGGGGGCTGGCAGCAGACTGAGTGTTCAGTGCCCACAGGCTGGGTTTCATCTGACCAGGAGATGCTGGGGTCTTACAAAGCTTTGCCACCTGAGTCTTTCCACAGAGGTGTTTTCTCCTCCAAGCAATGCCATTCCTTGTGGTTAGCAGCACACTGGGAATGGCTAAACCCTTGCACACAAAAGCCTCCTGAGCTGTGGTAGACTGGGACAAAGGAAGCAGGGAGGTCTGGCCTTGTGGTGGTTTAGGCTGAGATTTCTGAGTGTAGGTGGTGAACAGAAGAGAGTATTTTGGGTCAGCTCTGTAGCCATGTACATGTGCTTGTGATTGCTGACTGCAGGAATCATCCCATCCTTCCTGAGGGATAGTTGTTTTAAGAAGAACCCTGAGCAATGCTTTCTTTTGCTGGCAACATGGAGTGGTTCGTTACGGGTTTGGAACGAATTTTGCTCCTTTTGGAACCTTACTCTGAGAAAGCAATAAAATATGTATGGAAGAGGACCAACGAACATGTGCTGGGTGGCTGTTGCCTGGAGAACTTGTGCCAGGCTTGTGGAGTTACATTGCCTGGTTTGGCTTTCTGCTTGTGGAAGAACTAGGGTCTCAGTGTGTGAGGGCAAAAATCTGAGCTGAGCTACTGGTTCCACTTTCTCTAGACTTGGAAGAGAGAGAAATGCCTTCTAGAGATGGACAGAAGACATTGTAGATCATCCTCCAGTGGTTCTGGCAGCTTGTGCCTGCAGTACCAGAGGGCATGAAGGATATAGACTGGGGTGTGTAGATTAGTAATGCAGAAATTGAAAGTGTGAGGTAATCACTGAGTGCCATAATTATGTCCACGTGTACCTGAGTTGTGTGGTGTCCCCATGAGCTGCAGGGAGGGGAAACAGTCCCTCATGAGGAGCCTGTGTGTGGTAGCAGAGGGTGGGCAGAACACTGCATTTCTTTAAAATGGAAATCAGAGAGATGCAACTGCAGTTCCAGAAGCAGGCAGGTAGACAGTGTCTGCCCTTTCCCAGTGCTGTCTGCTAAGTGAGTGGGCTGCTGCTGCTGCCCTGCCCTCTGTGGCTGTAAAAACCGTGCTGCTCTAGAGCTGTCATTGCCATGTTTGGGATGTGGTGGTGTGCCTGTCAAGAAGATGTTGCCATTTTTCTAGAAGGAGAGCTTTCCTTTGGCTGCTGTGCAGGCAGGAGGCATTTGTGAAATAGCCATATCACCTGCAAACCACAGGGAGAGCCCCCAGGAGTGGGTGTGAGGATACCCACGAGGTTGGGGAGGCACGTTTTCTTCTTGTGACAAACTGTACCGAGAAAAGGGCTATGAAATGTTCTGTTCTCTCCTCAGTACCTTTCAGATGTCTTGCAAAAGCACACGTTGCCAGTGGTCTGCACATGTTCCTCTGCTGATATTCAGGCAGCTTTCAGCACAATTGTCTCCAGGATACAGAGATAGTAAGTTCTCGCCTTGCTTGTGTTGTCTCAGCCCTAAGAGCCTCTCAGCTCCTGTGCCCCAGGGAGTTTATTTCTCAACTGCTGCATGAAACCTTTCCAGTGTGCTCTCCTGAAGTCAGAGTTGTGTGGCCCTTCAGCACTCACCACCCCTGCAGGGTGGTTCTGCCTCGTGTGGGGGGATGCAAGTCACCAACAGCAGTGATTATCAAAGATTGTGCTTTGCAGGCTGCCTCATAGGCCAGATGTAGGCACCACTAAACCATGCAAAACAAATAAGGGGATTTTGAATAGTTCTGGCTCTCCCCTCCAAGCAATTCCCAGATTAGTTCCTCAGTTCCTGAAGGCACTCCCTACTCACCTGCTGAGGGCTGTGGGTACCTGGTGTGTTCTCTGACCCAGCAGTTAGTAGGTACATCCTAACCTAGATAGTTGAGCCCAGCCCTTTAGAATATCAAAATGTGCAAATGAAGGAGCAAGGAGAACAATTAAGAAATTACTGAAGTATGTTTTATTTTATTAATAATGTTTTAAGCTGCTGAGAATCATTGCAATATTGCTTTGCATATTGAACAAACTCTCTTCTGCTATAATTGTTATTAACCAGTTTGGCTTTTTTTGCTGCTTGTTCTGAAATATGTGGTTGAAAGCACAGTTACAAATATGTTTCCTCTTTTTTCTGTCTAGCTGTAACTGCAATTCACAGCCTCCAAACCCGATTAAAATTGCAGTGGCAGGAGCCCAGAATTACCTCAGTGCTGTGTTGAGGCTCTTTGTAGAGCAGCTGTCTCACAAAACCCCCGACTGGCTCGGCTACATGAGATTTCTGATCATCCCTCTAGGTAAATAAGGAATGGTGTTTCTTCACGGGAAGGTGAATGGGTGAAATCTGCTGTGTTCCCTCAGGAGAAGCCTTTCTGGAGCTTTGGCTCTGGGTTAAATGAGGCAAATTGTTATATGACTGTGTAGTGCTGGTGTTGCTGCTGTTGTGGGAGGGAGTTTCATCTGTAAGTTCCTGATGCCAAAATCTGCTTGTAAGCCTTTTGTTTGAAGCAAGGGGTTAAGTACTTCCTCCCCATACAGGGAGACTCTTTTGCACAGAATATTGTTCTAGAAGCAGTTTCCCTGTCTGAAATGTTAAATTCAGTGGGCACCATGTTTCCCAAAGCAATAACTGTTCTGGCCTCCCTGGGCTTGACTCAGAAAATATTAATAGAGGAGAGGTTGAAATGTTTTTAAAGGCTCTGAAACTGCTGAGAATTTGAATTATTCAAATTGCATGCATCTTTTGACCTTTACTTTATGTGCTGGTCTCCTCAGGTTTTTCCCTCAGTTTTCCAACACTTTATCTCTGCCCTCTCAGCTGCTCAGCAAGCCTGCCTGGCTGGAAAGTTCCCCAGCTTGGATTGCTGGTGGTGAGGGAAGTAGAGTGGGCTGATAACAGCACCAGGGGTTTTGCTATAGTCAGAAACACGGGGAATGTTGTGGTGGCAAGGCCTGGGAAGCTGGGGAGTCACTGGTGCTGGGGGCAGGGACATCAGGGCAGTGCTGGTGTGCTCCAGGGCTTGGCTTGTGTGGACAGAGCACTTCAGTGATGTAAGCAACAGAGCACCTGAAAAGCACATTTTGCCAGTGTTTCCCAGTTTTCTGGGTTTGGGAGCAGCTGATGGCAGTTCCTGTAGAAATGAGAAGCTGCTGCCCAGCACCATGGACACTGGGGTTAGGCTGTCCATTCAGTGGTGGCATTTACAAAACTCAAGTAAAAAAGGCAGAGGAAAAGAGCTGGATCCTTCTGTAGAAACAAGATGTTTAGTTTCCAAAGTGGTTGGCAGGAAGAGGAGAGAGAGCCCTTTAGGGAGTAAAAACAAAAAAAATAATTGCTGCAAGGTTAAATGTGCTTAGAATGAGAGTCTGTGCCTGAGACTTTGGTACTCACTTGCTGACTGTCTCCTGGCCTCAAAAGAGTTTTCTGTCCTGCAGTTTTTAATGATCTGAAAATACTCTCTCTCTTTGAAAGTGAAACACAAGATTCAGCTAGTGTGGGTTTGGGTTGGTTTTTTTAATCTTAAAACTTTCTTTTGTGATCGAAAAAGAAAAAAATTAACAAGGCACTTTGATAATGAAATGCTTCAGAACTGTGAATTCTTTTTAAATTCTACCTTAAATATAGAAACTTCTCTAACAGGACCTTTTCCATAGAAGTCTGCAGTATTTCCTGATCAGATCAAGTGCTTATTTCTGGCCAGCTCTCTGGCAGTTCATTAAAGTGATTGAGGAGCAACCTCTCATTTCTGACAATTGAAAAAGCACCAAAGACAGAATGGTGACCAGGCCATAAATGTCTTAAAGGAAAAGCCTCTCTGCTGCTAGCACTGCCTTTGGACTAGGGTTGGTGGACTTCTTCCCTGAATAGTTTTACCTTCTGAGTCCACAGCTACACACTCCAATGACAGGAGGGTCAACCTTCAGTGGTTCATTAGCAATCAGAAATGCTCAGTAAACACATGTACTGGGAGATTCAGTCCTGCTCCATGCTACTGATTCTATGGCTCACAGACTCTTTTGCTGTCTAAAACACTGTACAAACAACTGCAAATGGGAAAGTAAAATAAAATGTTGGGGGTTATTTTGGCTGTTTGGGGTATTTTAACATTTTATATAGCTCCCATGGGTAGAACTTCTTGGGAGACTTCCTATTTATTGCTTGTTTCCGTGTGCAGTGTGTTTTCCCAGCATGTGGGAAAGCTGCTCCAGGACATGGTGCAGAGCTGTGCTGTGTGCTGCTTAAAACTCCACTGCAGGAGAAATGATGGGTGTGAAAGCAGCCACGATCAGGAGGGGAAGAGCTTGGGCCCCAGTCTCTAGTGACACTGAGGGCAGCTCAGAGGGACCTCCTGCTTGAACCTTTCTTCGAGCTCTGGCAGTCAGCTTGGAGGTTCGGGTGGCTGGGACAGTGGGTTTATTTATTGTTTGGGGTTTTTTTCCACCAGAGCTTTCCTGGACCCTGGTGAGTCCAGTTAAGCAACTGGGGTCGTCTTGAAGGAATTTATCAGGTTTCCAGTTACCAGCTGGTGACTCAACTGTTGCAGCCTCTGGAAGTGTGGCTTGATGTGTGAATTTGGTGTGCAGGAAGGATGAAAATAATGTGATTAAGAGGAACTCTCAGGCTGCTTCATGGCTGACTCTAAATGTACAGGACTGGTGCTGAGCATGACTGCCAGCTGGGAAGGGTGATCCTGGCACACCTTTTCTCCTGTGCTCAAAGACTGTAGAGGTGGTTGCTAGGGGGGGGTTGTCTGTTTTGGGAACACAGATGGCCTAAAATGAAGGTGGCAAATTTTTGCCACCTCCCAGGGCAGAGTTTGTCACTTGAACAGCTTCTCTGTCCTTCTCAGTGTAAGTGTGAAGTCAGATCTCCATGCAGGGCTGCAGGCTGGACACACCAAGCTTCTGCAAGGAGGTCTTTCCATGCTCACAGAGGAGTAAGCAGGGACCTGCTGCGTGTGCCAGTATTCACTGGGTGCTGTAATCCTTGGGCTCTGTTTTCTGTCTCAAATTGCAGCGTATGTATTGAGCTTATAGCCCTTCTCCACAGATTAAACAAGCCTCCCTGGGTTGTTTTTCCTGTCTGGGGGCAATTGCCTCTTCTCAGCATTGCAGAACAGCTGTGGGGTGCAAATGGTGCTTGGAGGAAGGGGTCTGGCCCCTCTTGGCAGAGGTGGCCTGGCTGTGGTGCAGCCTGCGGGCAGGAAGGGCTGTTTGGGAAGGCTGCTTGCAAAACTGAGAGGCTGACATGGAGAGCTGTAGAGCCTTTGTGCCTTCCAGATCATTTGTTTCCTCATCAGCTTCCCAGTCCTGTTTTCTTTGGCCTTCTAAAGTTTAATTTGTTAGGGGGAAAGTGTCAAGTGAAAGATATCAGTGTGTTGAAGCAGTCTGTGCTGGGAAGTCTATCTGCACGCTCTTGTAGAGATGAGCTGGACTGAAGGACTTGGTTATAATTGAAGAAGTTTATTTCTGGAGTTTGATTTTGGAGTTTAATTCCTTACAGATCAAACCCACACTTGTGTTCAGTGCTGGAAAGCCCAGCTGTCATGTTTTCCTTTCTTTCTTAGGCTCTCATCCAGTGGCCAAGTATCTGGGGTCTGTAGATTACAGATACAACAACTTCTTCCAAGATCTAGCCTGGAGAGATCTGTTCAACAAACTTGAAGCACAGACCACTGGTAAGACTCCGTGTCTGTCTGGCCTGTGTGGGATGAAAAGCTTGAATGAGTAATTTTAGCAAAGGTCAAGTAAATACAAGAGGAAGCAGACAAGTGTTTTTGTTCCTCTTTTCTCCTCGCTCCACCACATTCCCATTTCAGATGCTGACCTTTCTAAGCCCTGCACATGGTGGTTTGCAGACAGTTTTTGGCTCCCAGAGGCACTAACTAGCTGCCTCTGAGTCGTGCTGTTCTTACCTAGCTCCCAGCTTTGTTCTTTGATGCGGAGACCTCGCTCCTAAGTTCGGTACATTGCTCTCCTTCAGGAACTGTGCAGCCTAAAACCTTTGGAAAACTGGAAGCTCTGGAAAGATTAACTTCTGTTAGTTGTGTGTGAGAAAGATCCTGCCAGCAGACTTGAAAACATTCCCATTAAAGAAGAATTTTGTTCTTCACCACTGCGGTAACAAGTGGGAGCTGCCCTAGGTCAGACTAACAAGTTCCTGTTCTGATCTGAGTTTGTTCTAGGCCAGATTAAAGCCTTACTTCATGTTAAAGTACTAATTTGTTTAAAACATTAATGCTTACAGTTTCTTCCCCCATTTGTTCAAGAACGGAAAGAAACAGGAGAAAGGAGGATTTGCAACATTCAGGGCCATGTGAAAGCCTGAGATTTGATGCTGCCGTGGGTGGCATTGCCCATACGGAAATTTCATTGGAAGGAAAAAGCTTTGGAGTTTGTGGAGCACCATGAGTGTGGGGAGGTTGCAGTGTGGTTCTCCCTGCTGGAATTGCAGAATTCCTGAGACTCCCAGGATGCTCCTGGAAGTCCTCTAGCCATGAGAGGAGGAGAGAGACCTGTTCACGGCTGATTGCTCAGAGCTTTTTCCAGCAGATGGGGACATGGCTGGACAAGGCCTGGGGCAGCCTGTTCTGAAGGTGAAGTCAGCCCTGTTTGGAGAAGGAGGCTGGACTAGAAATCTCCTAGTGTACCATCCAACCTACACTTCCCCTTAATCCTAAATTCATGGAAGAACTGGTGTATGGAACTGGTTTCCTTTAACTCCTTGCTGCACTCGAAAATGCAGAAGAATGTCAATACAGACTTGATTTTTGTGTCTGAATTAGGAATACTTCGTTACCTATGGAAATCTAGGCCCAGAGCCATATCTGTTCCTTAATTGGTTACATGCTGTATGCTGTGAGGAAAATTCCACCTCATTTTTGTGTGGTACAGACTTTGTACGTTCTGCATTTTTGTCTGTGTGGTGGCAACTGCACAGAAACTCTGTGATGGCACAAGAAGATCTGGCAGAGAATCATAACTCTTACCAGCTCACTGTTCAAAGAGTCTGGGTTAAAATGCCCATTATAAAGTGTGGAAGTGCCTGGTGAAGGTCACTTGTGTTCTTGTGATCTCACAGTTGAGGCTCTTTGGTTGAAAGAGCCAAAGAAATATGGAAAGCATTTAGGGAATGTCTTTGTGTCGACCTGAATGAACCACAATCTCACAGAGACACGTGATCTTTGTGCTGCTCCTACCCTTGTGCATCCCTCAGTCTTTTTGGTCAACTCAGCAAGGCCGTGAGTTCATCAGGAACTCAGGTAACTCAGTGCTGGTGTGAGCAGAGCAGCTCACCTGGGACAGATGGCCAGGCACTTTCTTCAGCAGAAAGCTGTGGTCAAGGCATGAAAAAGTCTAAAGCTGACTCAGGGCAGGTACAAGGAAAAGCTTTTACCGAATCTGAAAGACCCATGATCAGTCAGAAATGCTGGGTGTGGATTCAGCTTTACTGTGCTGTGGGGTAGGCAGAGCTGCCTGTGCAAGATGCAGTCCAAGTGCAGCTGGCTGGGCAGCACCAGCAGACAGAGGACAGTGCTGGCAGTGCTCTCAGGAGCCCCTTCAATGCTTTTCCCTGTGTTCTCCTGCAGTTTCGGAAGCGCCCGACGTCGTGTCCCGGATAACGCAGTACATAGCAGGGGCAAACTGTGCTCACCAGCTGCCCATTGCTGAAGCCATGCTGACCTACAAGCAGAAAAGGTATGAGCCCCTCGTCCTGCTGGCTCCCGGGACGAGCAGCTGCTTGAGAGGAAAGTGCTTTTCTCATGTTGTGCCAGCAGTCTGAAAGCCACTCCAAATGGCAGAGCCCTTGGGAGCCTCGCGGTAGCCTGCACCCAGTGGTGTGTCCCACTTGGTGAATCTACAGCAGCAGGGTTGCTTTCAGTGCAGGGATTCTTTTTTTTTGAAGGTATAAGAGGTTTGGGGAAGTGGGGGCTAAGCAGGATGGAGGATGGACAGATTCTATGTGCTTAAGTTCCAGAGATCTCTCACCACAGCGACCTTAGGTGCATAAGAATGGACCTTGGCATTCTCTCAAAAAGTATCTTCCATGAGACCTGACCTTTTTACATTGGTGTTTGGGGAACTAAACCCCTTTCTTTTTGGAGTGTAAATAGCAGAGCTTCTTGCAGGAGAGGCAAAATCCTTGTTGATTGGCAGTTGCAAGCTAGCAGGACTCCTGCTGAGGAGGAATGACATTCACCAGATTTTATTTCAACTTTTTTTGAGGGATAAGCAGCCTGCAGGAGGGAGGATTGGGGCCTGAAAAGAAGATTCAGGAGTATTTAGGGCCTCCTGTGGCCATGGTCCTGGGAGAAGAGTAACTGTCACTGAAGGGTAGTGAAGCACTGTTATCAAGGGACAGAGGAGAATAATAGATTTGAGCTCAGCTCATGTGAGTTTTCTCAGTTAGGGACTAGCAACTCCCTGTGAGATATGGATGTTGTTAATTGTTAATTATTTCTATTTGATTTTTCGTTTTTGGTCCATTAACGTCCCTTATTGGTGTCTCCTTTGCCTAAGAATTGGGAGAAATGAAAAGTGTGGGTAGAGTCACTTTTCCCCCTTCTCTTTGGAAATTCTCATTGCATATTGCTTTTCCATTCCTGTGTCTGCTCTCACATTACTGTGCAGAAATGGTTCAGTGAAATTTCACCCATTCTACGTGTTTTTCCTGTATTTCCAGACTGACTAGTCAAGTAAAAGAGACTAGTCTAGTCTCTTCATGTATTTGTGGTCTTCTGTAAAGTTAACATGATAACAAGGATAAAATTTAAAGAGCTAGAGAGTACTTGAAGCTCTTGCCTTCAGTTTTGCATTTTGTTTTTGGTGTGGAGGCTCACCTTAGTGAGCAGCAGGGAGCTCAGACACCCCAGTGCAGCGTGAACCCCTCCTGAGGCTGCCTGGTTCTTTCTCTGCACCCTTCAGGTGTTGGGTTCTGCGCTGCTTTCCACTGCCTCCTCCATTCTGTTACAGCTTCAGTTTTGTCATTAACACACATTTAAACGTTTTGAGCTTCTAATGTGTCCAGAAAGGTCAATTTTTTGGAGAACAGCTGAAATGTTTTGGAGCAAGCCCTGCCCTTACCTCTCCCAGCAGTGTGCAGGACCACTTTAGCAAGCTGGTCTGATCCATTTGGGTTTGACACCCTTTGGACTCTGGTGCCACGCCTGAAGCTGTTCATAGTTTTAATTTAGGAGGTTTCTGGGAAGAGAGATTGCTGAAACTCATGGTCAGACTCTGGCATGGCCTGCAATCTCTCGGTATTTCTGTGTGTCTGCCTTAAAATAACTTCTGCTTTCAGGTCAGTACCCCATGGGCAAGGGAGGCTGAGTCAGAGGAACAGGCTCTCCAGTGGAGCATGGGCAGTTGTCTCCTGTGTGCTTTCCTTTAGGAATGGGGGTCTCTGTCATGGGCAGCAGCTTAGGGAGGGTATTGTTAAAAGCAACACAGAAATTGTGTCTGTCAGCACTATCTAAACAAATGCATCGCTTTGTTGTAAGTATAATAACACATTTATCTTTTTCTTTGGTTGCTTTCTGAAAAGGAAAAAGAGCTTTCATTTTGATTTTACCATAAGGTATCAGTTCCTTTTAGGTTCCCTCTCCCAGCTCCCATCTCTTTTCCCGGTGAACTGGTGATTTGTGCCTTGTTTAACAGCTCCTGCGGGTCTGGGGTGCACAGTTTGTGCTTTAGGTTGAATTCTGCTCACTGCTTTGAAACTATGGCATCTGCTGGCAGAATGCATCATTGAAAGTGACTGCTGTGCCTTTGGACCACACATTTGGGTTCCCAGGATGTAGATTGAGTGGGAATGGAGGAATTGCTGAGAGAGAAGCTTAGAGCAGTACAACGTGGGGAAGGTGGGGTTTCGCCTTGCCTTTTCCCTTAGCCATCAGAAGATGTAGTGTAGCTCCAGAAGGATCAGGGCTGAGAAAAGGCTTTTCTGCTCCCATCTGTTGGAACTGGAGTGCTGTAGGTGGCACTCAGTGGCTCAGGGTGGAGATCAGCTGTGCAGTGTCCGAGTGCAGACCAGCAGGTCTCCTGCCTGTAATCAAACATTTGAGGACTAGTCTCTTGCTGGCAGAGCATCCCAAACATATGGGACTTCTCTGAGCTTAAGAAAGAGAAGACAGATGTGTGCTAGCAGTGGAGCTGTGCTCTCTGAGCCGCCTCCAAAACCCCCATGCTCTGCAGGCTCCCCTGCTTTGAATCACATGATTATTGGGCATTGTTTATTTTGTACTCAGCACCCAAATTTACTGCAACTCCTCCTCCCTTGAGGCCAGAGTGGCTTCTCCAAGGCCAGCTTTCAAGGCAGTGATCCAGGTAGGAACAAGCAGCACTACCTCCAAATTCATTGCAAGAGAAATCTCCCAGAATCCTGGCACTTGCTCTGTTAAACAAGTTTCCTAGTGGTCCAAGGAAAGCCAAGCCAGTCTCTAGGATGTAGCTGTATGTGATGAGCTGCTTTATAACTCTCTTGCCAGCTGTCCCTACTCCGACTGACCCCGCTCTCTCCCCGTGCCCTCGTTCTGTTTGTCATGGCAAAGGTTGGCGCATGTACTGCCTGTGTTGGACTGCAATGGTGCCAAAGCTTTGTCCTGGTCTTCTGGAGCATCTGCTGGCCTTACCTGGAAGCAGGGGGGGCTGGCTGTGAGGGAAGGGGTTCAAGAAGGAAATGAAGTGCCATTGCAGCTCCTCTGAGTTACACTGGGTGACTGACTCCATCTGTGAGCTCTGGGAGAAGTCCTGCTTGCTGAATTCTGAAGGAGCAGTGCAATCCAGGCAATGTCTGGGGGGCTGAGGCCGTGGGGACAGGGGTGGGCCTCTCACTAGGAGGGGCATGTCACTGATATCTCTCTGCATTGTTCTCTTGAAAGAAACCCTGTGGTGTTTGAGGCCTGAGATTCAGCGCTCACTCATTCCCAGTGCAGCTGGATTGCTGGTCAGTTCTGGGCTGCTGTCACCCACTGTAATTCAGTGCCCAGCACAGCTCATGCCATGTGGCTTCTGGATAGCCCTTGCATGAATCTGGGGAGCAGCCTGGCTGTTGGAAATGGAAGCATTGTTCACTTGTCAGGGCGAGGGCTGGGTCACTGCCTGCCTGGTTATGTGTTTACCAAAAGCTTTTGAGAGCACTTCCCAGCTCTGGCTCCCAGTTGCCTTGGATTGGAGGGCTCCTGGGCAGTAGGAAGCAGGGATTACACTGCTTCCTGCCTGCTGTGTGCCTCGGAGGCCCTGCAGGGCAGGGGCTCAGCGGAGTCCAGGTCATTGTTCCCAGTGCTTCTCCTCAAACACACCCTGCAGCAGCTGCTGGGCATGAATACAGCTGGTGAAGAGGGGCCCAGGCTCTCCTCTGGCTCAGCAGAGCCCGTGTTATCTGGCTGGTTACTGCAGGAAACTCCCTGGGCAGCTGCTGGAAATGCAACCGGAGCGCAGCAGAGGAGAGTCAAGGCTCGAGAAATTACGGATCCCCTGTTGGCTACATCCAGCCCACCACAGGAATGTGAAGAGGGCTGGAAAGGAGGTTTTTGGGAAGGCTGAGAGGAGACTCATCTGATGTGTCGTGAGGACCTGGTGTTGCTTTGTCCCCTTTTTGGTCTGACCCTGGTGGCAGCAGGACAGTGTTAGCCAGCAGACAGCTGGAGTTGCCCAGTGGGCAGGACAGATTTCATATCATAGATGAGTGAAGGGCTGGTGGTGGTGGTGCCTGGCCTGAAATGGCCCAGAGTCCTGCTAGGCCTTCAGTGATAAAAGTCCTCACTTTTCTGTTGCCTCCCTCAGGACTTGACTGAAATAAAGATAGTGCCTGAGACCCTCCTGCTTGGAGAGATGACACAACTGCTAAAAATCACAAACTGAGGCCAGGTCTGGCTTTAAATTTCAGCTGAGGTGCCAGGGCCTTCAGAAGCCCTGTGGGTAAAAAAAAAAAAAAGCCTTGGACATGTGGGGTTAACCCTCTGCAGCCTGGGAATCTGTGCAGCCAAGGAAATGAGGGAAAGCTGCCTTTCCAGAGATGGGAGATATTTTAGTTGCAGGGCTGTGGTAGGAGGAGGAATCAAAGCGACTGTTACCAAGGTGAAAAGATTCTGAATTAATGTTTTGAGATCTTGAGATCCTGAAGAACAAAAATTGAGCAGAGCGTGAAGGAGGAAATGAAGAACGAGCACGGTCATCTCGTCTTTTCTTTCATCCACCTGAAGAGCAGCTGTTTTGCTAAGCTGCATTTTCAGAGACTCATGTGCAAGAGCAGAGTTCCCAAGAGAACATGTGACAGGACTAGGCCAGCTGAGCTGAAATCCAGCTGGATTGCTTCAGGAACAGCCTGCGCATCATCGCGAGCCGTGATAAATGGTGACTGAAGCAAACGATGTGTTTCAGAATTGCCCCTGAGCTCTCTGCACTGGGAGTCAGAGCTCCCGGGGGAACGAGAATGAGTTTTCTGCTGGAACTGGACGTGGTTTGTGTTTTCAGAGCTCGGAGCAAAGCCATGCAGCAGCTGAGAGATGGCTGGGTGGCTGTTGTGCTTCCCTCGCTTGGTGAGTGGGTCTCACTTTCTGCCAGCCTCCAAGCCCCTGGAGCTAAGGGAAAGAGAAGAGAGCTGAGCCTCTGTTCTGTGCCTCTCCCAACACTCTGTGGTTTTCTCGTTTCCCTTTGCAAAACTGGAGCTGGAAACGTCATGTTTGTAGGCGATGTGTTTGCCAGGGACCTGCAGTTGTGTTTGCAAAGATGGGACCTTTCTGCCTTCCAGCACGGAATCAGGAACTTTGTCCTGTGCTTTAGGAGAACAACGAAGGTGCAGTGCCTGAGGGTGTGAGGTAGGAAGGGAGCAAAGGCCCCGGCTTTGCCTTAAGGATGGATAAGCAGAGCTGAGCCAAAGCGAGAGGCTGTTTGCAAAATCATGTTCTGCTTTGGACCATGAGGGAACTCTGGCTGTCATGTTCACTGCAGTTTTATGTCATTCTTTCCTTGAGGCTTAGAGGAAAGTGTCCAACCTGTGCTGATCGCACAGGTTAACAACCTTTGTGCATTTGGTGCATTTCTGATCAGTGCTGGAACCAGCACAGAAATACCTGCAGTATTTATGCTACTCCCAGCTAAATTCTGGATGAAGGCAATGCTGAATGTGTTCTTCTGAGCACTGGGGGGTGCACAGGAAGAGAAACATGAGAAGTCTCAGTGTTTGTCTGCTTCCTACCTGTTTCCTGTGCTCAGTCACTGAGAAATGTGTGTCTTGACCATGCAGTCACTTCCCTCTGCTGAGCTGTAGTTCCTCCAAACATGTGGATGTGCTCCTGTGGTCTTCTCCTCACGCTGTGGGTCCATCTCTGACCTCTGTTGCCATTGAAGGGAGCAATGGCTCTACAGGCCCTTCTGGCCTGCCTTCCTCCTCACTCAACTCTTCCTCATCTTTGTCGAGTGTCCCCCTAATTCCTGCTAGGTTTGACTGTGGCCTTCACTGCTGGCCCTTCTCCACCCTCTGCTTTCTGGCGGGGCCCAGAGCAAGAGGGGCTTTCCGAACGCGTGTGCTGTTGTCCCCAGCTGTTCCTGGGACACGGTGTGCCTTTTGCTCAGCTTGGTTTAGCTCTTGGCGTGAGCTCTCTCTCTCGGTGTGCCTTTGAAGGGCCCGCGAGCTCCCGTCAGCAGGGAGGGCGCGTGTGAGTGAGTGTGAGTGAGTGTGAGAGCTCGTCCTTGCTGGCGCTGCACCAATAACCGCGTGTCACGGCTTGTAACCCGCGGCAGGGCCACTGCCTTGGCGGTGCCGGGATGTGCCAGCTGTGGCACAGGGCTGCAAGGGGGGACGCCCGGAGGCCGTGCCTGCAGAGCGCCTCGGGGTCTAGTAAGTAACACCCAGTCCTCCGTGTTGTGGTGGCCCGGATCCATTTCCTCGCAGTAGGAGGCCGTGTGTCTGTGGTGACTGCCGTGCCATCCAAGCATGTTTCTCTGTGGAGCGTGAGGGGGGAGGAAGAGCCGTTCTCCCCAGACGTGCCCGAGGCTGCGTGCTCCTCCCTGCCCGTGCAGGCTCTCAGTGCTGGCAGGGGCCCTGAGAGGAGCGTTGGACTGGCGCTTGCATCCTGTCCGTCCCTGCTGCATGCTGGAATGCGACCTATGGAGTGAGTATGGTGCCTGGGGTGGAGGCGAGCTGCTAACAACTCTCTTCTCTTTGCCTTTAGCCCCGACGAAGAATCTTCGCAGAAGTTCATTCCCTTTGTCGGGGTGAGTGTTGTCGTGGGTCTGCTGTCTCAAGCAAGCTAGAATACGTTCCCAGGTGTTAATGTAAACTTGACAGGTTTCTGGAGTAGAGCAGGTGCCCTAAGGCAGATTATCAGCGTGACAGTGTGATGGTTGGATGCAGCTGCCTGATATGTAAGCAAACCTCTAAGACACTTCAACAAACTACAGGGTGTATTTTACTTCTCAGACAGGAATGTGATGTGTCCCTGGAAACCTGATCACAGGGATGCTGTGCCTAGCATTCCCCTGGTTAATTGCTTTGGCCAAATTTGCTATTCCAGTGTCAGTCCTCTGCGTGCTTGTCACTAATGGTCTCCCATCCTCTTAGTATCCCATCTGTTCCTGGGAAGTAGAGTACATCCCGGCAGGGAGATGATTTATACCACTGTTATGTATTTGGGAGAGTAGTCCCTGGTTTTTCTTCCTCTCCTGAAGTGTTCCCATCTGAGGTGCCAAGTGCAAAGTATCTGGACAGGGCCATGTTTGTTCTTCTGTCAGTGTGTTTTGTGCACTGTGCTCTTTGCCCTTTCTAGCTTCCCTCCCCTTATTTGATCATGCTCTTCAGTTCATTAAGTTTTAGGTGTAAAGCCATTGACCTGCAGCCAGAAGAAATCCCTTCGAGGATGAGCTGCCCTTTGGCTCTTGGATGTCCTGTTCCCAGTTTCTGCTGCTGTCCTGCTTGCTGGCCTTGCTGTGCCTGCTCTGGGTGACGCTGCCGTGCGCGTGTCCCCTCTGTGTCCCGGCTGCGTCAGAGCTCATCCGAAATCCCAAGGCATTTAAAGAGCTTAGTCTCTCTTGCCCTCAGGCTGACCCTGCTTTCACTCTGGTGTCTCCTCGTAGTGAGAGTCTCTCTCTGCAGTGTTCCTGAGATGACAATCTACTTTTGTTTGTTGAAGGAGAGATGCCTTCTGCAGAAGCGGACAGACACACCTACCCAGTTTGTTCCCTGCTGATGAGCTTTGCTGGGAACTTGTATCTCCCATGAGCTGCAATTTCTAGTGATGGACAGTTCTTACAAAACAGCTGTTTCACCTTTCCCAGTAACATGAAAAGCCTAGAGGACTTGGAACATCCCAGACTGTTGTTGGGCTCTGCAAGCTTTTTTTCAGGACTGATTTAGTCCTGTATTTTGTGCGAGCAAATGGGGCTCAGAGTGTTTATCCAGTTGCTCTAAAATGATTGTTGTCCTGACATTAGCACTGCTTTTCCAGTCTGGATTTGATTATCTGAAAGTGGTGGAATGGCTTTGTTGTGTACATAACATTGCCAACCCCCCAAAAAACTTGCCTTGAAAGCGCAGACTGACTTCCTGTGTCATCTGGTGATGAGGGTCAAATCAGTGCTGCTTGCTTTTGATTCTGAAGCATTCCTGATGCAGTAATTCCTCGTGAAACACATCTGAAGAGACTGAAAGGCCAGTTGCAGGTGTTTCACAAAGTCTGAGGCTGGACATGAACACTGAAGCTCTTTCCCTCAGCTGCAGCCTGCTCGGAGCTGTTGGACAAGGAAGAGAGGGAGCCAGTGACTTTTGGGTTTGCAGCTCCTGATGTTGGCTGCACTCTTGGCTTTTAGGGTGCCAAAGCTGATGTCCTGCAGCTGGGTTGTGCAGTCTCTGACCCAGAAACGAGCAGGGCAGTGCTGTGCTGCTCAGCTGGGCTCAGAGTGGTGGGAGTGGAGCCTCACAAGGGGCCAGACAGGCACAAAAGCCAGGGTCAGGCTGCATTGTGCTGACAGCCAGTTGCCAGGAGAGTTAACAGGATGTGCCTCTTCCTGGAGGGAAAGGGGGCTGGCTGCTGCAGCTTTCCTGGATGGAGGCCTGTTGGAGCTGCAGTGGTCTCAAGCACCTCCCCGAGTGGAGGGAAGGGAAAGTGTTCAACCTTGTGTTCCTCCCATGTGTCTGAACTTGAGCATCTTCAGTCAGCCAACGAGGAGGAAAAGGCCAGAAGAGATTTCCTGCCTGGCTTGCAGATCAAGGTGGCTGCAGGCGGTTTTCTGTGTTGCTTGTCCCTCCCCTGACTCTGCTCCTCTTGTTCACAGCCAGTGACAGTCTGTGAAACATCCTCTTGGCGTTTAGCACGCACAGCACAAATGGCTGCTGCGCTCCAGAGCCTGATTTGTTGCCCTTTGGATGGAGACTGGCCAAACTGAGCTGCAGCCTCCTTCTCCCAAGCCAGCGACCCGTCAGGGAGCCTGTGTACACACTGCTGAATTCATGATGGCTTTTTCAAGACTGGATCTAAATGAGAATCCACCAGAGAGCCTGACAAGTCTCCAAGATCTACTGTTGAGCATACCTCTCCCTGCCCTTCAAACTCTGCAAAGCATTTTTGTTTCTAATAATTAACTTTTTTTTTTTTTTGGATCCCATATTACAGAAATGTTCTCCCTAGAGATGTGGTCCAGACGTGGTCGTGTCTGAACTTAATGACCTTCTATTTTCAAACCACACAGTCTGCGTGACATCATTTCTCATTCTGAAGCAGGTTTTATTGACCTGAGCTCCCTTTGCAGCTCTTTCCCATTTGTCAGCGTTTGTACAGGGTAGACATTAGCCCTGGATACAAGTTTCTTAAGGACCTTAAAAAGGGTCTCTTCCCTGCAGTGTTAAGAGTGATGATCCCTGTGTACCATAGCAGATTATCACTGCAGAAGGTCTCTGCTTTTATATCACCAAGGGCCAGTTTATCTTTCTAGGCATAGTGTGTTCTTGGGAGTTTGTTTGCAGCGTGTTCTGTTCCACAAATTATTGCCAGTGACATTTATCATTAATCTTAATGTACTAGCTGGTGATTGGCCACACACATCTGTACCCTTATTACAGTGTGATCTGGATCCTTCTGACCTGTCTGCGTGGTGGTTTGTCCATGTCTGCCTCCAGAGGCTTTGCTAGGGGCTTTATCTTCTTCGTTGGACACTTCCTTTGTTTAGAGAACAGAAAACTCTGATCAGAAACTGTACTTTGTTGCTTCTGTGGTTTCCTAACAAGCCCCAATTGTGCTGCACCCTGGAAGGGGCTGCTCTTGAGCAGTGGGAGCAGTGTGTCTGTAATTAGCAGGTGCATCAAAGCAGTGCTGAGGGGATATTTGTGACCCTTTCTCCTCCCTGTAGTTGCCGTAGCTTGCAGCTGAGGGGCTGTCCAGAGCTGGGCAGGTTTGTCACAGCTCTGCAGGGTCTGTGCTGTCCTCTCTGTGGGTCAGGGAAGGGCTGTGAGCTGGCACTGCTTGGCTGGACATTGCCAGGACCTTCCTAACTGCTCTGACTGCAGGGACAGTGCCATGGAGACTGCAGAGATGAGCTTCGTGCTGGGCTTTGGGTTCCTGGAGCTCAGGGGGCTCTTGTTTGATAGAGCTCTTCTGTTTTGCCCCCTTTAGGTGGTGAAGGTTGGAATAGTGGAACAATCCTCTGCAACGTCGGGTAAGGAACATCTTGTGTGTGCTTTCTGTGTCCTACAGCAGGTGGGGGCCTGGCTGCACAGGCTGAACAGACTTGCCCACTGCTGACACCTTGGAGCTCTGTGAGGTGGAATTGGATTTTATTACCTCCCACTGTTTTGTCTGCCGAAAGAGAGCCCTCTCTCTTGGGAGAGACCCTTTTTTCTTGTTATTTTACATGGAGCTTCAGGCCAGGTGAAATTCCCACTCCTACATCCAGGGAAGCTCTGCTCTCACGTTTTTCCAGTGTGTGTTGTCAGTGGGGTGGATTCACTGTTACAGTTGTTTGGGGTTCTTGCTTCAACCTGAGGAGGCAGTTCATCAGAAGTTCGTGCCTGTCTCCCTCCAGTGGGCTCAGTTGCTGAATAAAATTGATCTCAGTGCCTGGAAACTTTAGGGTGGGCAAAATTTTAGACCCATTTATTTTTTATTGGGGGAGTGCAAAGCTGATATACAGGATACTATCTGCTTACATACACAGACATGGGGTAGTGCTATTTTATCAATGTGAACTTACTTTTTTCCTCCTTTATATGCACAGAAATATTGTTTTCCTTCTGTTGGGATTGTTTCCTGTGTTGCTTCACTGTCAAGCCCAGATTCTTGTGGCCTGGGTTACACATAGGTTTGTGCATGGAAGCAGCCCTTGTGTGGGTCACTCCTTGCTGCCACAGTGCTCCCACCATCCTGAAGGGCCGGCACGAAGGGGAAATGAAGCCTTGGTTATGGAGGGAGATGGAATGGGGAGATCCCTGTGGTGGCCCAGAGGTACCGGATTCCAGGAGTGGTGCTGCCCTGCAGTGGTTGCAGGGGGAGATTCCCTGCAGGAGATCAATGGGCTGGGCTGTGGCCGTGCAGGAGGCTCAAAATCAGCTGGGAGCAAAGCCTAGGAGGGCAGATGCCAAGTGAGGAACCCAGAGGAGTGTGAATGTCTGTGCCTGCCTCGTACCCAGGCGTAAAAAGCCCCTTGGAAGTGTGGAGGCAGTGAGAACTGATGGGCCCTGTGGATTGAATCTGAACAAAACCTGTGCAGCAGGAGCATGGACAAGGAGATTGAGCTTTATCCCAGTGTTCTGTGCTGTGAGACAAACCCAGACAAACAGTTTGGCTTCCTTTTTTTAAGGTGACTCTGACGACGCAGCTCCCTCAAGCTCCGTTGTCCTTTCTTCCACCCCGCCTTCCGTGTCTCCTGCTGTGAAAGAAGCCTCCCCCACGCCCCCTTCCTCACCATCTGTTACAGGCAGCTTCTCGTCCCCAAGGTAAAGCATGTTTTGTCTCCTTACAGCTCCCTTGGCTGGCTTATGTGGCATGCACACGGCAGAGAACTCCTCCAGAGGAAAACCCGTGGTTCCTCCTTCATCCCTAGCAAACATTAGGAGTTGTCACCTTTCCCCTTCACCTCTTTTGGCTCTGGAGTGACTGTGTCCTTGCTATGGCTGACAAGGAGCTGGGGAGGGCAGGGGGGATTTTACACCCAGCAGGAAGGCTGCATGTCTCAAGGGCGAGATTCTCTTGGGAAGATATGTATGCAAAAAAGTTACTGGCTCTTAATACACGTGGGTGCCAGGCTAATCCCTCCTGATTCTTATGTTTGTAATGGCCAAGTGAGTGTGAGGTCAGAGTGACTTTTGAAGGAGCTGGTGACTTTCTCTGTGAGGGTAGTGCTGGCAGTTGTAAGGCAGCATGGTGGAACTGCAGTTCCCATTCATGTGCGTGACTGAAAGCACATCTGAACAGCAAGGGGACTGCACCTGTAGATAATATTAAACCCTGGTTTAGCTGAAATTTTTAGGGGTGAAGGGCAGGAACCCTTTCAAAACTGCCAGTAAGGTTTGCCCTGGCCAGGACTCTTCATTTTGTCGCTGCACAAAACGTTGGTGTAGCTATCTAACGCTTTGTGTGCAGTTGTGGTTCTCAGAAGCACTTGGTGAAGTTCCCCTTGATTCTGTTACCTTTAAGGGACCATAGCAGCAGTCTTGTGAGAAGGGGAAACTAGAAGCATTTGGGCTCAGCAGTTTAGGAGAGGAGAGAGAGAAGCCACGCAAGTTTTGCGAAGTCAGGGGGTTTGGGGTTTGTTGAGAGTGGCAGAGCACTGGGACAGGTGCCTGGGAGGTTGTGGAGCCTGCCTCTCTGGAGACATTCCAAACCCACCTGGATGCATTCCTGTGTCACATGCTCCAGGTGACCCTGCCTTGGCTGGGGGTTGGACTGGATCATCTCTAGAGGTCCCTTCTGGGAGCAATCCCAGGAGTTCTGGGATTCTCTGAAGCCTGTGGCACAGGAGCTGGGGGCACACAGTGACACTGCAGGAGGTCAGTGAAAGGGAGAAAGGAAGGGACCGTGTCTGCCTCTGCTGCTTCTGTGGCAGCAACGTCAAAGAGGGGTCAGACAAACTCCTGGGCAGCAGATCCATTAGTGGATACTAAAGGATGTTTCAGGGATGTCCCCTTCAGCATCCCTAATCCTGGATTGTCAGGCTGGGGAAGTCCCAGGGCGTGCTCTGAGGCTGGGCTCATGTGCTCTCCGTAGGCAGCACCCTCTGCTGTCCCTGTTGGAGACAGAATGGAGAGCTTTCATGCCCACCCCAGAGTGCCCTGCAGGGACCTTTAACCTCTGACTTCTTCAACTGGCTTAAGAGCTCCCTTTTAACGAGAGGAAACGGAGGTGTGAAAGTCCCAGTTCGGGTGCCCAGCACTGGAAGGCGTTGGTGCCCGTTCACCTGTGCCAGGGGCCCAGTTCCCCTGGCCCCTCCTGGTGTGGCCCTGTGGTTTGAGGGCAGGAGAGCCCCGTGTGCCCCAGCAGCAGCTGGCTGGCAGGGCAGAGAGCTGGGGGCTGTGCAGGCTCTGGGGAGCAGAGCTGAATCCTTGTGTGTGAGCTCTGCGAAGGTGGCAGTGGTTTGGGAACTGGTGCCCCCAAGAGCGTGGGGTGTTAGAGTTGTGAGCCACGAATGTGATAAATCTGAAGCTGACACCCCAGCTCTAGGAATCTGGTACTTCTTGGTTTCATACTGTGTGGTAAAATCATCAAGAAATGAGGAAGTGTAGGTTCAACATTGTTCCATCTCCCCTGATGTGTAAGTGACAGCACAGGGGGTGGAGGGTGACACAAATGGAATGATTAAGCCACGTGTTTAACTGGGAATGGAACATAAAATCTTGTCTAGGCCTAGTGAATATTAGGATGCTTTGTCTTTATGACTGAGTTGAGAAATGTGATGCAAAGGAGCCTTAAAACTCAAAGCAGCATCTCCAAAGCATCATCCTTTAAGAATCTCACTTCTGAATATTGCCCTGAGAACTGAAAACCTGGTTTTGGTCATCAAAGATGAACTCTGCTTTGCAGTCTGACTTTTAGCTGAATAAATGGCAAAGAAAATGAAATGATTTGCTGAGAGGACTGCAATGATGGGGCGTCCTTGTTTTACCTTGAGTTTCTTATTAGACAGGTGGTGCAGAGGGATGCATATTTCATTCAAGATCACAGATTTATCTTCCTTAATAACTGCCATTTCTCAAACTGGGGACACAGGCTGGTAGATAAATTTAGGTTTTTGTCTAGTACTTGTGTATTATTCAACACTGATTGTCACTGTGTAGGAAGAAGTACAGGCTGTCACTTGTAGGGCTGCTGAATGATGAACCCCTGCTCCCCTCAGGGTTAGCAGTGAGAGACAGGGGCAGGAAAGGGCTGGAGCTTCCCAGGCTGCTCATCTTACCTTTTCTGGCTCAAGAAAGGGCTGGCAGCATGTTCTGGTGATGGCACGGCTGCTACCACACGATGCACGGGAGTTTTCAACCACAGATCATATCCTGAAATCTGCTCTTGTTTAGCAAACATCACAGGGCTGGCAGAACATTTTTCCAACAGTGGAATTCCCCAGCAAGTGGCAAAGCTTGGGGGTAGGCAATTGCTAAAAGCAAGCCGGGGAGATGGGAACAGAGTGCCTGATGTTCAGGGACCTGCCAAGTCTTTGTTCACCCCAGCTGAGAGCTGGTTTTGGCAGTGCTGTGCCTGGACAGAGTCACTCATCAGTGCTCAGGAGGCAGCAGCAAGGTGCTTACAGCCCCTGTTCCCCACTCAAAGGTGAAGTAATCTGGACCACCTCAGGAGCTGCCTTCGCTGCTGTGTCACAGAACTCAGCATCACCTGAGGAAAGTGCTGCTGTGCTCCCTTTCCCGCTGCTTGCCCTCGTGATGGTGCAGCAGATCAGCTTGTCTTGGCTCACTGAGGTTCTGTGCAATGGGAGCCAGGCTGCCTCTCTCAGGAGTGACTTCTTGGGCTTCTGTAATTGCTGAGTCTCACTGTGAAATGTCACTGCCTGATTTCCCAAAGGGCCAGCTGTTTATCCTCTGACCTGGCATGGCAGCCGCTCTGACAAAACCCTGTTGAGAGGCACGCAGAAATTACCTCCTTCTCTTGTTTTGCAGCCAGGGCCTCGGTGCTGAGTTGATGGGCCTACAGGTGGATTACTGGATTGCAGCTCCACCCGTGGACAGGAAGAGAGACCCGGAGAAGAAGGACCCCTCCACTACCAAAAACACACTGAAATGCACTTTCCGGTCCCTCCAGGTCAGCAGGTTACCTGCCAGCGGCGAGATCGCCACCACGCCAACCATGTCCATGACTGTTGTGACAAAAGAAAAGAACAAAAAAGGTGAGGTGGCCTTCTGTCCCTGTGCCGCTGCTCCAGAGCTGCCTGACTTGGCAGGGCTGGATTACAGCACCTCAGTCCTGCTTTATAATTCTTACCCTTTTGTACTGAGTGCTGTATGGGTCAAAAGGAAGTAGAAGATAAATACTCTCCTGCTCTTAAACTCGTGGTTTTATTTTCTCAAAACAAGCTAACAAAATGGCATTTTAAATGTTGTCAGTGATTTTGTATTTACTTCTGGCTTTGGTAATGTGAAACCTTTTAGAAATTGAGAACATAGTATTTTCAAGGAAGCAGCAAGGCAATTCTGCACTTAACATTTTGGCTGCCAGTAGTTGTCCTTCACAGCATCCCGTGCCTGTGGGCCTGGGAGTCACGCCTGGTGGACTCTGAGAGAAGGCTGGCAGAGCCTCCAGGACTGCAGGACATGGGTGCATAACCCTGCAGCTGGTCACTGCCAGGCCAGCACAGCTGTGGCCCTGCTGGTCCTGGAGCTGCCACCCCTGGTGACACCCTCTGTAGGTGTCGTGCTGTTGGGAGAAGCAATCCTGAGGCATTCCAAATGTTCTTCCCTGGGAGTGGCCCAGCCTGCAGCAGAGGTGTTCAGCACCACCAGCTTTTGTGGAACCAGTTTGTACATCTCTGCTCATGCACTTGGACAGTTCTTGGGCAACAGGAGCCTTATTTAGTTCTCCTTCTGCCTTCCCTACCCACCAGCTGCCCCCATTTTGTAATCCCTCCTGCTCTCCAGGTGTCTGTGCAGCCCAGGCTGTGTTGGGCCACAGTCGGTGCAGCAGACCTGGCACTGCAGATGCAGATGTTTTCTATGCATGGTGTCCCAACAGAGCAGGAGTTACCTGAAGGTGCCCTTTGGGGTGAGGGTTATGAGCTGGGAATGCTTCACATAGAGACACTCAGGGATAAGATGCTCATGTGCATCAGTGAATGCAGAAACTCAAGCAAGTGTCAGTGCAGCTCCTGTGAGTGGCATAGATTCACCGTGTGCTGGTTTGCTTTTCTTCCAGTGATGTTTTTGCCCAAGAAAACAAAGGACAAGGAGGTTGAGTCCAAGAGCCAGTGTATTGAAGGAATCAGCAGGTTGATTTGCACAGCGAAGCATCAGCAGAACATGCTGCGGGGTAAGTGCAGTGCTTGCATCCCTTTGGGTGCTGGGGCAAGGCTCACATGCTGGGGTTGTCCTCCAGGCAAAGGGCTGAGCTGGTGTCCTGCCCTGTGCCCTGGAGCCAGCATGATGGGGATATTCCTGGGGAATGGGCTTCGGTGTGTCCAGCATGGGGGAATGCTCTGACAGGTCTGGGATGTGGGAAAATCCTCCTTGAGCTAGCTCTGAGTCAGTGCTCCGGATGAGGACAGGGGTTGGACAGGGCTCCATTCCCCTCTCTGTCGTTCCCTCTTTCTCTTGCACATCTGGTGCAAGTGTTGGTTGGTGGCAGGTGGTGACATCGTGGCTGCTGCTCTGGGCAGGACACTGGCACATGCTCATGCCACAGCAAGAGCCACAGATGCATCTTGTAGGCAGACCTGAAGTGTCTGTCAGTGGAGCTGGGCATCCAGTATCAAAAATATCCTTGTAGCCTATGCAGTTAGTAATCCCCAACAGAGGGACCTGCTTGGGTCACCTCCTTAGTCCTGACCCAGTCCCTGTGAGACTGGCGAGCATGAGGGGTGCTCACAGGACATGTGTCACCTCTTTTGGAGACAAGGATGTCCTGGTGAGAGTGCCAGTGAGGAGAGACTGATGTCCAGCTCTGTAAGAGTGCATTTGCCCAAAAAAGAAAATGAAGTGTGCTTAGGAAATCTGAGAAGCTGGATCAGGTGACGCTGGAATCAGCCGTGTGGGGAGCCCTGGTGTCAGTGGGCGATGCTGGAACCACAATCTGAGCTGTTCTCCCTGAACCTGGTGTGCTCCTGAGCCTTTCTCCCCGATGTGTGCAGCTGGGTGGGGCAGAGCAGCTGAGTGTGGCCAGGCCTCCCTCTGCCGACTGCAGGGAGACTTCTGGCAAAGCTGCCTCAGGCTGGCCACTTCCCCTCGGTATTTTCTAACTCTCCTCTCTTTTTACCCTCCCCTGCAGTCCTGATCGATGGGGTGGAGTGGAACGATGTCAAGTTCTTTCAGCTGGCAGCACAGTGGTCCTCTCATGTCAAGCACTTTCCCATCTGCATATTTGGACACTCCAAATCTAACTTCTAGCTGTGCTCGGCGCAGGGACTTCTGCCCATCCCGAGGACTGCACACCAGGAGCCAGGAACTGCGTGCCAACTCTGACTTGCGTCGCTCTGCCCTCTCCTGCAGAATTAATTACAGATGTGCTTGGATTACTTTTGAATTACTTTTTTCTATTAACTCTTAAGTTTACTACAAAGGAAGGAAACCCCTTTAAACAAAGGCAAAAAAAAAAAAAACCAACCAACAAACCAGTCTTAAATATAGATGTGCTGACAACGTGAAGTCGTGGGGGAGTTGGCAGGAGCAGGCAACCTGCCCAAGAACACCTACCACTTACGAGCAGATAGCTGAGTAACTGCACTGCTTATTAACCTGAGACCTCATTGGTGTGAGTGGGCTGGGGGAGCCGTGGATCAGCTCGAGCAGATTTTGCAGAAGATCATGTGCGTTGTGGTGCGTTTGGCCCCCGCTCTGTATTTCTAGGAGAAAAAGGATGGCCAGTCTTTCTTCCTGCTGCCAAAGGATGAGAGATCAGCGAGTCTGCAGGGAGTTCAACTGTCCGCTGTGGAAAACAAGCCACTGGCAGAGTTAGGGAGGTCTGGAGAGGAGATGCCCTTCGGAGCACGGAGCCTGCCGCGGGGACAGGCAGGTGTTTGTGCTGAAGCGATGCCTGAGGAGGGTTGGGCAGGAACAGGAATTAGGGAAACACTAAGTGCAAGGAAACTCCCGTGTCCCAGGTCTTTGACAATGACCAAACCGAGCCAGTCTCTGTGTTCCCCAGCTGGCTGTGCTGCTGAGGGGCACCACGTCAGTGGGGTCGCTGCTATTTACATACTCACACCGGTTATTTACCTGTCAATAAAACCTCGTCCAGCCTCGAAAGGGAAAGGATTTTTTTTAACAGCTGCAGATTTTTTTTAATGCTTTCTAAGAAAAAAAAAATAAAAATAAAATAAAAACAAAAAATAACAGGAAAAATATTAATTTGCCAAAAAAAACCCCCAAACCCAGGAAGATGAGCCGTTTTCTGTGGAGTGATGCATCACTGTAGTGGCTGGACTGGGAGCCAGCCAGGCACTCTGCGTGTCCAGCTGCCTTCCTGCCCATCTGCCACGCTGCACACCTGAGGTGGCACGGGCTGCTCTGTCAGGTGGCAGGTGGGACGTGGGGAGCAGGATGTTGTTGCCATGTGGAAGAACAGACATCTCAGGCATTTCAGGGTAAGGGACTGAAATTTCTGATGGGCCCTTTTGGGTCCCCGCCTTGCAGGCAGGCCAGGCTCTGTGAGCATTTCCAGAAGGCACTTTCTGAGGGCGGTGAAGTTTTTGAACCTTTTTTCATTTTTTTTTTTTTTTAATGTGATACCTTACCCTTGGGTTTTTAAAGGCTTGGGGAACCCGCTTTGTGCTGCACAGCACGTCTTGCCCCGTGTGGGCACCACCCGGGTTCTGTTGGGCAGGTGCTGGTGCTGTGCTCTGCTAGCAGAGAGGTTCTGAGGTGAGAGCTGGATGTAGTGCCTGTCTCAGCTTGGGCTGCTTCACCAGCTGTTGTTGTGGAAACCCTTTCCCAGCACAAGGGCAGCCTCCTTGGCCAGGGACTGGGTATTCCCTTCAAACCAGGCGAGGGAGGAGGGTGCTGTCCCAGGCCTGGTGGCTGGGCAGGACACACTGTCTAGCTGCAATACTTCGTTCTTCCTGCCTGCCACGTGCTGGCTCCTGGCTGTGGCAGAAGCTGGGCTGCGCTGGGGATGTTGTCGTGTCCCTCAGCTGACGTTTTCGGGTGACCTGAGCTGATGCTCTGGGACTGCATCGCGTTGCCTAGCAGCGGCAGCGTGGGAGAGGGTGTATAAGCACATCACGTCTTTATCGAGGCTGTTGCATCAAAAAAAAAGCTTTGTAAAGGAAATTAGTCAGTGTGTGATTTCTCCCTGGAATCTCACGCTGGTGTGGCAAGGGTGATTGGGCTGGGTTCCAGTGCTGGGAGCCGTGTACAGCCTGGGCAGCTCTGGTGGTGCTGCTGCTGAGGTGGGGTGGACTGACAGACTGCAATAACTTTGTTTACTGGGGGGTGAGGGGAGAACCATCACTGTGCTCCTCTTTGTATTTCAACCTACTGTAAAGAAAAAACCTGGTAGCTAGGACAGGGTTTCCAGAGTCCTGCCTATCAAATGTGTGTTGCCCTGCTGTACTCTGTGTGTGTGTGTGTGTGTACGTGTGAGAGAAACACTTCTGCTCGTTGCATTTCATGTTGGTTTGTGTTTTGTTCTAACTTTATACAAGCAGATTCATCGGGAGACTCGCTGTACACCTGAGGGCTTGGTTTCTCCCCTGTGGAAGGTTGTTGTTGCTCTGAAATGCGTCTTCCGTGCAAGAAAACATCCTGACTTCTCAGCCTTGTTGTCCCAGAGGGAGTCCAGCAGTGGCAGGCTGGGCCTGCCTGTGGGCAGCTGTGTGCCCAGGGGGTGGCTGTGGTGTCTCCTGGCCCTGGAGGCAAGGGCTGGCATGCAAATTTGGGGGCACGGCTCTGATCAGGTTGTTGTGCCTCTGTTGTTTTTCCTGTGGAGCCACTTTGCGCAGCTGTTTCTTTCCGTGTCTGGAGTAGAAACAGGTTTCTGTCTCTTAAGGAAAATGAGTGTCAAAGCACAGGGCTCAGACTGTTTTGGGAAGGAGCTTTAGACCTGGTCCCATGAATGAGTGACTGATCTCAGGTCTGCCACCTTCCCAACTTCCCCAACAGTTTCTGGGGGGACCTTGCTGGGAGTGAGCTCCACTGACTTGGGAGATCCTCGCTGTGGGACCAGGAAAAGCCTCTGGGGCAGCAGTGGGCCCGTGCCTGCAGAGCTGAGCCAGCCTGTGGGGCTGGGTGGTCGTGGCCACACCAGTGAGTGCAGAAGGATGGCTTAGAGCAGAGACAGCACAGCTCTGTGTTCAGATCTGTAGAGTCTGGGCAGGGAAGGTACATCTCAGATGAAGAAACTCAGTGGGGCTGTCTCCCAGGTCGGGCTTGCTTTGGAGCTGTGTGGTCTGACAGCAAAGGCAGGGGCTGGGGTGGGCAGCACCTGAGTGGGTCTCCAGCCAGGAGGTGCTTTGAAGGTGCTGTCCCCTGGTGTGTCCCTTTCTCTGTGTCCCAGAGCCCACCCCAGCTCCCTCCAGGGCCAGTGTCTCCTGCCGCTCCGGCTGTGGCTGCTCAGAGCGCGGGTTTCTTTTCCAGCTGCTGTTGGGCCAGGCCCCCGCCTGGCTCGGGCTGAGCTCTGGGGAGCGGGCTGGCTCCGCGCTGAGCTGCGCCACGCTGACCTAGTTTAGCAGCTCTGGAGAGCAGATGAAAGATGGAAGGGTTTTGTGGCATCGTGTTGCACCTTGAGTGCTTCCCGGTCCTCTGGCTTGAGTTTCCTGGAGACAAAGGCTGGGCTTCAGCCCTGCTAGTGCTCAGTCAGGGCTGGCTCTCCGGTGCCGCTGGTGACGTCGGGGACATCTCATGTGGCTGTTTTAGCTCAGTGCTGCAGTTCCCATCCGGTTCAATTGTCGCCGTTTACATCGCAGCGGTAACGGCAGAGTCCTCCTGAATTACACATGAGTTTGGGGAGAACCCTGGGCTCTTCGGCTGTGTTTTGCTGCTTTAATTAGAATGCAAGATAAAGCTTGTGGCTTTATCCTGCAGAGAGGGCAGGGGTAGGGGGCTGGGAGGTTTCTGGGGCTGAGGAGAGGTGCCTGTTTGCTTTCCATCATCACACTCAGCCAGCAACCACACTGCCCTGTGCTTAACCTGTGATTGCAGCAAAGGCCCTGTCGTGTTTCTCACCAGCAGTGTGTGCTGGCGGGAGCACTGGAGAGCCAGGGCAGAGGATGTTGCACCTGGAGTCTCCAAGGTTAAGAGGGAAATCATGGCAAGAGGCAGCAGAACCAGTGGTCTTTTCCTGCTGCTTGGTGTGCTAAGGGATTGGGAAACTGGGATTAGGACAGTCCTGCCATGCAGCTGTGAAGGGCTTGGGGCCCTGGAGCTTTCTTGAAGTTGGGTTGGGTGCTGTGTCTGTCCCCTTCATCTGGGGGGATTTGATCTCAGCAGATCTTTGAGTAGTGGCACTTTAGTGAGACACTCCCTCTGGGCTTAACCCGGCAGGAGAAGGCCAGAAATGAGCAGCAGCACCTCCTGGAGGTTTCCTGGAGCCTCTTCAGTGGTGTTCTCATGGGAGATGTTCCTGGCAGGGCCGGCTCCTGCAGGAAGGATCACTCTGGTGCTTTGGGACAGACTGGGACAGGAGGGGACGTGCCAACTTGTAAAGCAGCAGGTCGCTGGTTTCCTGAAGGAAGAGCACTGTTCTGGGGCCACGTCCAGCCAGCTGCTGGTTGGAGTCTTGGCTGGACAGAGGCCGGAGCGTTGCCTGCCCGGCTGCGGACGTGCCGCAGCCGTGGGGAAGCGCCTGAACTCTGGGGCTGCGTGCCACCAGGCTTGTCCAGACCGCGGCGTGCGAGGGGACGTTACCACTCTGTAGATTCCTGAGCTGTCCATCTGTTTCATTGTTGTATTGTTTGGGTTCTAGGGTTGTTTTTTATGAAGACAGATTAAATGTAAATAGCCTTTTTTTTTGGAACAAACCGCAACGTGCTCGACCTCGTCAACTATTTTATGGTACTAATGCAACACTAATAAAACTGGACATGAAAGCACACACCCGTCCCCTGAGTCGTCTCTCAGCAGGGGCTGCTCTGGCATGACTGGGGCAGTTGTCTCCAGCAGGAAACAGCAGCATGGCCTTCTGCCGTGGGGGTTCTCTTGTGTTATTAATCCAGCTGCCACTTCCCGGGCAGAGCTGGTGGATTGGCACGTCCTTCCCAGCATCGAGCCCTCCTGCAGCTTTTGCAGCCCTGCTGCTCTCTCGGCTGCCTCCTTTCCCAGAAGGACCTGCTGCACAGGTTCACCTGTAAACTTGCCTGGCTGTATGAAAGAGGCACATCCTGAGCACCACCTTTGAGAGCCCATGGAGGAGCTAGTCTCAGCACATGAATGAGGGTGAGTGGAGGGGGCTGGGGTGGTGGGAAGGCTCGTGTGCTGCTGGGGGAGGCAGAGGACCGGCCCCACGTCAGCAGGGAGTGCACCGAGCCAAGTGCCCTTGGCACACTCTCCTGTTGCCTGGAAGAGAGGAGGAGGAAATGAGGGCTGGGTGGAGCAAGAATGGTTTAGGGTCAGGGTGTACCAGGTCGCATGCAATGGGCCTGGAGAGCCTCCCTCATCCACAGGCACTGGGGGAGATTAATTTCTGCCAGGCAGCCTAGGACTGGGCTCTCAAAGCACTGGCAGCTTTCTTTTGCAGGTCTGGGCCTTTCTCAGGCCACGTGCACCCTCACTGCTACGGGAGAGGTGTCAAACACAAGTGGTGCCCTGCCAGGATGCACCCAAAGCCCTCTGGGAGGTCTGGGTTTGCTGGTTGTTGTCGGTGGCACTCATGGGAATGGGGTTTGGTGGTGGGAGATGGGGCACTGCAGGAGCTCACTCCTTCCCAGCTGTGTCCCCCAGCTCCAGCTCACCTCCCTCCCCCTGCACAACGCCCTGGCCCTGACCACAGCTGTTGCTTAACCTGGAACAGGAACAGCGAGGAGGATCTGACACGTTTTTGTTGCTGTCGTTTAAAACACGATTTAGCATCTGGAAAAAGTAGTCAGCGCCGTGTGACCGTCCGCTTCTCCATGTGCAACTACCGCGTGCGCTGGGATGTGATTTGTAAATATTTGTTCTGGATAATTTTTCTGTGTCCTACTGGATTATTTTCAGCTCGGCAGAGTGGTTGCAGCAGCAGCAGCAGCAGCCTGGGGAGAGCCAGCCCTCGTGTCCCGCAGCGTGCCCGGCGCCTGTGCCGGCACGCGCTTCCCTGGATGGCTCAGGAAGGAGGAAATATCACAGTGGTGCTCCCCGGCGCACTGACCTTTTTTGGCTGACCGATTTTCACCCCCAGAAGTGTTTTCCTCGCTCAGCCGTGCTCCTCGCGCATATTGGAAACATAAAAGCAGAGCCCTGTGCCCTCCTGGGATCTGAGGACTGTCAGAGATTCGGTGTTATAGGGCTTTTTTCCTAACACACAAGGCAAATTTTAACAAGAGCCTTGTTCTTTCTGAAAAATATATGTATTTTGGCAGATGTCAATGTTTTGGGCGGTCTTATGTAGGTGTTTCAGTACTTTATGAGAAGCAGTGTTGAGAGTGCAGGCAGCAGCTCTGCCCAGCCCTGGTAAAAGGGTATGACTGTTTGCACTGTTAACCACTTACTCCAGCAAAGAGTTTCGCGACAGGTATTTTTTGGCCATCCTGACCTGTGTGACTGTGTGGAGAGGCCCTGGGGTGTCACCTGGCTTGGGCAACAGCAGGTGACTCTCCAGCTCTGTGCTGGAGCCGAGTGTAGTCATCCTGCCTTGCCTGAGAGGCCAGCAGTGCTCTGGGTCTGCTTCTGCTGCCCATCAGAGGGGTAGCTTTTCATTGAGGTTCACCGTCCAGCCTTGGCCACACGCGTGGAGAAGTCCTTGGAGGGATGGCCCGTCACCCTCACTGCTGTACTTTGACAGCCCTTGCTGGGGGAACTGCTGTAAAGGTGTTATGTACCACAGAATGGTGGTTTCTTGGGGTGTTTTTTGGCATCAGCCTGTCATTTCCTGTAGGAGAGGAAGGGGCAGTGGCAACGTGCAAGTTTTGCAGAGTGATCTGGAGCTGACAACTGTTCGACAGCTGTGAAACCACTGCAGGCCTGCTGAGGAGACACCGGGACAGGAGCTGTGCAGGGCTGAGGAAGGGATGTACCTGCGTGGTGCAGCCCTGGCGTGCCCAGGACCAGTGACACCCCCAGGGCAGTGTGCAAGGGAAAGCCAAAGCCAGCATTTCACCTCTCAGGCTGCCGCTGAGGAGGGGGGAAAGCCCAGTGTGGCAGTGGGGGACACAAGCGCAGAGGGGACCCGAGTGAGACAGTGCAGGAGTGGGGAGTGTGAGCAGGAGGCGTGCGTAGGGCTGGAGGGATGTACAGGGGGAGCAGCCAGCACACGGATGTGGGTGCAGGTGTGAGCAGGCTGTGGGTGTGCACAGGGAGGGCTGTGTCCGTGCGGGGCCCTGCTGCTCCTGCCCGGGGTGTGGGTGGCCTGTGGCGGTGAGGTGTGTGTGAGGAACACTCTGTGTGTGTGTGTGTGTGTGTGTGGACAAGGCAGCGTGAGGGCCGTCCGAAACCACGGGTGGTGCCTGTACATGATGGAGGCTGTGTGTGAACACAGGTGCACGTGCATGGGAAGGACTGTGTGCACAGGCACACATGTGTGAGCACAGGTGGTGTCTGTGTGTGTGCGTGTGTGTGTGAGGCTGTACCTGAGGACAGTGTGTGGTGTGTGTGGGTGTGTGAGGCTGTACCTGAGGACAGTGTGTGAGGTGTGTGTGTGTGTGAGGG